>JACXIV010000101.1:73718-262511 GCA_014737475.1 Bombus confusus
CGAGATAAAAGACTTCGAAGGTACTGAGGAAGCGTGATTGCAATGGGATTTGAGAGACACAGCTGCGCGAAACGTCGTCTATAGTTGACACAATAGTGTGGCAGGAAGAGAATGAGGCAAGGGAGGAAGAAGGAGATGGATCAAGTTCAGCGGAAAACCTAGAACTCTACACGGGGAGGGAGATATCTGACTATCGAGCAAGCGAATTGTGTAATAGGGACATTGGCATCGGTCCAAAGTGCACGGTCTCGTGGCCGTGCCAGAGCCGCGAGAGCTCCAGAATCCAACGGCAATGCAGAGCGCAGGAGGATCGCCGACAGAGAACTGTAGGTCGAGTCGAACGTGTTGGAAATTGGGTCATACAGCGAGCACTCGTCGCAGTCGAACGATTAACGCGCCAACGTTCAAATAGTTGTTGCGAAGATCGTGCAACGCAACAACGATTATGGGTGTCTCGATACCGTCGCGTGTGTCGTCGCCTCTATATTCTAGATAGTTTCCGTTGCCAACAGCGTGGAAATTTCATTGCCGCTGCGACGAGATACGACTGTCGTGATCCTATTGGTGTGAAATTTAGAAGTTTCCAGTCTGGAAATATGTAATAAACAGCTTGCAAATTATTTACCGCAAACAAGAAGAATCGGTGGAATTAGCGGAATTAGCAAAAATGTTAGTGTACGTGTAACACGAATCCTGCCGATTCGTTAAATCTCGACCGGTGCTACTGTTTGGAATTTTGTTTATTAAATTTTGTTTTGCTACTACTACTAATACCGCTACTACTACTACCACTAATCTCTGTTACGAGGCGTGTAAAATAAGATTAAGCAGAAAATAAGATTAAATAGGCTGACGTATCTTATCACAGTTATCTATAACGATTTACAGTATCGTTAAACTTGTAACAGATATAATTATACGTTAAAGATGCTTTCGCTTGACGGCTTATTGCTACAATACAAACGGTAATTAACTGCTGAAAGGCTTTCGTAACCTCTCGTTAAGCGTATGCTCGCAATAAATATTACATTTTCCGATTAGTTTCGAATCTCGTTACAACGCTAACCAAGTTTCAAAAAATGTTCTATATGCCGCATATAATATATTCGTAAAAAATTTCTATAAATATCGAAATAGTTTCGCGAGCCATTGTATCTCCAACATGTAGCCAAACGTATTATCTATAAATTATTTCACGGTTCTCGGCATCTCTGCAATAACGCGACGCAGATTACGCAAATAATAATTGCCGTAGTCGAGCATAAAGATAGGACTGTACGAAGAACGCAGAAGAGTGCATCGTGATTTAAAACCGTTTGTAGCAGAAGACATTCAAGGCCGGCAGTTGTTTTCAGATTGGCCCTGAAAAGCGACACCCTACGAAAGGGCGGTCTCTTCCAGTCACACGCGTGGCTGTCTACCAGTGTTTGGAATGCACGCGTGACCCGTCATAATCCGCCAGCCAAAAGCTGCTCGTTATTCTGAAAGATGGCAACGCTCGAGGTCAAACGGTGGGCGTTCACGACGTCATGCAAACGGATTCGAGTCCCTTCGCCATTTCCCAATTTTTCTACGGGTGAATTAGCGAGGTCGAAAAGCGAATCGATCGAACGTATCCAAGAGCCGTAGTTTCTCCATTTTTTCTTCGTCTCGTTCGATCGAATTATCGCGTATAAAATTAGTTGGAAGATTAGAACGAAGCGAACGTAGAACGTTTAAATGGAAGATGTAAGTTTGACGGAGTATGTAGAACGTTTGCATTTTAATTGTCATCGTTCGGAATCGCTTGTATGAATATGTATATATGCATGTATATTAATTATATGAATACGTGTTGCATGAATATGTAGCGTGTTAGGTACAGAAAGATTCGAAAATTCTTAATATACGATTTACGTAGTTTTAAAGCTGGCACGAATGAACTTTTCGCCAATATTATCGTTATAATATTATAATATTCTAATATAGTCAATAATTATAGAAACAAGCAAACGTATCTTCGAGTACTAATATCGCTTCGAAATCTCGCTAAAGTTCATGCTCGTAACCAATTCAAACTTATCGATCGTTACGATAATCGGACATTATCGATAACACCCTCGCTGTTAAAAATTTCTGTTTCAGACAAAACTAGAAACTAGTTTTAAACTAATGGAAACTGTGTAACACGTCGATGAACGGCTGATCGATGATGAACGGCTTTGGTTAATAGTAATTAATCCTGATATTAAGGGCTTGAAACCGATAATTATTATCGTTATGTTTTAATTATCATTGTTACGTAAAATTGTTATAAAATTCTTGCGGAGGAAAATCTCGCGGGATTCAGCTATAGATGGTAAAAGAATGCTTTCTTCCTTCACGCGTTTCATTCTACGCATATACAATTTCCTTGCAAGATCGTTAAGATCTAACCCCGCTCTTTTCAATTACCTTTTCTGCTCTTTTCACGGTACAACGAAGAGATAAAGAAGAGTCCGATAAAAATTCATAATGAAATTGCTTCTCTACAAATTCGCCCTAACTTTGCTATATGCACAGTTACTAAATATACATATATGCATAGTAGAGTCAACCACGAAAGTCTACATACACCTATCGACTTTCGTCTCTCTCTCTCTCTCTCTCTCTCTCTCTCTCTCTCTCTCTCTCGCTCGCTCGCTCGCTCGCTCGCTCGCTCGCTCGCTCTCTGTCTCGTCAAACTCGACTCGCCGAAAAAACTAAAAACTCGCTTGTCAATATATATATATATATCTGGAAGAAGTTTCAAACTCCATGCTGATCGTCGAACAGTGGGCATAACAAAAATTCCACGGATTAAATAAACATCTGCTACGAATCATACAAGCGAAGACTATCATCGTCTTTTCCAGTGGTTTCCTCCGAAATGTTTCCATGGGATGGAGAAACACCGTATAAGCCGCGTGTATAACGCATAAAACAGAGTCACGCTTTCACCCTTATTACATGTAAAATAAGGAAAAAGTTTGAATAAAAAATCAGAAATTCTATATTCGAATCACGTTCGGCGCGAACACGTTCGGTGGAGGAACGAGCTCCGTAAAACGACGAGGATGTTACTACGGTCTTTACGAGCGTTTTACAATCGGTTTTCGAGCCTGCATGAACATCCTGACCTCTATTCTGGCCATTCCAGTAGCTGCTGTTCGTCGATATCGGACATAGAAACGAGTGGTCCCGATTCGATTCAAAATGGTATCTGGCCATTCGCATACTCCGCGATTTCTACCCTCTTCGCAGCTTAGCTACGTCGAGGGTAAAGCTTTCCCCGGACTTGGATAAGAGGAGCGATCTCTCCGAAGATCGGGCAAAGTCGCGTCGAGGATCCATCCTAGCTAGCGGTGTTTCACGGTTCGCCGCAAAGAATTTTGGCAAGGACTCTTCAGCGTGCAACTCGCCAACATACTTGAATTCGTTCGTTCGATCCTTTGATCGCTCGATGTTTGAACGAAGAGGAAAATGATGGAAAGAGATGGTGGGAAATTTCATTTCCCTAACGGTTTTCTGGTTTTGCCAAACTTTTTTCAGGCCAGAGTAAACCAAATTTTGATGAAATATTGGTAAATTGTAATCAATAATCTATCATGAACGACGTGATAACGGCAGAAAGTGTTAAAGAATTTGCAAAAGTTATTATCTCTAGCAGCGATCGGTATGATTGTAACTTTTTGATTTTAAACAGGCATAACATGTGTATGCGATATATGTATAATCGAGCATCCTTCTTTATTTATAATGTCGTTATATGGTATGGTGTGTCGTTAATGGCCGTTGACAGCCGTGTAATAAATTTTACACCGATTTACACCGATTTACACCGATTGTAAGCCATATTGCAAGTTACAGTTGCAAAGTTTCTCAAATGATCGTCGAGTTAAATAATATCGTCGTAATAGACGTAAACGTGATCGATCGACTCTCGCAATATTTCCAACGATATTAAAGAGGCATTTTTCCGTAAATGTTTGAGATAATCGCAAGTGATCGTTAAACGGTATATTTTGTTCTTTTGTACGTAATATTGGCGGAATAACTGTGCGATCGGTATCGATTGAGAAAAGCGTGATATAGGAATCGACCGATTTAAACGTTTTAACGGATGCAAATGAGAAATGACAAGGCGTTGGAGAGATTTAGACTAAGATTTATCGCTGGGCGTTATTGTAACTTCTTCTTCTTCTTTCGGATTTCAACCCTCAAGGTTGTACGTGGGAGGGGATGAGCAACGTGAAAGAGGAGGTCAAGGATTCCATATATAATATCGAGGGATTCGCTCGGGGAAAAAACAAGTGGCTATGCACGACTGTGTTGGTATACCTTTTATTTTCACTAACTTTTCACCAACAGCTTCGTAACAAGTGTCTTCCAACTCCTACGCGATCATCTTCCACTTGACTCTAATTACTTTCATTCTTGTTTCACTGCTGCTTTCCCAATAGGCCAACTTTACGTACGTATTTATTTTATTATCGTCGTCGTCAGGATTACTTTTTCTTGACGATACGAGTAACATATAAAAATAACGTATAAAATCACATTTCTCGATGTTGCACTTTCGAAGCGCAACTATCTTACGTAGGAAGCACCGACAGACGGGTGAAACGGACGAATACACTCTGAATGAAATAGAAATGAAACTAATCGTTAAACGTCATACGATATGAAAATAACCGAAGCATTTATAAAGCTACTCATATACTTGTGAAATTGTTTGATTAGTTTTACTCGTGGGATACGTTTCATAGGATGGTGCAAATGTGCACGATAAACGTGCAATATTCTGCGTATAATCGCTTTTTCCATTTCTTCGCGTATTTCAATCGGTCTGTCTGTATCTCGGTTTTAATGCGAAACTATGACACGATGAAACGGAGACAGTTTTGTTTGAGAAGCTTTCTATATTGAAAGCCACGCTTGTTTCAACCGAAAACAAATACATTGCTATTACGTCGCCGAGCTTCCATTCACAGTTTTTCCCCGCGTTTATCTTCTCCAGTTATTTTCTTTACGTGGATTTTGTTAATTTCACGGGCTTTTTTCTGCCACCTCGCGTTTACGTTTAGACGCCCTCTTCTTCTTCTTCTTCTTCTTCTTCTTCTTCGTCTTCTTCTTCTTCTTCTTCGTCTTCTTCTTCTTCTTCTTCTTCATCATCATCATCATCATCATCATCCCGGTTTCCAAGCGTCCATAACGTCCATCTTTTTGTTTGTTTATTTCTCCTTGCCACGCGTTTGAATTTCCTGCTTTTTAGATTTTACTACCAATTTGTGCTTCGTCTCGTCGTTTCTCTATCTTTCGTTTCAATCGTTTTCGTCGAAATGTGTTATTTTGGCGAGAAAAGTGTAACGTACACTAACGTATTATAATGCAGCAGTTTGGTCGATTCGTAGTACCAGTATTAACCCTGTCGTTTCGTTTCTGTCCTCGCGACTATTTTCCTACGCGTTCGCAATGCTTACCCCCATTGGCACACCAATCGCACCAATTATCCCTCGGGCTACTACAGTTTTCGCGTACATTGCAAAAAATTGCAACGAATTCCATCTTCTCGCTAATTATCCCTCTCGTCACCTCTCATCTAGATCTTTTATCGACCATCCGCCGTTCGAAAATCTCAACGATTCCACCTTCGCGCCATTAAATAAACACGAGGATTCGTCTAAATGTAGCGAACGCGTAAAAAATCTAGTCTGAATTTTTTATTTTGTACGATACAGAAAGAAAGGTGAAAAGGAAGCCAATTAGACTCCTCTCCGGCGTCTCTCTTCGTACCATGAATTTTTCATTCAAGCAGGAACGCGAGCAGTTCACGGAATTACGCCGCGGTTACACAAACGTTGAGATTACGGACGTCACAAAGGATGTCGATTTTTATACGCGCTCCAGCTCACAGAAACGTTTGTATTTTTCACGTTGATGGATAGAAAGCTATAGCGGAATCGGTTTTTAAATATAGATTACTAGATGCGTTAATGTTTCTTATGGTTTTTAAATAAATGGACATTCGAGATAAGGATTTAAATAAATGGACGTTTACGTATGTAAATTTGCCATTAAAAGGCAAATAATTTTTCTATACAACGTCTTTCGTCTTCGCGCTACGAACGGTCTTCCTTCTAAATACGAATGATCCTCGATAGGGAAAATATGGAACAAATATTCTTTCGACCTCGCTTGTTCGTGAAAAATTAACATACAGTATGAATATTAATATACGGTATATATCGTGACTCATCGATATAGCGAATCGTGCACTGTCGAAATATTTTGTTCGTCTTAAGACGAAACGCGTGTGCTTCCAATAAATATAAAACAACTTTTATATAACCGGTTTTCAAAACCGTTTAAACTTTGACCAACAATTGACAATCGCGATAGTCGAGTCTGACTATGACGCTGAGAGAAAAACACACACGCGTAATAAGTATATGGTTTCCATAAAAGGTTTCTATAAGCGTTGAAATACTTTAGCGAGCTAAGCGATAATAAGCAACTAAGCGCTACTCGATATACCGTGTGTCGAAGATTGCTATGGACGCTGTAGAGCAACTACGCGTTAGATAATACGTAGAACGATATTTTGGCGATCTCGATGTCGCCCAAGATTCTGGAGTTGGTGGGAAGGTTTGTCGGTCCGCACACTCCGTAGCTCGGCGAGAAAGTGTTGTCGAGTCATCGGCCCCGTGCACGCGTTCCTCGGAAGCGGACTGTAACTCGTATATATAATTTCGGATCCGTGTCGAACTCTACCAACGTAATCGCGATAGTCGTGTCTCCGTGTCGAGGGTTTCAAAGTGTTTTCCATAGCTGATAGAGCGTGGAAATATTTTCGCCAGCCATTGTAACATCCAGCGAGGAAAAAAGGGACGAAGGGGACGAAGAAGCGCGTGCGAACATTTTCGAGCAGCGAGATGCACTCGAGAGTCGGCGATCTTTGGCCGTGAACGCGAAACGAAACGACGAATACCGGGCGGCTCGATTCAGTCAAGGACGGTCGAGTTTCAGCAAAAGTCGAGCGGAGAGAGCTTTCGGTCGTGTGCACAGGGGCTCGCTAAAGCGAAGCCTTTTCACCGACGAGATTATGGAACATCGATATTTTCGGCCCGTGACCCAGTTGCCATTATGCCGCGAGGAAAAGTAGAGCGGCAGGGGAGAGAAAAAAAGATAGCCAGATGGGACGAAATACGAAGGATTAATCAGATTGGCGAATAGAATCGTTATCCTCGTTTAGTGGAACAGCACAACGCGCTTCGAGGTATTTGTTTCGCGATTCGATGCAATTTCTCAACCATAATGGCGAAGGAATTGGTATTCTGGAAATCGTACGAGGCTCTCGTCTCGATATTTTCATCGATATTCACGAGTATTCGATACGAGTTTTCGAAAGATTTACGCTTTTGTTCTATTTTCAAAATCATGTAGTAAACTAGCATTCGCGAAGAAGCGACATCCGCGTCGTTTTTGCACAACTAAAATCTAACGTCGCCATGTTCGCTGGTCGCTGTCATGGTATGGAGATTTGTCGGACAACCGGGCATCGAGCGAGACACGGGTGCAGCTGTTGGAACACAACGAGCGTGCTCGAAGACAAAGGAAAATCGGTGTGCTCGATTTAAAGGACGTTTATCGAGGCGACCGGTGTTCCGTACGCGCGATAGCCCGTAACGCGTGTCCTATTGTCGTCGCTGTCGATACATTTAAGTTGGGTCACGCGCCGCAAAGCGGAACGCCTCCATCGGCTGTACGCGAGCGAAATTCATATCGATGCTTTTCTTCGATAAGCGAACGCCGCAATATACGTTTCGTGTTTCGAATCCGCGTCGTAACATCTCCACTAGCAACGGAGACCGACTCCTCCGTTCCATTGCTGCGCGTTGCAGCGTGAAATCGTGAAAAAATGTCCACTCTCCTCTTCTCCTCCTCCAGCTCTGTGTTTTCGTTTCTTTTATTCGCGTGTTACAGCGCCGGCTGCCATCGATACCGCTGAAACGGAATTTTCAACCAAGTCGACGCTGAAACTTCCCACCGTAACCGTGTGTACTTTCGCGATTTCAAAGAAGCTAACGACAAGTAGATTTAATTAGAGTTTAACGAGGAACGTAAGTCGGGTTTACGGTTATAACCATAGGCAGACTAGAGATTTCTGTTTGCAAGCAGGTGTTTTTCTCAATACGATTAAAGACCGCCTATGAACTACTCTAACGACGAGTACTTTACTTCGAATATATTTTGCGTACGTATATTTGTATATCGTTTGTATATCGTTTGTATATCGTTTGTATATCGTTTGTATATCGTTTGTACATAATCGTTATACGCGTCGTTACACCTTGAAATTCCTCATAAACGAACGAACATCAGCAATCTAATTAGAACGCTTCGTGCGATCGAAGATTATTGGCGATATTTAGCATTGCGCGCTATTTGGGAGCGAAATTACTCGATCGATGGATATTCGCAACGAACGAGATAGTTCTAGATACTCGTGTCGATCCACGAGACGATATCGCCGACGACTGAACTATTATCGACGGCTGGAAAAAATGTTCAAAGATTCGAGAAATTTTGTTGCAACCTCTTCTTGCCTCTATGATATTATTCCATGTAAAAATGCGGAGGAGAAAAATTGTGCAACAAGCACTTTGTCAAATTTCCTTTAAACAACCACGGAGAAGAGAAAAGTTATAGGAGAAAGAAAGGGCTGGCTGTTAGTAGATTACGCCAGTCGTAAATCAGCGAATGCCGGATAATAATTCGCTACCATAAAACGACAAATTGCTAGTAAAAGAAATAACGCGTTGCAGTAAAGGCAATTTATGATCATCATCCTAAATGCAATTGAAAGCAGTAAACGTGCAATAAAAATACGATTATTACACGTTTATACTCGTCAAAGGTGGTAAGGAAAGTCGTTTAAACGGTTATCCAACTTTGTGAATTGATATTTGCTTTAACGCCGAACCTGGCTCGACCTATTTGGTCGTTAACAATGCGAGCATCAAGGATGTCTTTACTTACGTCTCTGAATCAGTTATATAGACCGTTTTGCTCGTCGCGCGATAAAAGTCCCTCGTAACCATGTTCCGCTTGTTTGTACTTTGTATTTTGCGTAAACCGTTACTCACGCAGCAACGATTTTACTAATCTGTCGATGCTTTGCTTCTTTTCAGCTTTATACGCATGATTCGCTGTGAATATTATTATTATACATCGACGGATATTATTCAAACACAGTAGCCCTTAAGCTAAAAAATTTGCGCGTCGATTTTGAAAATTCGAGGAACAAGATCGAAAAGGATACGGAAGTGCGAAGAAGAAGAAGAAGCGAGGAGAACAACAGGATCGAGTTGATCGCGACTAAACGAATTACGAAAGAAGAGAACGTCGTCTGCTAGCGATTAAATTAAAAGAAGAAGCAGGATGACGACGAAAACGCTCGGCCTGTCGCGAATGATTAATCAGCAAGATCGACCGCGGGCCGCGGATCCCTGCGATCAGCGATATTTTCATTTTCTACCGTTTCCGTAACATCGGCGAGCTCGATCAGCAGGTGAGCCGACTGGCTGGCAGCAGAAGCTGGTTCAACCTACCTAGTCGAAAAATTGGAAATCCATTATTAACCGCATCCAACGTTGACGGGCTATTTGCCGTAAAAACAATGAAACTGATTGATTCGTCCGTCTGAAAAATAGTGCATCGCGTGGCATCCGTACGCGCGACATCCGAGAACAGGTTTCAATGGAAAGGTATTGGCTCACCCGAATACGGAATACGTACACGTATGTTTTTACTTCTGTTCGTATTTTTTCGAGATTTCGTATTTCCAGGTTCGTATCGTATTGACTCATATCACGTCGACTTATACCGATATCCAACGTTTTAATATTTCGTTCGTTCAAAGACGATTAGTCGTGTAAAACGATTATTCCTAATTCGTATAGTGCGCTTTCTATTTAGACATTTCCATTTGCATGGCGTAACTAAACCATGTAAGTAAGAAAGCCGCGTAATTAAACAAAATAATACACACCAATTTACTAATGGAATAATAAAAATGACCGGCAGAGCCAAGCGTTTCCACTTTAAAAAAGGCGTCTCTTCTTTCAGGCGTAACTGCAAAAATAAAGAATAAACCTGCCGATAACAAGTGGTTCGTAGGAAAAAGCGGTATTTGATAACGCCGAAAGCAACAACAAACTATGAAACACCGATGCTGCCGTCGAGTTAATCCAAGCAGCATGCTTACGTGCAATAATAAAGGGAGTAAACGAAAAAGAGAAAGAAAATGCACAGCGGTGGCGTTTCGACGAACCGGAGGAAAAATCTAAATCTTGCGCTTCTTTCTTGATCTTTTACAGCGACACGTCAGTTCCGTGTTTTCACAGAGATGGATTAAACACGAATGTCGGAAAATTGATTTCAAGGCCAATTACATGCAGCAGAATGCGGCACCGGCGGTCCAAGTATCAATTTTATTCGTCACGATACGCTCCGTTTCCTCTAGTTTTTCGCGCCACTTTCGCCGGAAGAATGCTTTTCACGATCCACGACCCTACCTGGCCCTAAGAGCCTCGCGTACGCCAGTTGCATGCTATAGGAATAGTAGAGGGCCACCAGCCAGCCCATTCGGGTTTTTTTCGTTTCGAGCGTCGACCTGTTCAGACGATTCGACGCACTCGTCCTCGTTCCTCCGATCGAAAAGAAAAAAAGGACGGTAAGAAAAGAAAATGCAGAATACTTGCTTGTGGAAGAATTCATTGGCCAGGATGCAGTTAAAATACACAGGCCTTTGGTATCGCGTTATATCGTTTTCGAAGGCCTGTACAGATTCGAATACCGCTAAATATTATGTATTTTCACGCAATATGTTTGCGTGCAAAGAGTCCGCGGTTCTCAATTAATTTTTAAAATATATAAAAATGATTGCTCAATTTTTCGGAAATTGTTCGCTTTTAGTTACGACGCTATGCCTCCGTTGTATCCGATTATACGTACGTAGATACTACGATCGAGTGGGAAAATCGGCCGATCGCATTCTTAAATAACCGAATGCGAAATATAATGAGAGAATAATAACGAGAGAGAGAGAGAGAGAGAGAGAGAGAGAGAGAGAGAGAGAGAGAGAGAGAGGGAGAGAGGATAAAACGAAAAATTAAAGGGAAGTAGGAACCGGGCGGAAGGAAGAAAAAAAAGAAAAAAAATCGAGCGGTACAGTCAGTTTGTTTAATCGGTCCAATTAGGATCATCGATCGTGCCGCCAAATAATAATCGACCGACGAGTCTTCCGCCCCAATCACGTAATTCCCAATTAAACAAAATGCACCGAAGCAGGTAGACATTTAATAAAACCGGCATTACGACGTGGTCGGAAACGACGTGGTGGGAAACGACGTGGTCGGAAACGACGTGGTCGGAAACGACGTGGTCGCTTTCAAAGCGACCTTGTGACAATGACGGCCTTTTAAATTAATTGAATTGCCATTGGCCGTACGGTGCGAACGATTCCATCATAATTGGGTACGGCGCTTTGCATCGCCGAATTTGTGCACGATTAACCCCGTTGCTATTTGATGAAATTGTTCATCAAGTTTCACCGCGATTTATTTGTCCGATACATGTACAATAGCAGGCCACTTTATTTAATTGTACGTTTCATCGTCGGATGCTCTCGAGACTTTCATGAAAATCGACCAATTTCATTTTAATACAGCCCCGATATTATACAAATATCTGTAGTAATTTTATCGAATTCTCTTCTATTTATATTTCCAATTCTGACGGAAAAGGAATGCCTATTTGGAAATTTTCATCCATTTGCTATAATATTTGCTCAGTTTGATATTCAGCTTGCAACCTTTGCACATTTTATTTAAATTTTCTTTTGTAATTTTTACCGCGTAAATTAAATTTTGTCGCAGAATCTTTCATAATCTCGTGTATCGTAATTAGGAAAAAAGAGAAGCGGACATTCGCAAAAGTTACGATCTCTGCTTCTCCGTTTTGTAGGAAACGACAATAAACGACGTTTCTCCCTAGCCATCTTGCGTTACACATGGCGGAGGCCCGCGTCGCACGAAACTGTCTGTCTGACCACCTGTCGACAGCGAAGGCACTCGATTTTTCCACATCGTGACACTTGGCACGCGGAAAATACTAGCGACATGCTACGAGTTAATCGTTTTGCGTGGTGAAATTCGCGGTTCCACGCCCTTCTCCCGAAATTGACGGATATCCTCGCGCAAATCGAATAGAAAAATGGAAAACCGCGAAAAGTGTGAACGAATAAATAATCTGAAAGCTTTATGGTGAAATGTTATATAGGATATTATATAGGATACGATGTGTATCTGTAACATAATACGATATAATATAACAGAATAAAAATTTATCGGTTATACGCGCCACTTTATTATTTCATTCGCTTATCTCGAACGTTATTTCTCGCAGTTATTTGAATTTTTAACAGATTCCATTATTGGATGATACTCGTTTGGAGAAAGGACACAACGTCTCCAATCAACGTATCAATTATACAAAATATAGATGGCGAAATATTCCATACGATTCGTTTATTAATCACGGATATTCTACACTAACGTGTTTAAATTTCGAGCGATCAGGCCGGGATCGAAAACGGGGTGAAGATTTTGCGGAATGTTTTCCGCCCAGGTTTCGCTGGAGTTCAACGAAAATTTATCTTAGAGCGAAGCGTGAGTGCTGTCGGCGCGGCGCGCCGGCGCGGCATGTCGTAAATCTCGAAGCTCGCAGCGATTAGAAAGCCGTATGTTATCAAGGAATAATCTTCCAGAGTGCCCTATCTTCGTATTTCTCGCTTGTTCTAGTCACCGCGTATGACTTTCGCGTTCCAACGATCGATCGCCGACGCGATATTATCTGCGTTGCCCTCGCCGAAGCTCGTCCTCGACGTTCGCGTCTCTCTTGTTCAGGGTTGCCTTTGAACCGGTGACCTACGAACACTCGAGCTCTCGATTTCCTTTCAGGGTCTGCGAAATAACCACGGAGGAAAAGTATCGCGCGTGACGCGACAAGGCTCGAAGAGGATGTAGAACAGAGCTCGCGAATAGGCCTCCGATTTTTATCGCTTTCACGGCATCATGTCGTTTATTTGATATTTTCAGGCGTCGAAAATACCACGACCGATGACAAAAGGTATCTAAAACACTATAGAGAAGGAAACGCGAAACTCAGCGAAATAAATATTCCGAAGAAAAAGTGGTAAATGCACGATGCGTCGCGTTCGTAAGGTTGGTAAATGTTTTTAATCTGGCAATTCCTATTACTTGAACGCGTTTATACTTGATTGAATAGAATTCTTCATCTTCCGCGTTGCTGCTGCTGGTGCTGTTGCTGGTGCTGTTGCTGGTGCTGTTGCTGGTGCTGCTGCCGATGGACGTGGACAAGCCTCGCACAGAGCTGCGCGTCGTTCAAACACTCCGTTCGTTCGTTTTAAGAGACATGCCTCGCAAAGCAGAGAATCGTCGCGAAATCAAGCGTCCTGGTCAGTTCATGTACCGAGCAACTGTCCTCGAAAAAGTCACAAACAGAGTTACCGCGTTGGACGGACACCGGTGGTGATCGACAACTCCCTATTGAGAAAGTTTCCTTCGAGTTCGCCATCTTGGTATTTGAAACGAGCCATGTGAAAAAGAACCAATTCCAAGAAGGGACGCATAGTCGAAGCGTAGTCCAGTTTCGAATCGAAAGAATCGAATTTGCCCGATCGACTCGCCAACGAAATTCTTTTCGCTCGGAAATTTTCGTTCCTTCGCGGTGGATCGATATTCAGCGGGAAGGCGATCTTCTCTTTTTCAAGCACGACCAGCGTGTCCCTTTTGGAACGATAAAACGATTACAAGCACAGTTTCGCTGGTTTTCCGTGCGTTGGTATCACAGATGAGCGTAGAAGCTGATGCCATCGAGCGATGATATTAAGAAAGGAAACGGTGGAGCAACGATTCTCTTTTCAGAAAAGAATAACGATGCTCGATCCTCTTGTCGGATCACATCGATGGTAGTACGCGATTCCACTTCTTGACCATATACTTGGTGCAAACCGAGTCGACTAACTCAACTTTATAGTATATTAATTCCATAAAATAGGTAGTGAACTTGCAATTATTAGTTTACGATGAATTCGTATATTTTGGCAAAATTCGCGTAGTATTGGCGGTGAATTGGCAGTGAATTGGCACAAATAGACGCTAAAGTAGCCGGGGTGGTTATCAAAGACAGTTACACATGTACGTCGTCGTTATTCCTCCTATATAGCGAAACGATAGCCATTCTTATTCTTACTCGTGTAGAGCAAGTATAACCTTGTTCATAGTCGTTAATCCTATGGAAATCTATTTATACATGGAACTGTACAGGAAACTAGCAGAATGGCTATTGTTTCTCCTACACAGGAAGCCATCGAATCCATGTAGAATACATCTACGGTACAACGATTAGTTGGTCGACGAGTGTTGCTCTTCGCGTAAATCAAACGTATAATATCTACAGTCATCGAATCTATCGATACGAAAATTGTTGCTTCCGCTATACGGTAAATGCACAACAATTACAATCATTTTCCTACTCCACTATCGCAACTGCCTTTCCTATTCCAAAAGACAACTAGATCCATATATCAACGATCATTTGCTTCGCATTCGCTTACGTCTTTCATTCTTTCGGCATTTCATTCTTTTCTTATTCTAGCAAACGTTTCTTTCTTATCGTCATATCGCTATATATCGGATAGAGATACACGTCGTTTAATATTCTCTAAAGTTGAACGTCTTACCGATGATGGGTAGAGCGAAACAAACATTTCGAATATAATTACATCGTACTCTCTGTATACTCGTCGATCGGGTTATCGTCTTCGATTCGTCCGTCGGTAACAGTGGTGCGAGTGATACGAATTATCGAAATAATCGAAAGGAAATTTAACGGTGACGAAAACAACGACGCGAATCGTAAATCGGAAGCATTTATAGCGACAGAAATGAAGCTATAGATGCCGATAGATGAGAGGAAGAGACATAAAAGAAAAGTAATCCTGTAGAAGATATAATTTAAAGAAAGGTTTGTAATTTGTCATACTTGGAAAAGACTGGGAAGAGAGATTAGGAAACGAAGAGGAAAATAAACGAGGTAAGACTTTTCGTGTGAAACACGGTGAGACTGTTAATCGTGCGATTAACCGATTTCTTTGTAAGTAATTAGATGGGTTAATCGTGGTCCTATTGTACGACGCTGCGTATCCACATAACGTCAAGCATGAAAAGATTAATAACTGTAGCTTGTTCAGTGCTATCGAACGTTAAACGGGTCGCGTCAACGTCGTTTGGTTTTCCAACTGGAAAATCGATGCAACGCGATGATAATTCTACGAAATGGGAAACAACAGCCGTGAGATATTGTCGAGATATCGGCGAGGTATCATGGAACGTAGAGATCGATCGATCGATCGATCGATCGATCGGTTTCCGTTTAATCGTATCAGGGAATCGACAGGGGCGACGAGAGCACGTTGTTTAATCGCCTTTAAGATCGCTCAGCGTCGCGACACGTAAGCAGATCTTTTCTTTCATCCGAGTTACGTAACCTCCGAGGTCGAACCGATGGAACAACGCTATTCTCTTCAATGAAGCGACCTTGAATTCTTCTACCGCTAACTCGTGCAGTTTCCCCCCCAAAACGCTATCTTACAGACTGTTTTAGTAAACGACGGACTTGAGATTTCCCTGGTTCCAGAAGTTTCGAAGCTCGAGCAACGAGCAACTAAATCATACGAGCGAAATATTTGAAAGACCCCGAGGATAGCGGATATATAGAAGGCGAAGTTTCCAAGGCCAAAAGTCCCAACCGACACCGAAAAGCTCCACCGCGTAAAACTTGCGATATCCAAATAAAAGTCCAGAAAACCAAAATTCGACTATCCAGAAATTCAGAGCAATACGCAAAATCTCGAAGAAAGACTCGAGAGCTTGAAAATTCGAAAATTTTCCTCGACGAGAGTTAAGAATTCGAGGGTTCGGTGGTTCCCAAATGCTCCCCTAAATGAAAATAAGCGAAAATTCAGTAACGTTGCAGTCGTTGTAACGTTGAAGCGAAATGGTTGATGAAAATTTCACACAGTGTGAGAATTTTATCTCCGACATGGCGGTACCTGCGCGTATTTCGTTTTTCACCAACGTATAGACTCGTGTGTACAAAGTTGATTATTTATGAACCTTGTATCGAGGCACGACAGCGCCAAAGAGTCTGGAGGTCGAGCTAAACCGATCGAACGTATCGAAACGCGCATAGCAACGTTCGTACAAAAGCGTTCGTGGCGGCTACGCGAACCGCGCCTGAAGATCCTGAAACCGAACCGCCCGGATCGAGCTAGATTCGATCGACTTTCGTTCAAACGTACCCCACCCAACCTAGCCCCACTGTGCTACTTAACCAAGTTAGACAATGCCGGGAAACGTTCCATTCGAGCGGGTTAAGCGATTCTACCTATTACACCAATCGTAAAGCACGTTCGCTCGATCCGGGTTTGCTTCGATTCGCGAACCGTGTGTGCGTTATTCTTTCAGCGGATAAAAAGGTGTAAAAGGTGTATTCGACGACAATGATCGAATCGACGATGACGGGGGTTCGAGTAAAGCCGAGATAAAGAGAGCAGCGGGAAGACGATGAAATTGTTCGTGAACGTTATAACGTACCAATTTTAAATAATTGTCAACTAAATTATTCAGAATCTTAACTCCTGCCTGATATACTTCATTTGTTTTGTTTCGTTTCTAGCGCGATGATTCGACGACAAAGGCTATTCGATCAACCGAATAACCATATATCAACGATCACGCTGTAAACTAAAATTTATCCGTTTCTTCCGCTCGATTCGATTCGGACAACGTCGTAACACGTTTTCTCGTTCATCGCTCTCTGGAAAAGCAGCCTCGGTCCACGTGCGCGGTTCGAATTGTCCGCAATTCGAGAGTGCCGATTCTCGTTCGTGCGAGCACGCCGCTAACTTAAGAAGAGCTTAAGGTCGAGCTCGCGACCGACGTTGCATGCTCGTAGAAACGACGATTAAGATACGAATCTCGGTGTCGATGGGAAAAGTGGTGGCAAGGTTTAAAGTCGTGTTCCTCTTTATCTTAATCGGTAGCGCCGATGCTGATCTAGCAGAGAATTTTAAAGGTCTGCGCTCATCTTCCGACTAGTTTTTGTCCGCTTATTATTCCGCGAACGAATCAGTTGCTTGGATTAGGACGATTAGAACTAGATTTAGTTATTCGGAATTACAGCTTCTTTACGTAGCTTTCCGCAGCTATGTAACTTTGAGTTTACGAATCATCGTCATTGTCAATTCGATCGATCGTTATCCTCTATTTTCTAATATCGCTGCAAGCGATCAAATATTTGTCGAATCAATTCTTTCGAAAATATGACCCTCCGCTTGTATTTATTCGAAAACAACTTTGTCTCTTTCGTTTGGAATACGACATTTTACTTGTTCATGTTTACTTCGTTTCGTTTACTTCATACGTGATATTAAATTAATTCTTTGACGCTGGTTGAAATAATTTTACATGGAACAAATAGAAGAACAAAGAGCGTGGAAGAGAGACCGTGGAATTCCGCTTCTCAGTTTTCGCGTAAATCGGCCGAAAATGCTTTGGAAAATACACGAGCAAGAGCGAATCTTCCGCACATCGTATTCGTTAGAGATTGTCACGCTGAACCGATAAAGCGCTAGCTACTTTTCCCCGGTTTCGCTTAAAAACGTTTGCCCGCGCTTTTAAGATTTTAATCCGATTAAAGCGTCTCGTGGAGCAACGTTTAATCCACTTACCGAACGCTTTGTTAATAATTCATTTACCAATGTCCGGTTCGATCGTCTCGGAAAACTGGACGGCTACTTCGTTCCAACGATAACAATAATGGCATTGCAGCACGAAGGAACGCTCTAGATAGCCGATAAAGGGAACGAAAGCGGTTTTAAGCTTTTCGTACAGCTTGTGAACCGCGTTGCGCAGGATTGCTAGTTATTTTCGACTCTTTTCGAACCATCTGGCGATCCGATTCCCTTCGAAATTCGACCTAATAGATGATCCATTGATTTTATTGTGAGAATGCTCTCTCGTAGAATCGAGTTATTTTGTATTATACCCCGGTATAATCCAATTATCCAATTCCAATTATCGGAACATCGATTCACGGAACGATCAAGAAAGAGAAAAATCGCGATTCCGCGACCAAAACGAGTCGGAAATCACGTACGCATCTGGTTTCTTCGTCCCTTTATTCCTGTACTACACAATGCGAATGAAAATTTGAATTCAACGTTCAGAAAGATAAGATATGCAGAAAGATAACGAAGGTAAATCGACTCCGCTAAACATAATTTCTGACAGTTTTCAATTATTTCAACATTTTTCGATCGCGCAAGTTCACGCACGGACAGAATTCTCCGATACGCTCAAGTTCTGTTCTTCTTCTTTTTACGTTTCTTCACGTTCCTTTCCGTTTCTTTACGTTTTACGTTCTGCGTTTACACGTGTTCGTTGTCAGTTGATCTTGTCAGTGATTTTCGTTTAAGGAACTTGTACGCGAAACTATTGTATTTTCCAAGTATTTCATCGTATATAGATCTGGTCATATTTTTCAAGCAAATCGCAAAAGATTCTAAATAAAGAATATAATATTAAAATCTTTTTTCTCGCCTTCGCGTGCATTGCCCAAAGCTTCAAAGACAATAAAACGTTGCAAAAGCTATAATTCGTATAAACGAATCTTAATATGTTTGCGCTCATTGTCGCAAGTTGCCATCTCTATGTAACAATAAAGATTTTCGCGAAGCCACTGTTTCGATTACAAGGTTAACGAAATTTTAACAACTTTCGCGCAACGTACGCGATATATTCGTGACAAGTTACCTGTGAAAAGTACTCAAATACTTTCGTACGTCAATGCAGATGTTTGATTCGAGCCGGTTGGATTTCCGTAGGCTCGCGAGGTACTTGCAAAAAGCTTGGCGATTGCACGAACCTGGCGTGGGTGCGACAGAGGGAGGAAGAGAGCTTCCGCGGCACCAGCGCCGAATATCGATCGTCCCACTTGTCAATTCGAGTATAAAGCGATATACATATTTGAAAACAGTCCGCTGTAAATATCGAGAGCGCCCCCTGTCGGCCTATGTCACCCTCTCTGGTTACGCAATCGTGGAGGATAGAGGCGAACGGGGGCAAAGAAACCTGGTCTTGATCGCATCGAGAAGTCTTGGTCTTGAAGTTCGATTCGGTGTCGGAAGGTCGACGGTTGTCGCGGTGAGAAAATTGAAGCGGTCGACGACGTAAAATCGTTTTCAGGAACGAGGCAGTTCGAGCATGGTGTTGACTACTTTTTAACGAAGCTGAGAGAGGATTTGCAGTCGGATTTACAGTTTGCTTTGAAAATACAATTTTTAATATATATTTTCCGATTGTTGTTGTCTCCTACGTTGTTGCTATATTTTTCATTTATTTATTAAATTTCCAGCTTCTTCCTTCCCCCCGCCGCCGCCCGCCGCCCCCCCCCCCTCACCCTTTCCCCTTTTTTTCTTTCGTTAGACTTTCGGTATCTGTACTTTGACATTTGACCGATGAAATTTTTGTAACGACAAAGCGATATTTGTCGATCCTCGTTCGTCACTCGTATTCCCGACTCGATTTGTCTCGCGGCATTAAACAGAAAAATCGACAACATGGAACGGTAAATGGCTAAAATTCGAAATTTTTGATTAAAATTGACGAGATCGAGCGTCTGCATATTCGATCGTAATAGTTATAATAATGAGAAATAATAACACGCATATATCCATATTGTTCAGAGAAATAAGAGGTAAAGCGATATGCAGATACATATTCTTTACGCTCTTCGTTGTTACGTATTAAATTCCTTTTTCCGTTCCTAATTCCCGATTAAGTTTCAACGTTCTGAAACTCTTCTCATACTTAACACGCCTATACGTGGCGCGAAGTCACTCGGACATGCGGTCACGACCACCGCAGCTATTATACGCGGATCCGGCTGCAACATCTTCAAAGATAGAACGGGACCACCCTTCAAAATCGTACCGTTTATCCTGGACAAACAAGAGCGGTGTAAGAGCGGATAGGAACGTTGCTCGTACGCCAACATCACCCTGGGGAGACCTAGGCCAGCATCCAGCGACTCTTGACAAAATCAATTTAACTCCCCGGACAATTTAGCCAGCATTTAACGCTATTAACACGTAGAACGCTACGCGACTTTTATACGTATATGTTGCTCTGCGAGCCACGATAAATTGATACATTCTACGCCGTCACGTTTAATTCTTGCAAAATATTATACCGCACCGGCCCGTTCCTTCTCCGACTATGTCCAAGTCACGCGCATTGTTGAAACGTTCGTTAGTCCACGAAATTTATCTTATTTTCCTTCGGGTTCCCTCCAATTAGCTTCTTCGGAGACCTACGCTATCGGTAGTCTAGCGCTATCATCAAACGTCGTTCGTTATCGACCTTCGTATCTATAAATTCCACTTTCCGTTAAACTTGAAAATTTGTATAAAAGGTGCGTGGAAATATCTGTACGTTTTTCAGAATACGCCGCGACTGAAATTAGAGTGTGAGAACTAAGCCAGTAGGCTTAAATGGTCGCGAGGTAAATGTCACGGTGTAAATTTCCGGTGTAAAAGGCCCATTTCCGACGTGTAATACGATATTTAACGATGCTAAAAAATTTGGTAACATTGTCACCGATGATCACTCGCGACGGTCAACGTGTTAAGCCACTGTCTCCACTCGTGCGAGTGGAACAACAACCTGGCCCGCGATTAGGAGCCTCGACGATCAGTCATTGGTGGAATTGTAGCGCGACGCAACATTGTCGCTGCCAGTCGGGGCCCTCGCAACATCCATCACTGGTAAGACAGAGCCTTGGGTTCGTAGATACGCTGCCAGCCAAAGGGTTTGCGTGAGCACGAATTAGCCACGGCAAACCGTGACCTTTGCCCCGACGGTATGCTCTGCGAGCCTTTTACGAGGATAATATGTGTCAAATTTTTTGCCACAACACGCGCACAAGTAATTATTTAGTTGTGCAATTATGCAAATGGCGATGTTGTATCTCCACGCTGTTTTCTAATAACACGTGTATGCAACGGTGTTCTGACTACCTAGATATTGTATCTTGAACTGTGTTCGCTGCGTCAATGTCGACACGTGCAACCGAAAGGCAGCGTCGCTACGAAATTTTCTTAGGAAAGTTGTAACGAAAACGTAACAGAACGAACGCTTTAAGATGGATTTTGCTAATTTTGCAGTCGTAGAAATCAGAATATCATTTTTCAGGCGTTGTTAATCGCCTCCTATAATTTTACTAATACGAAACTAACGTTTCTAAAAGATAATTCCAGGTAAACTTCCGAGAGATTTGAATAACAACTTTATAAATGTTTCATTTTCGTCGAGTCGACGAAATAAATTCTCAGAATAATAATAACAATGATATTAAAGCTAATTTAAATGTTATTTACACGTCAAGTTAATATCGTAACATTTTGTATTTACGTCGTAAAAGCAACGTTGCTCGACGTGAATGTCAACCCTTGAGATTGCACAGCTCGGAGAATGAAAAGAACGATCATGACGTATTTCCAGTTTTATTTCGTTACGAGTAACAAATGTACTCAAGTCCAAAGGGAAAAGTCAGCATCTTCGCGTTCTTCTAACAGAATTTTACGCAACATTCGTATTTCGGTACTTTATAACGTTATAGCTGATAATTTTTAATAATATGTGTACAACGAAATCGTTGATTTTGGTCATACAAAAACCAGGATAACTAAAAGGGGAAACAAACGGACGCTGCTAGTTTATCATGAACGTATTTAACACGATCGATAAAATAATACGTTGCGTCAAATTTTCTGTTATTATTATTAGCCAAATGGATGAAAGCCCGGAGAACGTGTTGAAAAATGATCCGCGGACGAACGAGACATCCACGCACGAGATTTTGTCGGAACAACGGCGAATCACGTAGAACTATTCAACTTGTTCAAACGTACGAATAATCCAGCGATGCCATTCTCCTAAGGCGACCGAACCTTAATTTATCAACGGCTGCCGTCGAGGGCTTTTGCCAATTATCGCGCAAGCTGACCATTTTGACTCGCGACCGTCTTTTCTTTGCCGTAACTTCAACGTCGAGGACAAGCGAACAAAGCTATCTAAAATTTCGATAAATAAAGGTTAAATTTCGATAATTAAAAGATCGATCGTTCGTCTTTTCATATTTCCGATATAAACGACGAATCTATATAACCTTTCTTTGTTCTAATTCATTCCTAATTCATATCGCGTCTTTTTCATCTTGCGTTAAAGGCTACAAGTTTCCCTCCGAAGTTTTGCTCGATTATTGGGGTTGGTGGAACCGGTGTATGTAATTTATGTCAATGTTAAGGAAATTGCAAAGTCCTTTTCTCTTCTCTTTCTTCCTTTGCTCGAGAAATAAAGATAGATACTTTACGTTAGGTGTCAATTTACGGCCTAAAAATTTGTGCGCGTTGTTCAGAGAACGCACAAGGTGGAAGGAATAAGAGCGTGTAAAGGATAGACTAAAATACTATACAAATTTCTATTAAATTAGTATTTAATAAAGTAGTATCGAGTATTAATAAAAAAGAATTAATTCATTTCTTATCGTTGGACTCTAATATCATCGACGTTCTTTATTTGGAAAATTTTTATGAAGATACTTTCTTCCATCGAAGAAATTTCAGAAATTTCATGGAAATTATGAAACATCTTTCGTAAGATAAGTGAAACGGAACAAATAACGATCTGAAGATAAAGAAAGTAGTCGCGTTAATCTTTACATGCTCTTCGGAGTTAACATTGGGAGGGTAATTGCAGCTCTCGTGACAAGAATATAACGAGCCACTTTTCCTTCGTCATGCAGTCCGGAAATTTCCTTGTTTACGTAACCGAAAACAACTTCTCTCTCTCTCTCTCTCTCTCTCTCTCTCTCTCTCTCTCTCTCTCTCTCTCTCTCTCTGTCTGAAATAAAACTGCATTCGCAACGTTCCAAGAATAAAAATACCCCGCCGGTAACTGTCACCCTGACCTTCCACGGCTACCCACCCCTTCGTTTTCGATCTGCTAACCACACCATTCAGCTCGAACGTTGCCGATGATGTGGAGTCGTGCGAGGTCAAGGCCACTGGTCGAGACACAAGAAATCCTTACGAAACGTATACAGAACTAAGAAAGAAGTGATTGTTGGCATGGAAAACACGATCGAAACGCAAACAACCATAACTATGTTGTCCGACGAACATTGTGAAAGTTTAGACCGTGAAGATGGAAAATTGTTGAAACATCAACGAGACAAAAGCCTCTGCTCGATCGTGACTCGCAGCTAACTTTTAGCAGAACAAAATGCCAACGATGACAGGATACGTTTAAGGGTCAAGGTCAGCTGGCCGGCGAGTTCCCTGCGCACCAAGAACGGGGAAGGGGGCGGCTTGTAGCGAATTCGTAATTTCGTTGCAACTGCAGTTGAACAGACGCGCTCGTAAATTTCCGCCACGTACCGCGCTGTTATTAATGACTGGTCATTAAAGGCGACGCAGAATCGAGCATGCCTCCCTTACCGTTTGTCGTTTTCAACCGCTTCATCCCCTTTTGCTTTCAGTCGCGTCACCATCATATTTCCTCCATTCGTTCGATTATTCCGCTAACAGTGATTCAAAGCGCAGCAACGGTGTATCCGTATGTAGTTTATCGGTAGTCTCGAACGATTTTCGATTTACCGCCCAACGACTAGAAGGAAACAACGATTTTTGTTCAAACAATCGTTCAGAGCACGATTGCACCGATTTTCGTTCGAGGTAACGCTTTTCTTGGCGTCTCTTTCTTCGATAAACAAAATTTAGTCAGTGCTTTAAGTATTTTACGTTTTATGCGTGATATCAATGCATTTCTAATGTAGATGGAAAGATACTCGTTATGTGTCTCTTGAATTGAAAAGTAATAGCAAAGTTAATTTTACAGTAGGTGTGAAAATTCGTCGAATGATATTCGCATTTAGATCGCAATTGCTATCCGGTCTTGTCGAATTGAATTTTGTTTACAGCGTGGCGTACGTGTTCCGCAACTACGTACAGTTACAGAGTTATCCATTTGGCGGCTCGTAACCTGACAAGTGTTAGTTTCAGCGAAATCTGCAGTCATTTCCAAGAGCTTTGTAAACTCGTACTTCTCCATTGTGTAATCGATAGCGCGAACATTCTTGAGCAGCTTCTAACTCCACTACAACGCGATAGAACTTTCAACGGGCGTAAAACATTCTACCGATCCATTCGACCAAGCCCATTAAGGATTCTCGTTTGTAATACGTACGTGTCGCGATATGCACACGCTTGTTCAACCAACTATCCAAACGTATCCGGATTTATTTCTAACGTATTCGAAATTATACATTTTTCGAGACGCGATTCGTTTAGAAATTTAAACGTGTATGAGATTTTTAATACGCAATCGTTCGATATTATGCAAATCGGCGTAATAACAAGAACATTCTACGAAAAAGAACTATAAGAATTTTTACGTTTCTCCCTTTTCCTATTGCTAGATGGTTGAATTAGAGTACATTTTATAAAATAATTTTGAAAATAACGTCATCCTAACGGAAATTTAAGAAAAGGCAGAGAACGTATATATACGTATATGTACCGATCTAGGCAACTTTTAATTCTTCGTCTAATTAGGATTTCCAACAGTGAATCTAATCAGGATTCATTTTCCATTTCTTTCTAATCGTTCATTCGTCCTAGAGTATTGCTTGAAACGAGAAAAACGAGAAAAACGAGAAAAACGAGAAACAACGATGAAACGAATTTTTTCGCTAACGCAAAAGTTCCAACTCAACTCACGCTGTATGTGATAATGTAGAACAAAGCGGAAATGGTAAATTTTGAAAATCATGGTACGAAGGGAAATGCAATAGCGAGCTATGTGCGGCGCGCATAGAATAGAAAGAAATACAAATGGGGCGAATGTTCCTCTGTTGCGAGAATAATAAAATAAAAAGATAGAGGAGAACTTGCTAAATGATGGAAAATTGCCAACATCGTTATTTAAAAATCTACGTTAGGCTTTTATTCGATCATCACCAATTCTCGCTATAATCCATTGTATTACCAAATTATTAAGTTATTGCCAAATTACGATGGACCAAAAATTCTACTTATTCCTATTTTTTTCCTCGGAAAAAAGAAATCTATCCAACTACCGATGTACCGATAAATCCTTTTAAGCGTGTTTTTCAAATAAAGAAAAGGACGAATAGAAACTTGGATTTACGGCACCTTGGAAAAAACAAGGTAAATATAAACGGCACGAATAGCGACAAAACCTCTCACGCGTAAAACGCAATAAAAAAGCAAACTACTGGAAAAACAAGCGGGAAAGGGGTACGCGAAGGAATCTGTGGATCGATGAATTCATCCTAACGACTGGTACACGATATGTATATATCTAAGAGCGACTGATCGATCAGAGTTTGTCAGCAAAAACAGAGAATGAAACGACTTTTTAGGAATAAACCGACATTTCGACGACGACCTTTTACAGACTCGTTTGCGACCACCGCACGCTTCAGTTTACGCTAATGCTTTTTTCGAATGACCGACCTTTCGACACCCACGAACAACATTCACGTTTGATCGGTGAATAGCACACATGCCTCATCGCTCGCGTTTACAGCACGACTCCCGCTTTTCCACTTATTGTCAGCCAGAAACAAAACAGCCGTTTCATCGTACGCGGATACGATTCACACAATTTTATTGCAGAGCAGTTTGCGGCACGTTCGCGTCGTACGCGTCAAATTGAAAAGATGCAATAGGGATTCTACCGAATCTTATAACGTACGAATTTAATTTTACTGAATTTCGATTATACCGAATCTAATTTCGAGTCGAGTACAGGTAGATTTATGTAAATTTATATATTTCTGGCGATAATTAAAATTGCAATGTAGGAGAGAACATTTCCCGTAGGCTCTTTTTCAACTAGATAGGAAATTTCAAAAATGTCTTTACCGCGTTTAATATCGCGATCCTCGAAATCGATCAGTCTTTCCATTCGTCTATAATAGCCGGAAGCCGTACGAAGCCGATTGTCATCGTGCAGCGTATAAACGAAAATAGCGGAAAACCACGATTTTATCAGGAGACCGCAAAATCCCATTTAATCGGTTCAACCGTTTCGACCGCTTTCGATCGGCGACCTTAATTGTATAAACCACAATGCCTGTCGATCAAAATGCCATTGTAAACTTCAACGTTCGCGTGTTTTTCATCGACCTCGAAAGCTCACGCTCACCCCAAAATTCTATATCTCTGCTTGATCCTTTCGATCCTGCTTCATAACAATTTGCGCGTTACAAGTTGAAACTTGAAACGAAGAAGATCAAACACGCGGATATAATCATAAAGTTGCTGGATTTCTGTCTTCTTTCCGGTCGATTGCCGCCGTTTTGGGGGCGTTCGTAGTGCGCGGATATCGTTGTTCGCTTTTCTTTTGCTCGATAAGCGACAAACGATTAATGATAAAAATGATACAAAGGGGAAACGAGGGGAAAAGCTTCGACGACGAAGTTTGATTCTTCGATAGTGTAATAAAATAACGAGGAATTCAAAATCAGCAACTTGACACGTACAAAGATCGAGTACGCCACTCGTAGTCACACGTTACCGTGTAAGTGGAGATGCGGTATGGAAATAGTAAGAGAAGGCCCTTCTGTCCCTGTCTAATCAGCCATGCACGACACTCTCGCACCGTTCGTTGATCCGTGTTATCGTTCGAGACCTGTTGTAGCAAGTCGAAACGGCTAAGGATTTACGACATTGCCGCCGAGTGGGCCCCAAGGGGGATGGGTGTCTAGGCCCGACAAACTCTCCAACGGCCAACAGCGTCATAAACCACTCGGTAAGAAAAGCAAACTTTTTACTCTTAACCTTCTTCACCTCCATCTTGAGCGATCAACCGCGGGGCAAATGCGAAGAATCCACTCGTCGATAGTTGTTGTTGTCTTCCATCCGACGTAAAGCGAAGATCGCGGTCTAGCCGCAACGTACGAAGGGCAGAGGCGTCAAGGAGCCGGACACAACAGGGTGGATGGGAACACTCGTACGTCGAGCACGGTTCGTTTTCGTCTCAAAAAGTTGAAGAATCGTGGTCCAGCCGACGGACACGACAAAATCGCATACGCACAGTCGGTCGTGGCGTACGGGCGTCTACCTCTTACGAAGTTCAAGGGTCCTTTGTTACGTCGGACACGACATAAAGTCGATATCGTATCAGATATAGAAGCGACGGTCCGTCCCTCGATGGTCGCGCATCCAATAAATTCGTACGATCCCCGCTTTGTAATCTATTCGTGTTCCGACGCGTACAGTTATATTTGCGTATTTACTCTACGAACGAGCGTTCCACTTTACTTACTCTACGCCATTAGACGAGAGTACAAGGGACCTCTTCCTATTTCCATATCGTTTCTTTAGCTTGCTCGCACGCTCTAGCTTTTTCTTTCTACGTATGTTACAGCTATGTCGATATTCGATACATCGCTGACGATACTTTTCGACCGTGTCTTTGCATCGTCATTGCAAACCTTGGCAAAAATGAGAAAGGAAGCGGCGAATGCTGCCGCGAAATCCTCTTATCTCGTTAAGCTGTAATGCCGCGCGCAGAGTTACTGCGGCTCGTGCCAGAAATGGCGAATGCCGAAGAAAGAAAATCCAGTTTCCGGCTAACCGCGCCTTCCCCGATCCCTGTCTCATTTTATGTCGCGTCACGTCAGCGTTGTTCGGCAACTGGAAACCATGCTCTTCGACAAACTCGTTCACGCACACGCGACTGCAATATTATGCCATAATTTTCGCGAAAATGTTTGGAGTTCGCCTTCCTTAAATTCAATTTCACGTTATTATCCTATCATCCTACTTACTCTTTCGATTAATCGCTTTAGTTGATCGTCGTACGAACCGCTATAATGGCTTCGATATCGTGGGATATCATCGGTTAATCTTGATAATCGTTGCAAAAGATCGATTCGTTTAAAACATTTTAACCAAAATGTTTATAAGAAATGTTTATAAAGAGACATTTTTCCGTGTCGTATGGTCGAACGTGGTGAATTCGAATAGCAGAACGAGTCCGTTTACTTTGCAAAATACGGATAAAGATAATTGTCCAATCAAAATTCACCGTTCAAACTGTCACTTTCTAGTATATTACGATATGTTAATCGGTTCGTCAGATTATTTGCACGGTGCACCAGTTTGTAGGAGTACCTGTTTTGGTTTACTTACACCGTATTTCAACAATATCGCGTGAGAAATATAGGAAAACGTAATTCGTGAAAAATCGGAGGTATTACGTGGCTGCCACGTCTTCCGTATTAACCTTTTAATAGAAATCTTGGCGCCAAGGGCAAGCGAGGGATGGATTCCAGGGCCCACGCGAGACACGCGCGATCAATTTTAATTAACACTCGCACGGTTTTTATCGTCGACGAACCGTGCTCCCAACGTTACCGAATATTTTCGTTCCATCATCGACGACCGCTAATTATCGAGGCTAAAAATTAATCGTTTGGTGGAAAAATATTCGAGACATCCGTGTCGCTGGAAACGTTCGCGATTAATTACATTCGATCGATCGATGGATCGATCGATCGATATTTTTTCTGGAACTCGACGTACATGGTTCAAGTGGATTGCCGAAAATGACTAGCAGTACACCTCTTGCTTCCGTCAACGTTTTTATATACTGCGTTTAATTTTCAACGTTTGCTTTTCAAGCGGTTTCCTTTTTAAAGAGTTATCGACAAATTTCTATGTTTTATCTTAATTACTTTGATAGTTCGTACAGGGAAAGTTTCAAATTTATAATAGAAATGTGCAATGGGATTTTAGTAACGCGATGATTTAATATTTTATACGCGAGTATATGTACGTGGGAAAAATGCTTGGCGAGAGATTTTTTCTATGTGTCCGATTTAACGACGGGGTTCTCTTAATAAAATATAGCTTCTTGAAACAAGTTGACAAGAATAAAGGTAGTTTCATCCGAACGAAACCTCGTCAACGATATAGGATAACGCGTGGATCAACGAAACCGATCTAGTAATCTAAAAAATACAAGATTTAAAATTAATTACGCGCTTAATTACGCAAACTGCGCGCTCTATGCCCAAAGAGACCTGTTGTATATTTCGTAGTATTTATTATAGAGAAAGGGTGGATGGTGAAGGAAAAGAACCGAAGAAACCGTGATCGTTGTGGAGCGAATGATTTCCCTGAGACGACAGGCAGATGTTTCCATTTTAGCGATGGAAACGGGAACAGGAAGCGGAAGCGGAAGCGGAAGCGGAACTAACGTTACCTACGCTAAAACGTTATACGTGTAATAGTGCAAACTCACCGGTTTCGGCCGCCGCTTGAAGCAGCATCTGCTGATGATGGTGTTGTCTGGTCGAGGACCTGTGATGATGCACGCTGTTTAGCACGATGTTGCTGGACGTTCTGCTGAGCGCCTTTCTCTGTCTCACCGCCTCCTTGTAGATCTTGTAGTACATCACTATCATCACCAAGCCAGGGATCCAAAAGGAGACGCACGAGCTGATCACAGCGTACGGCCGGTTCACCACAAACGAGCACACCTGTAACGACACGGATACTCTGTATCGCCCGCTCTACGATCCCTTGCGATTTTATCCTGATCGATACGCGATTTTGCACCGACCACGCCTGACAAACGATAATTTCAAGGTAGACAGCTGACCACGAATTAGGTTATCCGAGGCTCGACGAGGACGAGAGAATTCTCGAAACAATTTTCATCGTATCTTTCGATAGTACAGCGAATGAGAGCTCGATTTTGCAAGGAGCGGAAAGAGATACTACTCTTGTAACGAAATCAATTATTTGTTATATGCTCGCCGAATCGAAAACGTCGAACGTCGAACGTCGAACGTCGAACGTCGAACGTCGAACAACACCGAACATCCGAATGCTCTAAAAATACTTTAAGAAACCAGCTAAGATAAAATATTCTGACATTTGTTAAACCAATAAAACAAGATTATCGTAAATGAGTTTGCAAGCAGGTTGCTGCTATTTGCGAACAATACTCTTGCTCTCGTTCTATTCCTCGCTCGTATTTTGCTCGAGCGCACTTTTATCGTTTATTACGTTGTTTGTTGTAAAAACAACCAAGCTGCTCGCTTTATACGTCAACGATTCCACGAAAAAATCAATCGGTGATTTCGATAAAGAGAAGCTACATCTCGATAATCGTGCTTCATCCAACGATTCCGCGCAGATTCGAAACAAACGCATCAACGATGAAATACAGAGACGCGATAGCTCGTTTTTTAATACGAACAAGCGAAACTGGTAAAGTTGCGAATCCGGTTCAAGTTGCTAACCGAACGATAGAAATATCTTTGTTTGCTTTAAGCGAAACGACGTATGCTATCACAGTTCTATGCATACGTGGACTTTATACGGAAAAGCTGCAACGATTCGCGTGTTCTCGGCAGTGACTATTCCCTGGAGTCAGAACACTTATGATTCCCGAGGCCTTCGCCTATGTCGCCTATGTCGCCTATGTCGCCTATGTCGCCTATGTCGCCTATGTCGCCTATGTCGCCTATGTCGCCTATGTCGCCTATGTCGCCTATGTCGCCTATGTAATCAACGCTAGAGCCTTTTTTTTTTACATGGAGGAAACCTTCATAGGTTCCCGGGCAAGGTGACCGGGTAGTGCCGGATTCTACCAGCTAAAACCTCCACGATTACCTTCCGAGTCGCATTGGCAGGTTAGGAGCCCTGGAACCGCGATAGCATACTCACGAGCTCCCCCCGCGCCGATGAACAATCGTCCTTCATTGGCGCGATGTGTGGCCACAACACCTCGCGCCCCAAGCTCGGTGCTGCTGCTATCTAATCTGTCTACCCTATCTAACCTATCTAACCTATCTAAATTATCTAAATTATCTAGATCATCCGAATTATGTAAATTATCTATATCATCCGAATCATCTAAACCATCTGATTTATCCGAGATATCTAATTTATCTAACCTATCTAACCTATCTAACCTATCTGATCTATCTAGTCTATCTAATACGCTAGAGCCTACAAGCTAGAGCTTCCAGGTTGCAGCTGCCGTGGGGTGACGGGATTGACGAACAGGATAAATTACACGGTGGCCTATTAACTCGTTATATAGGCTTACCAATATCCCGAAGTTACTTAGAACTCGACGAGTCAAGGCGAAACATAAACGACGCGAGTGCTAGGAGCGAAGATTTTCCGATAGAAACGAAGAATGAATAATTGAACTTTCTGGAAGTTAGTGGTAAAAAAATGTATTGGATTAGTTAAATCTATCGGTTGGCACGATATGTTTTCGTCTTCTTCAACGGCGAGTTAGCAAGTTGAACGAGAGCAGCAGCTGCCACTGACAATCGTAGTTCTATTTCGCAACAGTCTTACAGGCTTATATAATATAACCAATCGTAGAAAATTATATTTAGCATAGAATTTATATGTTTCTCGACAAAAGTATCCTTGTATTTTTGTTATACGTAGGCCGCGTACCATTTCGACTTCCCATTTATGCATCTAATTTTCCCACTGAAACAATTATTTCTTTATCCTTTCGATACCAGTATCGTTTAGCCTTTCAACATCTCTTTCGTCTTTATTGGATGTAGTTGGTTGTTAGCCCGGAACAAGGAGAACATTTGGCTTTCGCAAAATTCAAACGAACAAAATACAGTTTGAACGGTACATTTTGAAACCAAATCGATTTCGCGTTTCGCAATATTTCAACAAACGCTTCTGTGTGTGTTTTTAATACTTTGAAACATAATTTAGACTATTCGATCGCCTAGTTTTGATTTTTACCAGCAGCTAAAGCGGCATTTTCCATTCGATTTCGCCTGACGATGGTAATTTCCGTCGTGCATGACAGAATTTATACTAAAACCTGCGGTATAACGAGATGAAACCTTTCCCCGCGCTTACGTAAACTTCATTTTCAAACAATGTATCGTATTATTCTTAAGTTGCGTCCTTAAAGTCGTGTAATAACGAAGCCAGTCTCCAGCTAATCGCTCTTCGAGTTAGCGTTGATTAAAGGAAATACGCTGTTTTAAACTTTGAGTAGACGACTAACGCGATCGATCGTATTTCCATTGACCGTTATTAAATAACATTGTTACTCGGAATTAGGAATTATGAATTAGGAATTGTTACAACTCGGAATAGTTGCAACTCGTTGAAAAATACATTGTAATTATGTAAAAATTTGATCTTTCGCATAAAAACTTGACGCTTCCATTTTACTCACAATTTCAACGTTATTAGCAATTTCCGCTAACGGAGATGTTTATATGCAGAAAGGAAATTGAGGGATGCATAACCGAAGGATATAGGATCGCACGATACAAGAGATATTTCATTTGTATCGCTTAAATAAGCAATCGAATAGTTAAATAACTATCCGAAGCTAAACTGCGATTCCGTAATTCTCGATGCACGGTGATCCTCAAATTCATGAATTAATTTTGAGAAACAGCGATCGTATAAATTTCCAACTATTCGGATTCATAAATAATCGTGCACGGAATTATCGAACGATCATGCGCGATAGCACGCTGTTCGTCGCAGAATAAAAATTTGCTATTAGCTTTCGCGTAAACTTGAACTGTGTAGTAGATATTTGATGTGGATATTTAGTTAGATACTTTGTCCGATCGAATTGAGATTTGAATAATTTTGTAGGAAACGCTAGAGATATTACCATTTAATGTATCGATTCTGCCATGCGATCAAAAATATTTGAGCGCGTAACATTGAAAAGTTTAGCACACCACGAAACCGGAAACTGCAATTTAATACTGCCGGTAGGAATTCTCCCGTCCAATTATACTACAACTGCAAATGGAGCATCGACTCCTCGATATCACGGTGGTTTATTTTTATTACAGCCGGCTGAAGATACTCTTAAATTGGATTTGTCCAGCCAGCCAGCCAGCCAGCCAGCCAGCCAGCCAGCCAGCCAGCCAGCCAGCCAGCCAGCCACCAGCTAGCGAAACAGGCATGGACACTCGACATTTTTATCACGAGTACGAGGAATCGTTCCATTAGATTAACGAACGATTCTATTTTTGTAATGCAATTTCCATCCGAGAACCGTTACTTTATCCGTATAATCTCTACCTTAAACGCGATACGATCGTTTGAATAATAGCGAGTGGAGATTTCCATTTATAACGATCGCGTAAGAGAACGGTTACGCCTCGAGAAAATGAAAGATAATAAACAAAACAAAATTGAGCCGTACAATACCAAAATACGAGGCATAGTTTCTTAAGAGTTTGTAGAAATATATTCCAATGAGACGCGCCAATCGCCTAGATAACGTAAAACATTGTATAATCGGTTGTTGCGTTGCATATTTCGCTTTCTTCTTGCGCTATACGCGCATATGTTTGCATATTAGGCGCGTTCTGTGCATTTTTGTACCTACAAACTATACGGTAAATGCAGGAAAATCTGCGATTTGTTTTTTTTAATCGCGACTGACGATCGTCACCGTACGTTTCCACCGTTGTAATCTTAGACTGTGATCTAATGTTGGAAATTGCGTTAGGTATAGCTGCTGACGATCTAAAAAGAGGGATCGTTTTGGATAATCTGTGAGCGATCGAGGAATGTAGAATTTGCAAATTTGTTCGCAAACCCATATATATAACCCCGAATAAACGAGGTGAGAGCAAACGACGATTGATCCTTGGTGCTGTAAATTCAATTCTCCGGCATCGAATCGCCGCAACTTCTGAATTTACAATGGGCGTTCACGACGGGGTGTTCCCATGATGCATCGACCGCTATACATAACCAAATTAGCCAATCAAGGAAACAATAGTACAAGTTACGTGGACCACGTCAAGGACGTGATTGGTCGATTTGACCGTAACGTATGCGTATGCAAATTGGGGAAAAGCCTCTTGCGCAAATCCTCTTATCCCCGAGGAATTATAGTCGGTATTCACAATTTCGTATGCTGGTCAGAACGCTTATTAGACACGTTACGGAATCTAGTTGTTAACCGGAAGATTCATCTTGTATTATGCGAATAAACGAAATGTATTACTTTCGCGTACTATCGTTATAGAAAACTGTCGTTGTTGATGTTTCGCAAAGCATCGGAGTTGCGTAATTTCAGGAAGAAAATACGTAATAGCGCGTGCTTGAAGACGCACACGATTAATCGTCACACTTCGCGCATCAAGTAAACGATAAAGCAAACGATAGGAGAAAATATTTTAGTTCATTGGAGACTTAACAAATGAATGAGCGGCGGTAAGTTATAATAAACGTTGATAATTACGATATCGGCAATTGGTAAAACCGTTTGTGTACCTACTACGTGCAAGTGCAAGTGCAAGTGCCTGTGTGCATGGGTTACATCTATTTTAATATATAAATATTATTTGTACCATCTGTACCAACTATACGAATACCTTTGCCTCATCTATATTATTAACGAAAAGACGAAAAATTTCCTAGTCGGAGAAAGCATAAAGATTTGAATGGAAAAATATCTCGAACGGACAATCTAATTTTCTTTTTTTTTTGGAAAAGTATTGCTACTTGAATGGAAGAGAGAATGGAAGAAGAAGAAGAAGAAGAAGAAGAAGAAGAAGAAGAAGAAGAAGAAGAAGAAGAAGAAGAAGAAGAAGAAGAAGAAGAAGAAGAAGAAAAAGAGTAGTCGAGAGATACGAGTGATATTCTTTTCCGCACAAAGAAATAGATATCTGCGCGAAGAAATGAAATATGTAAATTATACTGAAATATAGGTATAGAAAAGGATGGAAAGATACGAGAAGGCGAAAGAACGATCGGAACTCGTGCATAATCGTAAAAAGTGATGAAAGAATCGAAGAATCGTTAAGAACGTCGAGCTTACCTGCGGATTTTTCACCATATAATCCAAATGTTCCTGCGTGGTGTACCAACCCATGAAGATCGGTATGAAGCTGATCAGAGCCGGCAAAATCCACGCACTACCCAGCATACATCCCACCGTCCCTTGTCTCATGATCACTGTATACTCGAGCGGGCTGACAATAGCGTAATATCTATCCACGCTGATGCAGCACAGATGCAGTATCGAGGCCGTGGAGAAGTAAACGTCCAACGAGTTCCACACGTCGCACATGAACCGACCGAACAACCACTTTCCTCCGGACAATTCGGCCGAGGCGTTAAACGTCATCGCGCACATGGCCACCAAGAGATCAGCCGCTGCCAAGCTCACCACGTAACAGTTCGTTACCACGCGCAATCTTCTGTGCCTTCTCACGCTGGCGATCACCAAAGCGTTACCTAGCACCGCCGTCGTGATGATACTGCCCATAATGATACCTTTGATCACAACTACGAACACGTTCACGTTCTCGGGTAGATTTTCAACCGTTGGATTCTCCACAGGAACTGACGTCACGTTGTGCGGTGCAGTGCTCGATGGAGTGCTGGTATTGCTGGAAGATGTCGGTGTCGGATCTACTCGGCTAGGTAGACTTGTCGTCACTGCTGCCATTACGTTCAACATGGTGGACCACGTGTCTGACGATCCCCGACTTCACTCGGTCATGGCTGTGGAGAATGCCGCCTGATCACGCGGATCATGCTCGCCTCTTATCCGAATTTAGTCTTACGCTAATGCCACCCTACCGTCTAATAGCCTATCCGAGTTAAGACGGAGATACCGTGTATTCGGCCGTGTACCGAGCTTCGTGTATTCGTTCGGCCGCTTTTGTATACGCGCGCGTTTTACAGAATTTCTTTTCGCGAGACCGTCGCGATCAAGCCAATGTACAGATGTACAGATCCTCCTGGCTTTCTTCTATTTCGATCCAAGACCGATGGATACAACCTAATATAGAAGAGTATTCGTGTCGATTCTGCGAATCGAATCCAGCGAATCGATCAACGATACGTGAATTTTTATGATTTTTACCATAGAGCGTTTAACAGCGTCGATATCGATTTGGTTATTCGGGATACTCCTCGATGGATAGTAGACGTAGCTTCTGGGCCCTCGAGCGAGATCTTCTTTGGGCAGCAGGTGTTTTTATACGATTACCAGTACGACAGAGGATCCTGCTCAATGGCTGTGTACTCGTGCCGATCGACCACGATCGTTGAATCCAGTCCATCGTTGACCAAAGTGTTTTCAAGCGGTCTTCGTTGCAAGATTTTCGTTCCAACTTGGTTGAAAATGACCTTCGCGATCGTTTCCTTAACGAAACGTCATTTTCCCGTTGAGTTCGACGTTTGATTTCACGACGATCACACGCGCACCACTATAACTACGAAATTCGAAATCGCGTTACACAGGCTGTGACAACTTGTCGAGTTAAACGAAGGCTGCAAGCAGGTTTTAGCCTAATGCCGCTTGCTTCTGATTCGCAGCCCAGTTCCTGCAATTCACAGATATACGATCGATAAATTATTATTAAATTATACGAGGTTTCAGGTTATAAGTAACGCCATATTCGAAACGTTTTTTAATCACCATTAAGAATATTCGTATTTGTATAGAACATTTCCGCTTCTTTTCTATTTTATCAATGACGTTAATTGATTTTATAAAGTGGAAGAAGCGAATGATATTTCGGTATTTTGAATTCTTGATAGATACATTCGACAAAGCAATGTCTGGAAAATAGAATTTCGACGAATTTTGCCTAGATGAAAGAAAATTCTGCCTAGAAGCAGAAAAGCAGAAAATATTATTCAATTTGATTGAAATTTTCCAACAGCAGGAAAATCGCATTTTATTTGATAACTTTCCTAAATGGGCAACCTACTTATTTTCTCGTTGTATCGAACGAAGAAAACCGACGCAAAATTGGAGTCGAGTAACAATATCGATCGGCTACTTCGATTCTATGATGACGAAAATTTGATCCGTGGACTTTTACGTTTTTTTTTTTTTTTAAAAGAATGACGCTTTTCACGTAAATCCAACACGAAAAGTCATAGTAGAAACGATTCAAATTCAATTTCTATAAACAAGTTTATTCAATGTATCTTTACCTTCTTCTATGGAAATGTAATAGAAATAAATAAATTCAACAAATCTAACGATCATCAAGGGGAGAATCACGATATCCCCGGATGGATGAACGTTGACCCACTGCCAGGGAAAATCTTCATCGTTCTGGCAATTTTTAACGATACTAACGCCGTGCATGGAGAAACGAGTCGTCCTATTTACGTCGGAACAAAGACGTATCGGCCTTTAGGTATGAGAAAAGAATCCAAGGTACGAATCCCGAGTCGCGCGATGCAACAGCTGCCAAGTCGCGACAAATACTTGGCTGCATGTGAACGACAAGTTCACCATCCGTGGGCCCTCGATTACGAATTGCATCGATGAGAAATCGTCGCATCTCGAGCACCTTCCTGCGAAACGGAGACGCTATAGCCGGGGAAAGGTTGGTTTGATACCTGGTCGAGCCGTAGCTTCTAGTTAAAAAGCGATTGCGCCGAGATGGAGCTATTTGCGTAGAAGATTACAAGAGGGTAGTCGGAATTACGTGGCGCGCGGCGTGACGATGAAGTACTTTTCCTCGTCGCTATGGGACGAGGAGGCGCGTCGTTCCGCCTGTCAGCGAACATAACGAAAGAGCGAGGCGAATTCTGGGCTGCTGCCATCCTCCTCGCCAGACCTTTAATTACAAACGACGTGGCCATCGACCATCCATAGGATCGTGTTAAGCTGGGAACCGGGTTAACGTCCTTCGGCCAACAGTTAACGCCGAGGAATTACGTTGTACGAAAAGTTTTCGACGTCGAGAGAAATTCTGTCGTCGTGCGACGATTGGACACTTTGAATAGGTAGCGGAAATAGGCGTGTCGCGGCCAAGTAAGTTTCATTGAATACGGCTTGTTCGCGCAAAAATGTAAATATTAATTTCAATTACTTACCGAGTAGTCGCTGTACTATAAGGATATATAAGAAATAAAACTCGAGTATACAATACCAGTACTAGTTCGATCAAAGTTCTTCGATACCTATCCACGCAAATTTCTGCCGTAAATGCATTGAAATATCGCCGCTTATTTCGTTAGAACGTTAGTTAAAAATCACGCGACATAGAATACGAATATATCGATACCTGCATATTTCGATACACGTGGATCCGTGGATACGTAGATCAAGCGCGTATCTACGCGCGATACAAGTGAAACAGCATCTCTAGTAGAAGATATAAATCCCTTTTTTCCCGAAACTGATATCAACGAAAGTCAAGAATTCCGTGAGACTTGGCTTATATTAGAAACTATCGTTCTAAACGGTCCTCGACAACGTTTAAAACCGCTCGTGGACTCAAACTCGGTCAAACTTCTAATCGATGCGGTTATAAATCGTGGAAAATCCAATCTTGCGACCGTAGGATCACTGTTTGGCGGGCCGAGAAGGGTCGAAACGAAGAGAGATGGAGCGTGGAAACTGAACGGAACGCGTCGCGTCGCGTCGCGTCGCGTCGCATCGCGTCGACCACACGACACACGCGGACACGAGGACGCGAGAAAAGGAACGAGACGAAATGTATGTCGATCGATAAAAGTTATTCGCTGTGTAGAAGGGTTAGATCGTGGAACAATTTCACCGATGGCCACGTTCCACGATGGCCAATGCCGGGACCGTCGTCTCGACTCGCCACCTTTACGCGTTTTACTTCCTTCTTGCTACTTACGTACGTCCCACTAGGAGCGATTTGCCCCGGCTAGACGTGGTTGCGCCTGATCCTCGAACCATCGACCGGCATATAACGGAACCGAGTTCCTCTCGAGCTTGTGATCGTCGATTCAGTCGTTTCGAGGTTCGATTAATTATTTTTCCCATGCAAGTACCTCCTAAATCATGCATTATGGGAAAATACGTTTCGAGCGAAATTTGTTCCGTTCCGAGGAAGACGTCCTATCACGACCACCGCCAGATTTATCTAGACAGATCTGTGATCATCGAAACAAAGAAAAGCTTTATTTGGAAGATATTTGCGTGGATCGATTAAAACGGGACTCGAACAATGCAAATTCTATTCTTTCTTATCAATAAGCAATGCGGTATACGGTTGACATTTTAAAGAAACTCTGAATAAAGATTTGTCTTCTGTAATAGTTGTTCCTAATATTCCACCAAGTATAGAGAGAGAGAGAGAGAGAGAGAGAGAGAGAGAGAGAGAGAGAGAGAGAGAGAGAGAGAGATCGCGGAAAATTAATCAAAAATAGTCCATGTAATCCAATTTGTTCGTTGTCAGGCGCTCGAAACTTGTTTACAAAGTTTTCTAATTAAAAAAATGTAGAGTTTCTTTCATCATCCACTATCGCCTCTTGCTCGATTGACTCGTAAAGCTGAATGATGGTACGGTACACGGTATGCCACGGTGTACGTAGAATTTGATGAATTGATTTTCAGATAAAGCGCGATTGGTTCTGATAGATGGGATATGGAGATGAGCAAAATTAATGGGTTAAATGGATATGTAGATACATCCGAAGTTTCGGGGTAGAGGATGGAACGTACAAGTAGAATTACTAGATAATTCTCGTACGATGTTCGACAAATTTCGAGAGACTACTCTTGATGCGATACGCATCTGTGGCGTTTTCGTCGTATAATATAATCGATTCTTAAATTCCTCCAGCTTCGCTAGCTAGTGTAATTAACCAAGTTTGATATAGTTGGCCAAGCGAAATATAACAATTACGATGATAAATAAACTGGAAAGTATGGGGAGATAAGAGCGCTTCGACTGCAGCTTTATCGAATTGCGGATATTTTCATAAAGACATCCATCCATCTACGAAATTCGTATATAGCAAACGACACAATTTACTCCAAATCCAATTTTTTTTTTTTCTTTCTCGCGCGAAAAATAGGGTGGCTGCTGGTTAGACGAAATGAACAGGATGTTAATTAACGTCGACCTAGCGAAGATTCAATTTCAATTTTAAAGCATTCGAGCCCAAGGCAATTTACTTCTGCGAATGAAAACGACGCGGGACGAAACAGCGTTTCACTTCGTTCCGTTTTAATCCAAGATAAACGTTCTAGTTCTTTTCCATTTTCTTTTTCGTACAATTACAACCGTACAACTTCGAATCTTGCGAAAAAGAAAAGTAGAACATTTCTACGTACAACGTGTACACTGGCTTTTCCACCGCAACTTTACGAGTACACGTTGTATAGACGTGGTCACTCGTTAGGGGATTTGAAAGTAGAACGAGGATTCATAATCCGCATGTTTTGTAAATACAGAAACGAATATAACCATCTCCACTAAATGGTAATCGAGTTTCCGTGAAATGTAACCTCTGTATTGAAATTTATTCGATTGAAATTGAAATTTATCTCATCCCTATTCATCGCGCGTATTAATTGCAATACTTTGATAAACGTCTAGTGGTTTAAAATTGAACCATCATGGAGATTAAAGCATTATTTTCTCTTCGTTCCGTTTTTTTTTTTTTTTTTTTTTTTTTTTTTTTTTTTTTTTTTTTTTTTTTTTTTTTTTTTTTTTTTTTTTTTTTTTTTTTTTTTTTTTGAAACCTCGTATCGCTATAACTACCAAAGTAATCGACAAAGGATGGATTCTTAATTTTTCATAAAAATTTTGTACGTATAAAAATTAACGTTGTAAAAAACAAGATACGCGTATAGTTTCAGGAATTTAAATAGTTTCATCGGTCTTAAAGCTGTACATGTAAAAATATATAAAGTAACGTGTAGAATTGATAAAAAGATCGACGAAACCAAGCTTTATAATTTAGTCATTTAGTTGTTTTAGAGTTATTACAACGAAGTTTCGAGCAAAATGTTTATATACAGCGATAAAGTTTGGCTGTGGATGGTATTGGGATACCTTGTATACAAACGTGTTTCTTTTCACTTAATCGCGTAGGTGCGGTAAACGCAGGTTCTTTCGGTATCCTTTCGCTACAGTAGTAAAAAGAACGTTAATTTGAAAACCAGCGTGTATTTTTACTTTTATCTGCCAAGACTTCGCCACTTATTAAAAAGCTGTTTCACGTTATAAACTCGTCTTTTAATACGCGCGTTTCTTCCAACCAACTAAAGACACCTTCGTCTCATGCGTTTGCGTCGGTCGGTCGTAGTGCATAAATACATACGAAGAAAGATCGAGGATCAGTGACACTTAACGTGTCGAAACCTATACCCGCCCTAGACTATCGACAGTCATTAGCAACGAAAGGTCTTAAAACGGCGAGCACAGTCACTTTGTGCATAGATCGCTGTGCTCAAGCGATGCACATTCTCGACAGAATCGAAATAAAAACATCGAACAAATAATCCTTTACTATGCGCGATATCGCATTCCTATAAATTATTAATTAACTAAAAGGGAAATATATTTGTTTTCGGTAAGTACATCCGTGTCATTCTTCGATATTAAAATGTATCGTTAGATATTGTATCACGTGAATTTTTCATTTTACTCTATTTACTCTATTTGTCGATTAGATAAACAAATAACTACGAATATCACGTTTCAGTTATACGTATAAATAATGCAAGTTTCTCTTGGATTCGAGCGCCTTATATAGCGCGTTATTCGTTCGTTTCGTTGTTTCATGTTGCTAATAATTTCTACTTTAATATTCGGCAACGAGGAATTAATCAAACTATTATATATGTACTTGTTTCCTCGATGCTGAAAAGCATTAATACGTTTCATAAATTTTACTCTATATCTCATCCGTTAATTATAACGGTGAGTGTGATTAAAAATATCGTGTTTCGCCGATACATAAATATCGTAAATTTTTCTCGAATTAACAAGTTTCGTACGATATTTTACGTTACGTTGTGTTTAAACTTTGAGTGTACAATTTTCGAACGGTGTTTGCGTTTCTTCGTTTGTATGCCCGGAAGATCGAGCAACTAAAAATTATAATCCTTTCATATTTTATCCGACTGCGACACCAAGGCATTCGGAAAGGAAAGACATATCGTGTTTTACGAGTATCGGTGGGAAAAAATTCACGCAATAGAACCATCTTTGCCCTCCTGCTTATACCGGGCAACAGAAAGCTATAAAACAAGTGTCCCGTAATTCATCGCCTGCAGAATACGTATTACGAAGAAAGAAGCACGTTAAAATTATGTTATATCATTACATATTATACGTATCGATTAAAATTACCGAAACTCAAAGATATACGATAATAGACTTGCGGTTACTATGCTTACAAGTCAAAATGTTCACCGTTCCTATCGATACAAAACCTACAGCGATACGAGATTCGATTTATCGTGCTACGATTTTATTGCTAAAATTTGTTAATCCGATCAAATCCTCCAGTCATTTAACCACACGTGTCAATACTCTTTTATAAAGATATCCAGCGATAAAAATTCAACGGCTTCGTCCTCTTTCTACCTATTTCCTATTTTTACTATAGCCGTTTAATCAAATTTCACACGACCTGTGATTATATAACATTTCCACTTGATTATGCCTATAAAATACACTGGCAGAGATGCCGTGAAACGACGAGGCGTCCTGTATAAATTCGAATAATTCGAGAAATTAACTAATGTGTTTTATTTTTCGGCCTTTATATATCTTCGACTTGAAAATTGTACAAGAGACATCTTATATTCGAAGAAGACCAAAGAGTAAGTACCCAGGAAATTAGTTCGGTCCTTATCTAGGAAGGATAAGGCACCAACCTTAAGCAGCCTCGAAGGATTAAAACACGATAAACCCTTAAGTACACGACCGGCAAATCCTTCAGTGTCAGAATTAGATGCCAGAGTACAAACGTCCCGGTTTAAGCATTTATTATCGATAAATCTTGGAAAGATGGTAAATTAAATTAATTACCGATTGGAATTTGTTGACAGTTTCACAAGTTTGTTCCTAGAAGCGATTCGTAAATTGATCTTTAAAATTCAGTTTTTACTTCGACGAGACGAGTATTTAATTTATCTGTGCAAGAATGTTCACGTTAGGACTCGGAGCCGCTACTTTCTCGAAGAACGAAACGTTTTAGACTCTTTCCATCGATTTTTCAATCAGTCAGGAAAAGTTTGTCCCCTTTATGAGAAATATTAAATTATCTTTGTAAGCAAGTATTTACACTACGATAACGACTCATCGACTTCTTCAAAAATTAAATTGCCTACACAAAGAACATTGTATTCGCCTGTGTAGAAAAATATTCACGTTAGGGCGAGGAATCCACTAACTTCTCTAACTTCTGAAAAAGAAAAAAGAAAAGAAGAAGAAGAAGAAGAAGAAGAAGAAGAAGAAGAAGAAGAAGAAGAAGAAGAAGAAGAAGAAGAAGAAATGTAATTCTTAACAAACCTGGGAATAATTTATCGAGCAACTTCTAAAATTCATCCGCTTCGCGAGGAACACGTTAGTTACGTTTGCAAGAAAATATTTCCGTTACAACACCGACCCAAATGAAGATAATCACTTTGACATTTTCCCAAATAATTGTCGAAACGATTCCTAATATTCATCCTCCGTGTAATAAACATTATCGATCTCGACAAGAAGATATCTACGGTAACGCATTGTACCAACAACTTCTTCGCAAATTACAATTTCTCGGTAACACGAAATAATGCTCAGAGCGTGCCTTGTGTCTTTAACTCGAAAAGAACCCACTAGTCGATAAGGGATAAAAATCACAAGCCCGAAGTCCCTTGCGAACATCGCTTAAGACTCGAAGCAACCTCGAAAACTCACCCTCTCGACGATAAACACCGCGTTATCTCTGCAGAGGAACGTCCACGTCAAAATCATCAGCTTTTCAACGCCACAGAGACGATACCGAAATCCAAACACCGATAAAAACACTCTTCGAAATCCACCCTCCCGAGATGAACATCCCCCGAACACTTTTACCGCGTTTCAACCGGAAACCGACCTTCTCGCCGACGTCTGTCGCTCGCTTCGACATCGGCCAACCGCACGGTCATCCTCTTCGACTAGAACGACGAAGAACGAATGCTCGAGGAAAAAAGTAGCCGAAGTATGAAACGTAAACGTCGAACTAATGACTTTGGATTTGAAACTCACGCGTAAACGCGAGGTCATCGGGTGTGTGAACAGGCCGCGTTAAAGTTGAACCCTTGCGGCGCTAAGAGTAGGGGCGACGGTACATTTTCATTCATCGTCTCGAGTACACCGTGTAGAAACGCGATCGCGAATAGTACCACGAGGCCAACCGCTTGTTTCAGCGGGTCAGGGCGCACTGTCCGCTTCGGAAAGACACCGATCGCTTCGAGCAGTTGCCGTGGAAGGCGCCACCGGCGTCGAAAACAACCCAGCCGCCTTCCCCCTCGAGATTCAGGTTTCAGGTGCGATGCACCAAGTCGTTGCGTTGGTGAAAAAGAGGGGCGGCGGCCGGAGGCCGCGCTAGAGGGATTCTGGCACCCCCTTCACGGCGATAAGCGTCGCGCCGGCAAGTGCAAGGTTAATTGGCAAAAGCGACCGAGATGATTTTTCTTCGGCGATCGAGTTTAACTGGATGCTGTTTCCACGGGGAGGCGTTTTTCAGCGGTGTTTTTCGAGATCGGCTTTTCCGGGATCATTTTCAAATATCCTCTCTGTTTGTACAATGGCTTGCGGAGACGTTCGATTAATACCGATTAGCAAAAGAGTATCCTACGCGCGAAAATAAATCGGGAACGTAAAATACAACTCTTTCGTTCAAGGCCTCGTTTCGAAGAAAATACGATTTGAGCGTATTTAACGGGCCTTGAATTTTTAGCTGCAGATCACAGAAATATCGCGGGCCCTCCGTGTTTACTTAATCCACGAAATTCTATATAGAGCGGCCCGAAATACGGACGAGTAGGGACTGACCGCGGCCTACCGACAATTCTTCCAAGCTCCCTGATCCCACGCGTATTCGATGTTTGAAATCGATTTTCTCAAAAAGTGCTTTTCATCCTGCAGACTTTAGGGACCGACGAACGCGTACAGGGATTAAAGCTACATGCTTTGTTCTTTTACGTTCCGCGTTCTTTGCCTGGAAAACCGGCTGATCCGACTAATCGCAGACTTGTACTACTGAAAGTGGCCAACTTGTGCGAAATACAAGGCAAAGGACGAGACTGTGTAAGTTTTTATCCATCTGTCTGATTTCCTCGCACATTTTACATCTATCTCGCATATCTAAACTCGACAATCTCTACATAATCTACCAAATATTATAATTATAGTAGAAACGATACTAACAGTTGATAATGTCATTTACGACGAACGATTCTAACATGGATTTTTTATATCGGCAATCTGATCTTTTAGAATAACTTTACACGATATCTCTTACTCATTCGCATAGTTATTATTATATATGTACGTGTACATTCAATCGTTACCAGTTGTTAAAAGTATTTTAAATTCAACTTGCATCGGTGTGATGGTTCAGTGTTATTAATACTCGAATATGAAGTTTGAAAGATAAAAGCTGAATAAGTAATTCAAAAGTACGAAGAATGACGACAACAAAACAAATTCGTTAAAATAATTCGTAATGCGCGTAATACTTTAGTTTCTAACACATTTGCGTCTCCGTTAATTTAATTTCTTTCTTCGACAATGCATAAATAGCAATTAACGGGTAACGACTACAGGATATATCTGGTATTTCCTACAAATATAATATATATACGAGAAACGTATTTATTTAAGGTAGAAAAAATCAATTGTTTAGAACATTTGTCGCGGAATCTATCGTGAGATAGTAAATATCGACTAAAAATATACGTAGAATTTATATCGGAATCTTCAGCATGTGAAAAATTGATCTACAGCATCTTCAAGTTTTCTTATTTTCTATGGTCGGAAGGTAAGTTGCACGATATTATTGCAAGAAATCAGCCACGCCAATCTACGGTTTCACCACGAGTGTTCAATTTCATGAGAAAGTTTCGCTGCCAGTTGAACGAGTTGTCGTCAGGTGAAAATCGTGTGCAACGTTTTTCGCTTTGTCGCTTTTATTTTTCCACCGCCTCGGGCTAACAACGAGTTACCTTCGTTGCAAACTCATCAAACTTTTACCGCTATCTCTTTTCGTTCCGCCAGTAAAAATCCCGTTGCCCCGCAGAATTTTCACAACTTGCACGTACAATGAAAACAACACGAAACATGGAATAAAAAGATGAGACCTCGACGAAAGTTCGACGAAAGACGTTGACGCGATATTTTTCCATTTTTATAAGCTTCATCAACGACGGCTAACTATTTACTTGCATCGATTTTAACTTACAACATTACTTAATAAAGCTACCGTATTTACTTTTATACTCGACGAGATTACTTTATACATATATCTTTGCGGTTGGCACAAGTAAAGTCGGATCTTTAATTCTTTTCTCCAATTCCGAATTCTGCGCAGATCGTTTATTTTGCCTTGAAAGTTGCCATTTAAGAGTGATCACGACAGAGATAGAAACAAAGTAGAAGCGAAATAATAAAAATGCAGCGAAGAATCAAAAAGAGTAGCGTATCTGGTTCTTACCATCATTATCTAAGCATCATCGTTATCTAAGTGAATTTCTTTGAGAGTATCGAGCGTTATATATGTATCGATAAGGATTAAGAAATCTTCTTTTTCCAGGTCAAAATAATCTTTCAACGTTTAACATAAACGATGGAGATTCTCGTAGCAGTGAATATATTTAGAGATTCTAAGAAAATCGAGCATATCGTTCGAATTGTAGGAAAAAGTGTCGATTAACCATAATTAACCATAATTATTTAACGGGAGAAAAATCAGGAGCGTTCCTTAAGTGTGATAACGAGAGAAGCGAGCAGAAGAGGGGATGCATCGTGGCATCCAGTCCGAGCAGGCACGTAGCAGTAGTGTCTATTTCACGCTTAACAAAGGTTCGCCACACAAACGGACAAAGTTCTGTTAAAATAGCGCTCAGATTCACGTGCAAACAGAGACGGTAAACAACGACGGTAATTTTCAGTTTAAATGTTGTGCTCGCCGGTAATAACCTCCTTAACACCGGTCAACTGTGCTATGAGGGGTGTCGTTAAAATAATGCTGTTACTTTTTGTGTTATAACCTCGATAATAAATGACTCGTAAAATTCTAAAATAAAGCGTGAGAAGGGACTAACTAATGATATTTCGATTAGAAAAAAAAAAAAGAAATGGCAAAAATCATAAAACATACTATGTTATAAGTATCGTGTTTCTTTACGAGAATCCCAAGAACTACGAAATACAAAAATGTGTACAGATTCCTGTCAGAAAGATCAAAGTTATCTACGCTTTTCAAACTGAAAAATATCACAAAACGGAAGCCCGATCTAAAAATATGCATCGTGTAGGAAGAGGAGAGATTGGGAATTTATTGACGAATTCTATCGTAATCAGAGAAGAAAATTAGGTTTAATGGGGAAAAAAGACTTTGTCTGCTTTAAACGCGAGAAAAATCCATCTCTCCAGATATCTAAAAACATCACTGCCAGTATTTCAGCATTCCTCGCAAACTTATTAACATCCGCCCACGCGAAATCCTTGATATTCGCTGCGAGGACTCGTCGATAAACCGGAAACGTACGGAACTCCGCGTTGAACGGCCGCAAGCGTGGAACACGAACACGAGAGAAGTTGGATGCAGTTGGTGGACGAGAACGAGCCGGCTCGCTGGCAATGGACCTAACCCTCTTCCCGATTAGCCTCGTCATTGGCAAAGTCAGCGCTGCTTCGTGCAGAATCAGGGTCACCAGTGCATAATCGATGCCATCGTCAACCCCCGCCTGCTACGATGACCTTGTCAACTCGAAACGAGAAACCAACTGCCACGAAACGAATCTATCGACGTATCCCGAAAAGTCCGTTTAATTTTTTTACATTTAATTCTTTTCTACTCTTGTGCAAATTTTTAATCGGATATTTGCCTTTACCGTGGTAATCATATTTACGCATGTTACGATCTTGTACGTATTTTACTGGAATTTTTGTATTTCTACATAGAAACGAAAACTTGTTGTTTAGTTCTATTATAATTGCATATCGGTTATAAAATCTAAAAGCTGCAATAAGGATCTGCATTTTGTAATACCGCGTTTGTGATCAAACGTTGCAAACAAGTATCTTATGATTACGCTGCACTACGTTGTATTTGTATATGTACATGTATGTACATATGCTCCACATACTGTATTACATACTGTATTACATACTGTATTACATACTGTATGTCAATACGATATGCGTTAAGTTTGGAACCGTTAAATTGGAATAATAGCTAATATTTCGTTGATTCGGAGTTACTGAAACAGAGACAAGTACATAACCAATTATGTAAACTTACTGCACAGTTAACTGCACGTTCGACGTTGCAAAGTTTCCAACGTTTATCTAGAAATACATGTTCAAATTCGGGGAATTAAATTTTCAAATGGTTCTAGGAAGAGGGTGACTTCACGAGTCATTGATCTCTTTATCTTTGTAACCTTTATTGTAGGGGTTTGAACAAGTAGCCGAAACGTCTTGGAAAATTTTAGATCGACAAAACCTAATCTAACCGCAAAACACATTGGCGATATTCATTTTTTACCGAATTTATAACGCTTATAACAGGCGTTCGGTACTGGCGTATAATCTCGCCCCGATAACGTATTCAAAAATCGTCGAAATCCGCGGCAGAGTAGTCTTTCGACAAGTTCATCGAGTGACGTAACGTGGACTACATTTTTCAATATTCCACGTTCTTCGCAAGGTAAACCGAATATTATTCAAATTCCTGTGCTACTTAGTTGTCCCTGTTTGCGCTTAAATCGGAGGTTCTGAATGGCAAATATCAAACGAGCTTACCTAAAATGTTCGTCCTGTCTTCGATAGAAGTCGTACGCCGTTCACTAGCTTGAAACACACGGTAGCCTAACCAGTTTAAAACGTTAATTGTACAAATGGCGTCGAACGACCGTTATCGCATAGTCACTTGCTATCCGTTTAAATTCGTCGTGTTACGAGACTGTCGTACGGAACGCATGGTACAGCGTACATTGTGCACGATGATACACGAGTTTCGTAGAATTACGGATTATTAATTACCGAATTCGTCGTGGTTTTTATAAAACTTGACGAAATTACGCGGCGCGCCTTTTTCGCATTTGCATTCACGACCGGAAACTGGACGCTTGGATTTCGTGACGTAATAATGGCTTCCAATAATGGCTTAATTGATCGATAGGTTTAGTAATTTATCGATTTTAGTAGATGTGTCTGAATATTGCAACCATAGATCGGTGGTAATTATATGGTTTTTATTTCGTTCAATTTATCAGTACACGTTGTTCAGTTAGGCTGTGTATAATAAATGGTATATTTTTTTGGTATATTTATTTGTAACGCGTTGAACTTCGATTTGAATCATGTAGTAGTTTTGACATTGCCGGGAAGTGCAGCGCCACTGCGTTCTCTTTGGAATTCTAAAGATACGCGAACAAAGTCTGACACGAACGAATCGAACTTTTCAAATAATTAAAATCCTTTATTTCTGTTCTCGTTCGTTCGTAAAATTTCTGTAATATAGATTGAAAGGTTTCTTCGATATAGTTTTAGTATTACAAAATCTTACGGATTCACCGGAGTAGATTGAAATGGCAGAAGTAAGAATGTGGCGGTGTATCGGTGTGGCGGTAGAGATTAGTGGCTACCGAGGTGCGGGATGTATCGATTATGTAATATTTCCGTTACTGTTTTGTTACCTTGTTGCTACTAGTTACATTGTTAATATCGTTATCATTAATTTCATTCATATATATCTAATAATTTGTTGAACTATATCGTTGAATCATATTTCGCGATTAAATAGCTTTTTCGAGCGTCTTCTGTTTTTCCCGTCTTGATTGTGTATTTAGAGGTTAGAGTTATCGATATCTTATACTGGCTACTTTCAAAATTGAAATCTAAGATCAGTCAGATCGTTCTGACTTTGCATACTCGTTGATTTTAAATTGACGATATTCGTTAACTGAAATTAACTGAAATTAACCGTATACGTGAAATTAGAGTCAGTGTTTGCTAATCGATCGTTCGACAGACGCGTTAATTCTCTCGTTAGTTTTCTCTCTTCTCGTGTGTATTTATTTTTGCCTGGATGCTCGATTTCGTTAAAAAATATACGGTGTTAGAGTCAGTTTATCTCAAGAGGATCCAGCTTCGTGAAGAATTCAAGAACGTAAGTGCCTTTGTATTTTCCTGATAATCAATAGAAAATAAGGACAATCAGTAAGTGAACAAACTATAAAACTTCGTTGCTAAACCAATTTTTTACTGGAGCAATGTCGGAAATTTGTAAGCTTGCGAAAGTAAGTTTGAAAGTTTGAACATTGATTATCGGATTATCGAATTATCGAATTATCGAATTATCGGATGCAGCACGATCATTGACGAACGATTTTTAGGAAAGAACTGCACTTCCTTTCGCGCATAGTAAATATTTGCTTTAATCCACAGCCTATTCGTTGGACGTCGTATTTCTATATCCACCATTCAGAATTTACTTTCATAGAAGCATACTTGCTTGCAACTTTGTCTTGGAAACATTTAGCCGGTGATTGGTTTCGCGTCGCTCGTATAGAAAAGTTTATCAATATCACCTGTTTGACAACAACGCTGGCGGTCGGCTATCCTAAACTTTACGTATTCGATGGAATAATATCTTTACGCGTAGCTGTACGTGGACGCGGTGTTCGATGACGATGCAACGACAAAGAGTTGCGTTCATCGAGCAAAGTAGGTTCGGGCACGCGGTTCAGTTCATGCAAGTTTCAGGTTCAAAGGAACGAACTTTGTCGCGTAATTTCAGCGAAGGCACAGGGGCACCACCCACGTCTTACCCTCTGATGACGATGGTTTTTGCTAATTTCGCGTGTCGTACATATGCATTCTTTTACTACCATGCCACGCTTCTTACTACCACCGTATCCACCCCTATTTACTACTTACATCTTACCTGCTTACTTGGATTACAAACTCAAAGTAGCCTTACCTGATATCGTAGATCACAGCCACGTAAAAATGTAAATAGCTGCGTACTCTATCTACGTGATGATGTAGAGGCAGGAGAGGGAAAGGGGGAGGGGATATTGTATGGAGTACGAGTCCCTTGAATCGATGTCGCACAAGGCCCTGAAACAAATTCGATCTGCGAAAGATCGATAAAACTCTCTCGTTCTTTCCAGCCTTTGGCACGCATATCTAAGATGCTACGAGACATTCAAACGCGTAACTGGAACGTATTTTCTGTAAATTGGTCAATCTGAAACGATCTGGTTTATTGGATCGATGCTTGAAAAAAGAAACAGGCAGCTTCGAAACGAGAACGTTTTATACAATGTGGAAAATAAAGTAGCAATTATCGATCAGATTAAAGCAGCGTGGATGAATTTTTGGAAAAATAGAGAATCGTTCGTATGTTTTTAGTCAAAGCTGGGAAAATTGAGAGGAAGAAGTAAATCGATTGAAGTAATCGAGTTTGAAGCGAATTGAAAATAGAAAATTTCGTTCGAATACTAAGATGAGAGAAAAACCGATTATCAAATATAAAATCACTTGCTTTGTCTTTTAACTCTTACTACTTGTTGTTTCTATCTGTTTTTCTTATCGTTATTTTGTCGTCATTTGTAGTATTATTCTATCGTCGTTTCTCGTCATCTCCTGCGATACGATCTCCTGCGTCTTATCGTTGGTCGATAATCAACGATGACTCTGCATAATCGTTGGTAATTTACCGGTTACCGATAAGCAAGAGACGTGAAAGTTTCCGTATTAGATGATCGTAGCTTTTATCGATTAGCAAGAACGTTCTGTCGGTAATTACAGTTTGATAAGCTTGTTGGCAGAATTTCGTTTAATCTTTGGTCGAAAAGAACAGCGTTTGTTCGAAAGTGGCGATTCCAATTTTGATTTATCCGCTCGTTTACCTGTTATTTAGAGAATCACTGACAACGTAATAAAAACGACATTGACAAAATATTCGTTTGGTTATCATCCATCGGGAGAAATTGAATAATTCGATAATCGTTCGACCGAGGAATAATTCTCAACGAGTCTGATCGACGGTCGAAATAGAAACGAATACTTTTTATATGAAATATTTAAAGCTGCTTGGAGAAGGAAACTCGAGACGCGCGACGCAAGTACGAAAGAAGCGTGAGTCGATGGAACACAAAAGTGTCGGAGTTACAACGTTGAAATAGTTGGAAGGACGATGAGTACGATAGTTTGCGAGAGTCGGGACAGCCTTAGAGGGAATGGATAGTTTCTTTAGTTTTCTCATTTACCTATTCAAGCTAATCCCGTAATTTGTCTTCGGTCGAGGAAACCATCGGAAGAGTCGAGAAAGAGAAGTATCGGTCGATTCTCGCGCATACGAACGTGATAGAATTTGTTTTTAACAGAAAGAAAACAACTTCCTTGATTAATAAGTTGGAACGTTAACGAGCGAATACAAACGTGGAAACATCGCCGGCCAACGTGCGTACGTAGGAAGGGAACGAGTATGGTCGTTGATCATCGATATGGAGATGTTTCATTTTATCGTAGAAATTAATTTTCTAGTAACAAACCGTTCGCTTCGCGTCGATGCAAACACGTCGGCTCGCAACGTAAAATACTAAATAAAATATTCGTTATATGAGAAGTCGTTTCAATCTGCAAATAGTCGACTTTCATCGATCAATCGATCCAAAGACGTAGATCATTTTGACTTTATAAAGGATCGTAAATTGCTGGTTGTCGCCAATCCAGTAACTCTACGTTTTAGTTGCAATCGTTTCTACCAAAGCTATTTTAACAGCGATTCTCGCGGTAGTGGATGGTTTCTCTGGAGAAGCCTGACTGGTGCTTAGTAGTTAGTCGAATCGGGTTATCGGGTGGAATAGAATTTACCAGAGATTCGTAGGTGGAATTGCGAGGAATGTTTGCTGGCTCTCGGGAAGCTTATTTATTACTCGCACGGGAAAGGTGCGTCGGTTTCGCGATTTTAGCGACGCTGCGAAAGCTAAATTCAGGTTGCCACGTTATTGAACGCCTACGAATTTTCTGCCATTTGGAAAATCACGCCGAGCGTTGTTCGCGTCCAAGGTGCAGGCTTATAGAGAAAGTAGAGAAAGAAGTTCTGTTCGCTGTATTTGATTTCACCGACTATCGGAGAAAACTCGTGTTCCCGAAACGCAGCATGCTTCGAAGAACTACCTGCCTGGTTTGGAAAGCTCGGGAGATTGGTAAAAGAATAGCTTCACGACCGTCGGTCTCGCGTCGAATACTTTTCAAATACTTTTCATACTTTGAAGAGATATCGTGGACGCGCGGTTGTCGGTTCGAAAGGTCGTCGAAGGTTTGGCGAGATTTTCGCTAATTCGTTAGAGAGAATTTGATAGAATTGATCGCGCCAATTTTCCCTGCTAGCGTGGAAAGGCGATTTGGGTCGTGACCTCGCTGGCCCATATCGGCGCGTGTAACGAAGCTCGCTTAGCGCGAAAGTCGCGTCTAGTCTTACCGTGGAAAGAAATCGCGCGCATCGGAAGCTGTACGACGCGTATTACGTAGGGCGAATATTTGTCAAGTACGCTGTAACGCGCTGCTTGGCGAAAAACGCTGGTCGACTAACTTTTACGACCGACCGAGTAGCCTGCGGCCGGCGTTCGACTTCGTAAGATCTAGTTTTACCGCGATATCGCGACGATCGCTTTAATCGCTTTAATCGCTTTAATCGCTTTAATCTAGCGCAGCATCGGACGCGGTATGTGGGTCACGAGCTCGTTAACCTAGTCGTCGAGACGGAGATTCGGTTAACCCGCGCAGAAAGCTGCGTGAGTCGTTTCGAGATCGATTCGTAACAGCTTTCGACCCGAATTCCCAACCACGCGTTTCTCGCCCCTTCTTTCCTTCCCACCTTACCGCGAGAAATTGCTCGCCTTTCCCGTCTCCATCGTTGCCTACATTTCATAGCTTTCCCTTCGATGTTCGCTTTCCGGCTGCGACTTTCCTCTCGCTAAAGCAGCTTGCGTCAGCCCGGGGGCCTAAGAGAAAGAGACGATTCGGCTAGACGCGAAATTCCGCCTAGCTTCGACTACGAGTCGATGGCTGGCTCGGCCGGACAACGTGTCGCACGACACTTAGCGTCTTAGCGTGCTGCTAACCCCAAATCCCCGTGGAATCCAGGTGCACGCATTTCCATGACAATTGGCTACGTGACCGCCGCATAGCTGCCGAGGATGCGACACGTGAGACAGTTTCGACCGCTCGAAACGGCTAGCTACGGTTTCCGCTACATCACGGCGTTCGCTATAGTCTATGTGGCTGTATTCCGTAGAGGCAGCGCTGATTCCTAGGAATCTCGAGCAATCGCTTTTTTGTAACGTTCATCGGCCACGTCGCGCAATTCCACGCAATCGGTAAACGCTTACCGGAGACGGCGAGCGAGCAAAGGTGTACCGAAAGCCATTAAGCTACTTAGCGGATCGTATCCGTACGTTCCGAACGAACGGACAATTTGTAGTGTAAGTTTCCGACTGGAAATTACTTTTAGCGCGCCACTCGTAGCTCCGCGACTCGATGATGCGGACGAAACGAGCAGCGATAGTTTAGTATCGCAGCCTTTTGCCGCTGTTCGGCCGATTCTCCGTGCTATTTCGCTTCCGATCGAAGAATCGAAGGAAGAGGGATCGTCGTCGACGTTCTTCGGGGCAACTCTATCTCCGAGGCTCGGACTCGCGGAGAATAGAACAAACAATGCGAAACTAGCGAGTAACGGTTAAACGAACAACGAATAGAACCAATTGCAAAATCGATTGCGAACGTCGTGAAACGGTTCTCTTACGGAGAAGATAAAGTCTCGATAGTGGAAAATCGCAACGTTCGCAATACGGAGTTTATGCTTTGATTAAGATTGTACGCTCGTAAAAGTAACACGCGCAAGTGGCCTCCATCTTTACCGCTAGAACTGCCGAACCGATCCCCAAAGCCGACCGCCAAAACACGCAGCTGCCTTTCGCAGCACCGATGACAAATCTTCATCGAGATGAAAACAAAATGTTTCCTTTACCTTAGTTTCCAACGCTGTATACCTTTTACGTACCATTCGATGCGCGTTTCCATTCTTTACGAAACAGCATCGAATTGCGTCTATTTCGAAGCCATTACCCTAGAAGATGGTTTAATTTTCATTTCGTGAAACTTACGTCGTGTGAGAAACGAGGGAAATATGCGCGAGAGTAACCGTTTGACGATCAAGTTCATCCTGGTGCGACTTTTTACACCGCTGCTAAACGAAACAGCCTGTCTATACCTGTTTGCCTCGCTTGGAGATACGTATTAGCTGCATCGAAATCATTCGTAAGTTGTACGTATGGCAGGAGCGGTAGTTGCGGCATTAACCGCGTTCCATGTGCAAAATATTGCTCCCGAGCTTCGCACGATTCCCGAGTTTCGCCGTCTTAGTTTCTGTCGATAGCACGCGCTATATTAACATATATATATATATATATATATATATATATATATATATATGTATGTATGTATGTATGTATGTATGGACGAATAGAGAAACCCACGGATAACTTTTCTTAAAATTTTATTATCAATGGCCTACGCTCGTAGCTCGGCACATTCTCTTCCAAACGACCATCCGATATATTTATACGTACATATATTTGTATACATATTTTTCTCCTGTATATACGTATATATACACACGCGCGGGCGCACACACACACACATACGTATATAACATTATCGGCCGCTACAAGAAAACAGGATGAAACAACGTCGCACGTTCTTTCGTACTTTCATCGCCACCACCATCGTTCACCACCATCCTTTCCTTAACACGCGCCATCGCCAACTACGATCGACGATTGTCCAATTAATCGAATCGAACTAAGAAAATAGTTGTTCCTCTGACCGCTATTGTCGTTTGCGTGCTTCGACATCCTGTTCTTTTTCTTTTTCCTTTTTCCCCCCTTTCTTTCCGGTCGTTATTTCCCGAACGAGGACAAAAACAACAGAGAAGCATCGGGTCTTGCTTCGATTTAATTATTTTCTGGTAACATCGATATTTAACGCAGACAACACCGATGGCTTTTTTTTCTTGCCTTACACGTTGTACGTTACCGCGTTAAGTGGCGATTGCGTTGCATCTCGATCGATCGATCGATAACGCGATACTGTAAAACGAATTGACAAACATCGAGTTAAACGCTATTTCGCGAAGTTCCGACCCTTTAACCATGCGGCTGTTCGCTGATAAAAATACGAAACAGAGCGTACGCTTTAAAACGAACATTTTCGTATAAACGTTCTTTCGATACACAAGCGGGGTCGATGAATAGACGCGTAACTCGTTTTACGGCGAAAGTTTGCGATCGACGCTTTTTTCCTTTTTCTTTTCTTTTTTTTTCCCCCCCCCCCCGGAATTGTTCTACGTTGGTCGATCTTGGTTCTATAAAGCTCTGGTGCTATCGCTATTTCGCATAGTTCGACCAAGTTCGTATTTATGGCGAAAGATACAGTCGATACTAAGAATATTAGCAAATCGCTGGCACGAATAACAGGTTGAAGTTGAACACAATTTTACGACAGAAACGCGTGGCTTTTATTGAACCGAACGAGGCAAGGTTCCGACGGAAAACGGGGCGTAATTCGTTGTGCAATAACAACGACAAACTGATAAAATTAGTAAGAGAAAGACGTTAAAATGGCTGCACGCAATTATGATCGTCGGCGCATCGCGCCATTAGAATATTTAGCCGGTAGAATCCGGCGCCACAGCGGGGTTCCCTCCACGTAAAAAAGAAAAAAGAAAAGAGAAAAAAGAAAAAAGAAAAAAGAAAAAAGAAAAGAAGCGTAATTGTAATCGCAGTATTTCGTAAGCTTATCGAACGTCGTTGTTGCTTTCTGACGAACGAAAGATTATTGGCATTTGATTTTCTTAAAATCGTAGCGACAGGGAATAGCGGATGAATATATGCCGTATATACGTACACGGTAGCGCAAAGGTCTTTGTACATAGGGCGATGTTACGAATCGATACTAGGAATGATCACGGAAAATATTCCATATGCGCATTTATTACCATTCTACGTACGTATATGGAGATTTTTGTACGCCAGCCTAGAATTTTTCGAATTTTTCGAATTTTTCGAATTTTTCGAATTTTTCGAATTTTTCCATCAACCTGATGTTACATCGCCGCTCGTATTATCTCTTCTACTATATACCGTATAACGCGTAATGTAAAATAATTGCTAGACGGACAAACGAGTGATGATATTCCTCTGTTCGAAGATTCGGCTAATTTCGATGCTGTTCTCTTACGAATTCGGCTAATTGCAGTCACGATCTTTCCAACGGCCGATCGAACGAGCATCGTAACAGGTTCTTGCGTGTAAAACATTGTAATGCTATAGGTAATTTGTACTTGATAATCCTCGGTGCGAAGAACGAAAAGCGAATTCGAAATTCAAACTAATCTACTGATCTAAACATACGATCTGCCTTCGTTAAATCGACGAATTGTGACTCGCGATATATGTACACATACCGATGTTACGTACGAAACAAGGGATTAAATTGTTGAAACAAATATCACAGTTCTCGCGCATACGAATATATCCGTAGTTTACGATTATGTATCGTGGAACGTAGCACAGCCCGTTTAATCGTCTTGCAAATACGAAATTACCTACACTGCCGGCTATAGATATTCGGGCACCTGTTCGCCACGTTTACCCAACAACTCTAACAAATTCTATTTTATCGAGTACTTTGCGTTACGGTAGTCGTAATACGTAGGATGCGAATGGAATGGCAGGATCGCCACAATGTCACCTTATCCAAACTAGAGAATAAAAGCGGTGAAACGCGCTCGATTTATAGAAAATATCTGCCATGTCCTGATACTTACGGCCAATAGAGCGTATAAATAACGATACGTTGGTAGTGTAGAATGTCGAAGAATGATACGTTTGTTCGAGAAGAACGGCGCGCCACTTTCGCGATAGAACGTTAGTCTCGTACGAAGATCACGAGGGAAAACACGACAAAATCGCGTCGCTTCGATCAACTTCGTCGATCGAGTGTGCAGACGTACGGCGAGTCCTCGCAAACTACCTAACTTACTTTCCCAGTCCACTGTATCGTTACCGCGAACGAATCTCGTATCACGCAAAACTGATCTTCTTCATTTTTTAATTAAATCAATTAACGTCGAAAGCCGCTAGTAAATCAATATGCCTTGCCAAACCTAGGCTACCGTTAAGTAAGTTGCGTATATTTTAAACGTGTAAAAAATTCTGCAAAAATTCGCCGAAACGCTTTCGAGCACGTAGCTTGAAAGACGGCTATAAATAGGCGGCGAATTTTTATGGATTTATAAGACTTGTGGAAAATTTTGCGCCGCGAAAATGCATAGAACGGACACGATACCTGCACAAACCGTATAAAACCGTATAACCGTATAAAATTCAAACGTTCGAGAAAGATCGTTCGATATCTTCTTTATCTATTTATAGTATAATTTTGCAGCAGCGGCAAAGTATATAAGTAACGACGGTAGTGGAGTAAACAAGATCGGTATCCCGCTGGTTTGATGAAACATTCCGGTAGAGTATACCATTCCAGGCATGAAACATTCTCTCCATTCGCCCATCGAGTAACACCAAAATTACGAAATTAACTAAAATAAGCTTATCGTATTTTCCCTCTGTGGTCTTCGAACTGTCTTCGCTTTGCGACCGCGTATTCGACGAATTTCTTTCGCGTTAACGGACGAGTGTATGTACGTGGCAGGGCTGTACGACGAGGAAAGGAATCGAAGGGATTCGAAGCAGCGAATGCCGCATGGGTAAACGATCGCCGGAAACGCGACTACCGTTCTAACAAAAATACCAACTTCTAATCAACTAGAGTTTTACGGTCGAGATAAGTAGCCTAGGATTTCGTGGACGCGCGATACATCTATGATATTTCTCCGCAATACACGATATGCACGTAGGTCGTTCGAATTTGTATAGATCGATTTAGATATTTTTGTTCGTGTTTTTATTTGAACGTTAGCTCGAGGTTACAGAGAAGAGTTTTATCGAATTAAAAATTTAATCGAAAAGAACCAAGTTGATCGTAAGATCGCAAGCGAAATTGTCAGCTTCAAACGTGTAAATATACGAACTTTCATTCTTCTTTCAATTGTATATCGGCTACCTTCTTAGAAGCTCGCAAATCTTTCTCGCGCGCCGAAATAATTGGAACGGTGTAACGCGGAGAAAACGAAAATTGATAGAAACGCTTGCTTGGAAATAGATCCTTTCCTTGGAATATTACCACCGACCACCGTTTCATTAAACCGTGAACGAACGAAAATCGAGGAAGCTCTGTTGATTGTAAAATGATCGCCAGAACGAAACGGATATCCGCCGCAAACGTCAAAGTTCGGAATCGTATTCTCCCTGAACGGGCGTTGCACTCCATTAGTTTCGTAAATTTGTTTGCGAATAGAAGGCAACGAAACGAATGCTCGCCAATACGATACAATCGATAATATACACCTCGTTTGTTCGCCCGATCTCCCTCCACCGCAACAAATACGATGTAAAAATATTTTTCTCGCCCTTTGCAGAAACCCGTAATGTCATCGTGCTGAGAACGAGACGAGAAAACGTCGTAAAAAAATTATAGAAATCAATGATTTTGTTTGAAAAAAAGTGCTTGCCTAATTGCTTTTTTCTAATCGCAGCCTTATATATAGCGTCGGTGATTGGCCTTTGACGTTGAGGCGACATTCAAACCAGAGAAGAAACAACCTCGAGAAGTACACTTTATCCGTCTTTTCAGTCGGAAACGGTACTAAACTCTCTTTCGCCGTAAATAACTTGCGATTGATTCCAGTAACATATAGTAACGTATATAGTAAACTTTCGGCGAAATCAACAATCTCGCACAGAGAACCTTTTCTACTACTCGATTTCATTCCGGTCGAAACAATTTGAATTTCGCCCACCCGCGCCTTCGCATGCGAGTAAAACCCCCGCTATCCGAATACCGCACGGTTCAAACAAACGTGTTCGATCATCCGAACATTCTGTTATTCGAACGAGCGACCTTACGCTCCGCGACCTTCTGTCCTATTTCCTTTGAAACGGAAACGGTGTACGCTGTACACTGATTTGATCCTATGCATTCGTACCACATTGACGGTCTAATCGTTCTCGTAGCAGATATTTACAAACTACGTGATCTTGGTATTTCGTTATATTTCTTATAAATAAGGAAGCTATCGTTATTGATATTCGTGGTACTATTTTTGTACTGAAAATGAAAATACGCAGGCTTCGAGTTCAGAGTACAAACTTGGAATTAAAAGGAAGCTACGCGACTTTCCAATCTTTGTCCACGCTCGACGACTTAACGAAAGTTTGGTTTTATCGGTTTAGAGATTTTTCTCTCGCTTGTTTTTTTTTTATTTCTTTGCTTTTAGTTGGAGGAAGCAACGTTCGTATCTTTGAATTTCGATCAAATACACGGCTCGTTCTCGCGATCTCATCGAGGTAATCCGCGATCCTCTCGCGTAGCACGCGTTTATCCCTTAATTCGCCGTGTCAACATCTAGCCCTGGCACCGAGCACTTTTACGCTCGAGGTGATTTTCATGCTCGAACGCGACGATCACCGACCACGATCGCGTCTCTGCCGAGCCAGCTACATTCTCTGCTTGCGATTCTCTTCCGCCTGGCTTTAATGAACTCATCGTGCGAGCGCGACAGGGGGGTTTCATCGATCGCTCCGAGCAATTAAATCATCTATGTGCATTCTTTGACAAATAATAATTGACGCTTACTCGTTTATGCTGGCAAACTTCTTTAGCTCAAAAGCAGAAAAAAAATTCTCCTCGTTTACACGCATTCGTTGATAGATTAAACCGTAGTTTGCACGATGATCGTTAACGATCGCTAGTTGACTCGATATCGGTCGGTTGCTGCGACGATAAACGGCTATCGATGGCACTGGACTTTAATTTTTCGTCAAATTCGCATCTAAAAATAGGGGATTCTGGCCGAGAAGAAGCAAGTAATTTGATAGAATGCGTTGGAGAAAGTGGAACGAAGCAATGGCACGAAGTCGCGCCGGTCTCCGTCTATCAGGCGAATCTTAAAGTATTAGTGAAATCAGATGATCCATCTGCTCGGGGGCAGCAGCCTTATTTATGGGCTTGATAAAACGCCACGCAGTGGAAATAGACGACGACGGTGGCTGGCAGGCAGGCAGGCAGGCAGGCAGGCAGGCAGGCAGGCAACCGCCTTAAAATAGGTTGACCGCATTGAAGATTTCCTTTCACGACGCTTCTTCCTTCGTAGTTGCAATTTTCCTCGCACGACTTACTTATTTATCGCTGTGAATAACGATCAAAAATCGATAAATTAAAAGACAACGTTATCGAATACAAATGAAACGATCTCTCCGACAGAATATAACGTAATATAGTTTTGGCAAGAGCTTGGCAAACTTGCAAGTTTTGACAATTCACCATGGAACGATCTTTACATAGCGTGGTATCGTTCAATTTGACTCGTGTCCACGGCACCCTGAAGCCCAACTAAAACGCGAAGGAAACAGCAGCGCAAGTCTAACGGTCTTCGAGCACCTGGAACTTGATCAACGTCGAAACTTGGATCACAATGTATCAACTCGGATAGCAGCCCTTTTCCTTCTTGAAAATAGACTCGTAACCGAATTTCCTAGATTTACGCAAACACGTTGCGCTTAAAACGTTGCGCTTCGACCATTAATTGCCGATCGAAGAAAATCACTTCCGCGTTGCTCCATCGTTTAATTGGCGAACGAGTCTCGCGTGCTGGCCGTTAATCGGCCACCGAGATGCTGCTACTCGGCTGTCGTGGCTGTCGTGGCTGTCGTGGCTGTGGTGGCTGTCGTGGCTGTCGGTGATCGCCGATCGATAAGGACCGCTGTACACGGATCAGAAGTTGCGACAGTCGGATCAGCGATCGAACGCTCCGCTCCGAGTCCAAAGTACGTCGGATTCGAAACGATTTTTTCCAGTTGGAGACATCGCCGATCGGTTGAGACGCGGACGTTCGGGCAACCGTTCGAAAATCAAATGCACGCCTCGATGTGCACATTGGTCATCTCACTGGCTCTCAGCTGATTGTTGACGTGCAGTTCCGAAGACGCGTTACTGTGCACGAGATCCTGCTTCCGATGGGCTTGGCGCAGATCGCCGACCGGTCCGATGGCCACGCAACAGCTCTCGAGGGTCTTCCTGAAGGCGGCCCGGAAATCCCGATTGAAGTAGGCGTAGATGAGCGGATTCAGCGCGCTGTTAAAGTAACCCACCCAAAACACCGCTGCAACCACTGAATCGCTGCTTTCGCAGCTGTCGCACAGAGACGTGATGACGTACCTGTTGACAAAAGAAGAAACGAATAATCACGCGTGAGATTTCAGTACGTAATCGGTGATGGGTGGATTTTTTCAGAGTTTCCCTTAGAAACTTATATCTTCCGTGAAATGTGTAATTTTTGCTTCTACCGGACACTCGAATTATTTTCCGCGAACGTTTTCGTTTCGAGTTTCGTCGCGAGGTTCCGCGATTCGCGCTGATCCAAGATACATGGAAGAAGGCTATCGTTATTACTCATAGCTACGTAAATATATATATATATATATATTATATAGTTTTTGCAAATAAAAGGAAAAGACGTAAGCAACAGTTGGAAATTGGCCAACTGCGAAACTGGACGAGTTGAGACAGTGCTTTCGTAGGAATTTCGTTTAAATTCGCAATTCGGTTTCGCTCGTCGTCTCTGTCACCTTATTGTCTGGAAGTTCTCGCGAATTCGGCAGACGTTTAGATCGATAGAGGAAAACGTAGCCGGAACACGAGAGCCGAGACCCTTTGCGTGTTCGCGAAAGTTTGTCTCTCGGGCGTAGTCGCTCGTCATCGCCGTACGCCTTCTTTTTAAACGTGCCACACACGAGTGTGTCTGCACAGACTCGGCAGAGAGTTTGATTACTCAACCAGGTTAACATTTATGAGAAGCTGCGTTTCAGACTAGAAGGATTTCATTCGTCCTCGTTGAATCGTGCCTCGCTACGGTCTGCTGTAAATTTATGTCGATGTTATTTTCTTCCTTCTTTTGGTTCGTTAGTTTCTTTTGAATTATCGACGAGTGGGACGAACGTGTTATTTTCTCTAGTATCTTCGCTCTTTTACCCACGCTAGTTGCTTCGCGTGTCAATTTAATTTTCTGTTTCATTAAGAGAGGCAGAGAGAGCGAGAGAGAGAGAGAGAGAGAGAGAGAGAGAGAGAGAAGACGACATCTGATTTGGAAAAGAAAAAGGATGGCCTTGTTTTTGGCTGAAAATCTGTTGTACGATTAAGCGGTATCGTTTGCGTATTTTCGAGTTGCGATAAATGGTCGACGTTTACGTAAACGGAGCAACGCAAAGCAACAAATACAGCGAGATAACGCTGTGTCGTCAAGATCCGTCTCGTAAGGGTTAATGAAAAATAAAAGGGTGAACGTTTCTGTATTTGTCCTAGTTCGATAAACACGAAGAATGCTTAATAGGCACATATACGTAACCATCCATGGCTTTCGGTCGGCGTTATGTCATAGGTTACGTCATAACAAGGGGAGAGAAAGAGGCAATAACAACGGCTACGACGAGAAAGCGTAGAGAAAGGAAAAGTTTCCAGACGATTAGACCGTTAACGTGCACAGGCAACGAACACGAACTCGGTTCGATTCTCTCCTGGGGAAAAGTCCGACCGGTTGGTTGGAAAAACAATTGACCTTCACCCCTTTGTTGTTTAATTTTAACTCGGACCATAGCTAAGGTCGTGCACACGATTGATGTATCGATCGTGTATCTTACGAATGCAAGGGCAACCGAGCGCGCATGGAAATGTTACGACCGATCGAATCTGCTTGGCCGTTGAAGAAAGTAGAGCTACGAAGTAATTGCGAATCGAATTACCCGAGCAAGTTGCTAACGAGGGGGGAAGAGACTTCTTTTCGATAGACACATTTAGTCTTCGAGAAACGCTTTAAATGCGAAATATAATATATAGTTTGCAAAATATAATAAAAATTAGCGCACCTTCGTTCATTTTTATGGTGAAACGTTGATACGTTTACATCCATAAACTCGAAAGAATCGTACGAAACACGGATAAACCGGCATGTTGATTTCGGCTGGCAATTTTCGATTTTCGCGATCGATACCGGCCGTAATTTGAATCCGAAGCGAGATCCTACCAGCGATCTCGATGCACGTTCGAGGGGAATGGCTTTTACGCTTCGGGGTTTCCTTTAGCCAGCAAAGGAAAAAAGATTTGCTCGTTAAACGACTTCTTCTGACTTCGTGACACCCAATGAGGCTGTACGAGAGTGCTCTCAAGAACTTTTCCAATCCCTCGGAATCGTCAGGTTTTCATTCCCTTTCTCTCGATTCTCTTCGTCGAGTGCTCGCTTTTCGAGTAACAAGCCGGATTTTCAAGCAGCCTGTTCGATGCTTGAACGAAATTGCCACGGTATCCGTCTGCATACGTCGGAAGAATATCGTGGATAATTTATTATTTTGGCTAGTGGAAATCCTGCTCGCTTCCCTACATTTACGTATTTGTGGAAAAGTTAGATACGCGAGATATTTAAATTAACGGATCAATTAGAAATTACCACATTTATCTATATCGCACTCGTATCTTTTGTAATCGTTCTTGTATCGTTCTCGTTGAAATAGTAGAATAATAATAAGAAAAGAAAACGCGTGTCCCGTTAGCCGAAGATTTCCACGCGCGAACAGTTACGTCTACCTGTTAATTCGGATAACGTTTCAACTGGTTCGATCGTAATTCCGTTCAAGTAAGTCAACAAGTTATGGCGACCGTCTATCACAGCATCTCAAGTTGCGAAAATGCGGTGAAAAGGCCGGACAGGGGCAGACGAACGAGGCGTTCCGCGGCTGAGAAATCCGTGCGCCTGGTTGAGCTTTGGAAAGGAAGGCGCGGCACAGAATTATTTCGCGAAGCACGGTTGCGGACGAGGAGCGAAGCGGGTGGATGAAAGAAGGCGGAAAGAACGCTGCCGGTGGAACGGGGTCGACAGGAAAATGCCGCGATTTCGCACACTCACCCGCCAACTTGTCAGACCGTGTACGTTTCGCTTTATTAACTCGTCCAGCCCCTGTCCGCTTTTCATCCCTTTATCCCGATACCGTCGACCGACGAATCAACGGATCCAAGTCGAACGTACGGAGCTTGGCGCTCCGTTGTTTGGCTGTCCAGTTGCTGGAACATCGAGTTCCGTTTGCTTCCATGTTTCATAGCAGTCGACGAAATCCCCGCTCTCCTCGATAAAGAGCAGCTTTGACATACATTTGTAACGATGTTGATGAAACTGACTGTATCGTTGGCGAAACGTCCGCAATCTTTTTTCCGCTTTCGTCGAAGATAAGCGACCGGATAATTTCGAACGATGCTTTCGATGCTTCGCAAAGTACGAAAATACCGAAATTAAGTACCGCTCGAAACAGATTCACGGTTGCTTTGCCGAAAGACGGTGTAAAATCAGCGGAACGTTGCAGTGGATTTTCTTCTCGGAAGAGGGAAGCTTGAAGCTAGTTCGATACGGCGAGTTTCTATCGGCGACAGTTAGGAAAATGTGCCAGGCAGCGGCAGACATGTTGCGATGTTTCGTTTCGTCGTTTCCATGAAACGAGAGCTAACGTTTCCCATTACGCGAAGCGAGAAACTCGGTGAGAAACAAAGTGGCGCGAGGAAAAACGTTGTTGCATGGGTGGGAGACAAGTTGGACGGAGACGGTCGAGAGAGGAGCGTAGCCGAAGGCAAGTAGACAAGAAACCAAGGCGATAACTTTCGTCGATTCGACGAGACAGCTGCAAACACCGGGGAGACGAATGTTTGCCGTGGAAATCGCGATTCGTAGGAACAAAATGGTTCGACGGGCCGGAAAATCGGGACGATTCTTCGTTTCTTTCTGTCGGCAGAATGTGCGAAACGGTCGTAGTTGCCGTCTCTCTGTATTCCTTTTCTACAAGAGAGCACGACTTAAATATCGCGTAGCTCGTTCCACTTATCGCAAACATTTGTCGAAAATACGTGAAAAATGTCTTTCTAACGAGAACGTTCAAGAGCCTCGTTACCTCGTAACTTTGAGCGTCTGTTATTTTCACATGGCGCCGATAGTTGGTCGCTTGTTTGCGATTCTAGCAATTCTTAGAAATAGATCGAAAATAGATTTATTCCGTATACTTATTCGATGTAATTAACGCCAGGAGAGAAATTGACCAGAGATGCTTTTGTTAGACAACGTGTAGAGATTGAACGTGTATCGCGGAAAGGGAAGAACATCGGTTTTGATAAGAGGCAACTTGTAACTTATCGCAGAGAAAATGGCATCAAAAAAAAAAAAAAAAGCTATAGGCATCAATTTTAGCCGATGTTGTCAGAAGATACGAACAAGTTGATCGTCGATAGGACTAATCTCGCCGGCCGTCGAGGTCCGTTCGATCGCGAGATGTCCGCGTTGCACGAGATTCTAGACGTAAAAAGCTGCTGGAACCTTGAAACGTTGAAACCGCTGTAACGAATAGCCACGGTGGCCATTACTCGCCGTAGCTGTCCGGAAATATTCAACGCGGACTAGCTGTTCATGGACGAAACTCGGCGAATGCGGAGCACGTGGCACGGTTAATTCCATGCATACAGAATGAACTTTGGATATTAGCCTTCTTTCGAGCGACGCATCGTGGTGCGTTCGGATGGTCGCGTTAATGTGCATGCAATTTAAAGCGACTGGCATGCACCGTGCCTGCGGAATTTTATGCAAATTTATAGCATTTTCGTGAACGCAACAATTACAGAAACGAAATCTAAGCGAACACTTTTACTTTACACGCTAAACGCTTTAATTTACATATTTTCTCTATCTTTTCGTATTATACGCATTCTATATATTTGTCTGTCTATACTTTCGCTTACTCTGTCCTTATCTCTACCTGTCTTTCTCGTTACGTTCTCGAGTAACGAGGAACGAAGAGTCGAACGGCAGAAATGTGGCAAACGACTCGCGATTAAAGAATTTGTGAAATTAAACGAAACGCCGCTGACGATATATCGTGACATTTACGTTTCATTGGATTAAGTTTACATTCGGACAGAATGATACGATAGATAGGCGGATACTCTAGAGAAGTAAGAATGGAAGAAACAAAAGAGATATGGAAGAAACGTGCGTATAATTCGCAAAATAGGGCTTACGATTGAACGAACTTTATCTAATTTTATCGCAGTCACCTGTTGCGTCGCTCCAGTCGTTTCTATTATTTCTTTCGATAGATGCGATACCTCCTATAGCGTTTCTCGGCTAGGTCATCGAACAATCAGCGACGGGACGATACGTCACCTTTTATTTCGTATCCAAGCGATCTATTTATCTTGAATAAGCAACATTGACCGTCGCCATCGTTATTAGTATTATGGCATACGTAGCGCCTTTTTATTCAAAGCGACGAAAAAGTACGAGAGAAGCTCGTCGTTAGCGTGATATCACAAACGCGAAAAATACCGAATTTATGCTTATTGCTATTCGTCTGTGTTCCTTTAAATAGCAACGTGCGATTATTCGTAGGAAATAGCTACCGTCGAGTCACCAGTGCTGCGTGGCCGGCAAATGTGCTAAAACAAGGTATTACGGAGACTATTTTGAAGAGGTTGCCAGTGATACGACCGTATTAGATCTGCTGAATTTGTGGAGAGCATCGAACCGATCGAATCTGAAATCCAGTATTCATTGGGTATAACTGGAGAACACGTGGCCGCTATTGGGACGAGCAACGCGAATTACCACTTTGATCGCAGAATATAAGAATAACTGGCGAAACCGATAAGAAGGTTAAAAATGCCCTATCCGAGCTGAAGCAGCTGAAACTTGCAAGCTGAGTCTATTGCGAATATTTTGTTGCGAATATTTATTGCGAATCGTGCTACGTGTTGCCTTTTTTCTTCTGACATTTGTTTTTCAATTACACGGTGCAAAGAACAAGGTGCAACCCGTTGCATCGAGGTCACGCAAAAACTATATAAAACGACACGATAAAAACGCAGATTTATTAACGCAGAAAGATCGTTCCATTACTTTCGTTCTAGAAACAGTGTCTCTCTCTCTCTGGTTGAAAGCTACGCTCTGGCAAACCGAAGAGAGGTCGAACAGTAGCACGGAGAACGGGATCGCGCGTAACAATAGAGCTTTCGAATGAGAATTCGATAAACAAAGGGATCGCCAGATCTGGCGGCTGGTATGCGCCGTCGTTCCATGATAACAGGCCAGAATACATTTGTCAGGATCGCTGCGACATTTCCGGCATTGCAGCGGCGCTAATTCATGCCGAAACAGGGGCCGGTGTGCGTGCTGGAGAAATAATTCGTGACGTACGCACGGCAGTTGACGCGACGCTTCTTGGATCGAGAATTCGACGACGATCCTCCTATGCTGCATCGAACCTGCGTATACTCGTGATACGCTCGAGCCCATCGCTAATTATCATCGCACTTTCGATAAACTTATCTTCTTTCTGCAGAATCAACGCAGCGATCATATTACAGAGTCGCATTCGCCTGCAACTGCGATATCGCGAAACGAGCAGGGAACTATTTGAGAACTTTTTGAGAAACTATTTGAGATTCTTTTACGCTCGAGACGTTATCGATCGAGTCCTGGCAACGCCCTTAGGAATTTTCGGATGCACCGCAATATCGAAAGCGTTCGAGCAAACGAGGGCCTCCTATAGCCCATCGAAATTCCACCGAGTCGCTAGGACCTACTTTTCACCTTGGTCTATTTTCGAGTAGCTATTTCTATTTTCAGGGCGTTCGAGCGAAAGTTAAGGGGTGGACAAATAATTGGAAAAAATAGAATTTCCGAGGAAACGCGATTCTGCAGAACGTTCGGTAGAAAAACGGGAAAGCTTGGCCTGTTTTTACAGACAAAAATGTACAATCGAAGTCACGAAAAATCGCGATACCTCTCTACGGTGGTCGTGTTCTTTCTCCTCCTCCTCCTTCTTCTTCTTCTTCTTCTTCTTCTTCTTCTTCTTCTTCTTCTTCTACTTTCCTTTTATTTCTCTTGATCGAAGAAAAATTTAGAGACGTAGGGAGGAAAAGGAGAAAAGATATAATTGATCGCGATCGTAATCGTATTCCGGTTAATTTGATGAAACTATCGTAGTTTCAAAAGTTCTGTTAGACCACGCGGGCATTTAATGCTCGTCTTAATATATTCAAATGAGTTTTCCCAATTAGCAGGAAGTCGGCTTAACTCGGCTTGGATCGTGTTTCCTTAGATCTCGTTAAAACGAACTTAACTGGATCAGGAATAGGAAGGAATAGGAAGGAATAGGAAGGAATAGGAAGGAATAGGAAGGAATAGCAAGGAATAATAAGGGAACCGCTGGTGGACGGAGAATCGGGGTTTCTGCCGCTTGAAAAGCGTGGAAAAGTTGCAAGGTATTCTTGGGTGGGATATGGCTGTCTCGCGTTTCCTCGTTTTGTAGAAAATACTCCGGTACATTCAGATGGAGGAAAGCACGATCAAATATTTTGGTAAATATCGCAGAAATCACGATGACGGGAGCGCGGATCGTTGCACGTTACTAAGATGTTTAAAGGCGCGGTGTAATTCGTTGAAGCGCGAAGGCGTAATTCGACGCAGGCGTATTTCGATGTATCGCAGTCGTCTGGATAAGATAGGTAAGATTCGCACGGCAATCGTGTTCGTAAACGGAGGTTACAGCGAGATCGAACAATTTTCGACAATGGCGAAGGAAGAACGAGAAATTTACCAGAGAAAGAAGGGAAGCCAACAAGCCAGAAACGCTGACACGATGATTCCCAATGTTCTGGCAGCCTTTCGTTCTCTCCTCATTTTGCTGCTGCTGGCGATCGGTGGATCTTCTGGTTGTGGGTCCGGCGACGATTGATCCACAGTTGGCAGCGTGGTCAAACCGGCCGAAATGCCATTGATCTGCAGATGTTTGTTTAAGAGCGCTGCCGCCACTTTGCTCCTGCAACCAAACGTCCTAGCTTCATATTTCGGTTCATACGCGAGTCCGCGAAATAAAACGAGGCAACTATGCGTAGCTATTTTAAGCGTTAAAAGTAGTCCCGCCGAATGTCGCTGCTTATTAACACAATGGATAATCGCTCGTTTAAACGCTACTGTGATTTTCTAGCTTCTGTCTGCGTTCTTAGACTCGTTTCGAAGCTTACCGACACGATCACCGTCATATAATCGCTATAGTGCCAATGAAATTTTGAAATGTTTTATATAACGCGCGTAATATGTTCACAAATGGTCATCTGCCGTGCATTGAAAATATAATTATACGTATTTGCAATTGCCTAGCTGCGAATACGGGGTATTTCGTTGCAAAAGGCGTTAAATAAAATATCGCTGAACGCGCGAGTGCTGTCTTTTCAAGGTATTATCTCGGCCGAGAAACTTTCGCCGAGCTATTTTCCAAATAATACGCGTATCTGAAGTTGCCGAGAAGAATAGGGAGACGGACCCGTTGTAGCAGATGCGAAGCGCGCCCGACTCTATAGTCAGCGTCTATACGCTGCATTGTCACCGACGCGCTTTGTTTCCTCTGCTCCGCTACTTTTTCTCTCCGCGCCATCGCTTCTCGATCGCACGATCGCCCGTATCTATGCGCCATCTTCCTCTAACTTTGTAACCCGCTTCGAGAATTATTTCCAGGAAAAATGAAACCTTCCTCGATGCGTGGAAATCTGTCAGATATTCAAAGTAAAAATTGAAATACTCGCTGAATATTTTTAAACCAAGTCTTTTCTAACCGCTTAAAACCGCTCGTTTCGTTGTAATTCGATTAAAGATATCGAGAAGAGGACAAGTTTCCTAGAACTTTCTGCAGTTTCAATCAGAAGTTTTGATTCGAAAGCCAGCCTCGCTCGAAACTCGCGTATACCAACGATTAAATTAATTATCGATGATCTTCAATAAAAATAAATAAAACCGCTGGAAGATTCGCTCGTCTGAAACTCGAACGTCCGCGAATAAACATGGCGTTCCCTTCGCATCTGCGATCTCGAGGGATCGGATCGGCCGGACACGATAGAGCAGCGTTCGCTTTTGTACAATAAAAGTCGTCCGATCGATCTGAAAGCTTTCTTCTCGTTCGAGTAAAATCGTCGTCGGCACTGCTTTGAAGTGGAATCAGAAAGCAGAGACGTCGGAGAGGCTGGCTGCAGATTTAATTTTTCCTTTGACCGGCAAAGCGGTCGCTATGCCTTGGAAACAGATCTGATTTTGCCCTCGGTATAAATCGTCGAGCATGCAGCGGCAAAGGCGCGTGCAAATCGCAATTGCAATCGGCAAAGAGCCTTCTGTGTCCGGGCTGAGCTACCGCGGAAGACCCTGGCAAACTTTAACGTCGTTAAAGTCGAGGACGAATCTTTCGATCGTATTTCGAATCGTTCCACCGATGGACCTCGTTCGAACGACAGACTAAAAGATCAACAGTCGAGTACAATGGTCGACGGTCTAGTTTTCGGATAAAATGTGAATTTGACGCACGCTCGTTCGAGCAAGTATTCGAGAGGCAATTGGCAAAAGTTTAGTCGTTCTTGCGCTGGGTTGTTGGACAAATTTCTCACGCGAAGGAACAATTTTAAGGCATAATTAGGCTAACGAGGTATTACTTCGAGCAATCGGCGTTTCGTTGAAATAGGAAAAGTTTCTTCTTTTTTCTACCGGATACGTCCACGAATGTCTCTTCGAGGAATTGCAAGAATTTCCGAAGAATTTAGTTGGTAGGTGAATCGGAATCTAAAGAAAATAAAGATCGAGCGATCCATCGATATGTTCCACCATTGTCACTTTTTCATCTTTGCGTTTATTTTTGTCAACTGTCCACTACGTTTCGAGCAAATGCTGATAACAATCTTCCGCTAACACCATGTTTCTTTTGATCTCAAAATCTGCGAAATCGCTCGTAAACCTGCTCGTTAACCTGCTCGTTAACCTGCTCGTTAACCTGCTCGTTAAGGTTCGCCTCGATCGCGTCTCTGTCTCTACGAAAACGGATAAAATAAGATAAGATAAGATACCGAGTCTCCGGGTCGAAACTTTTTTCCAAGCGCATCTGTGAAAAAGCGTGTTCCTGGTGAGCCAATCCACGTGGCAAGGGAAATCGAGAAAAGATTCGGATCAAAGACGAAAGTTGCCGATCGAGAACTGAAAGTAATTTTCCAAGATTCTAATAAAAGTTGCCGTGATTGCGTTCTCGATGGTCCTTGGCGTTTCATCTCGTTTTTCTTCGTCAAAGGTGACATAACGCAATGAGTTTCTTTCCCCCCCCCCCCGCCCCCTCCTTTTTCTTTCACGATCTTCTTCCTTTTACAAGGTGTAAGAAACATCGAAGTAATTAGTTTGCCGATGAATCGTATCCTGTTTGAAGTGGGCAGCATCGCGAATCAAACGTAATAACGATGGCAGTGATTATATCGAGTTTGATAGATCTGCGATTAGATTATTTCTCTTCCTTCGTTTGTTAGAAACTCGAGCGAGCAACGTAGATTGTACGATACGTAATGACAGTATACGTGCGTATTATAATTTCGAATGTCTTCTATCGGTTTCGACGATCGACAGGATCGCGGCAATTAGATCGATAATCTATTCAAGTTGCGAACGATTCAACTTTGCGCTGAAAATAGGCCAAAAACCTTTCTTCTCTCCCTATTTCGTTCATATTTTATGATTAATTTCATTTTACGACAGAATGAAAATGTAAATATTTGCATTTTTATGGATTTAGCATGGCAGAGGAAGTAGGTTCGTTCTTAATTGTATTATTGTCCATTTTTCCTGTAGCTAAGGGCTGCCTCCGTCGCCTCGTGGCGGAAATAATCGAGTTGCTGCGTTAAAAACGCAAAGTGTTCCACCAAGATTGAATTTCGAAAAATTGCGTTCTCTTCCATCGTGCCGGTCGTGCATCGAAATGGCAAAATAAATGGCAAAATAAATGGCAAAATAAATGGCAAAATGTCTCACCTCGTTGCTTGCCGAGAGCATTTGCAACCGAATTTATAGCATACCCCTGTTCTGCCACCAAGCCTGATTACATAGTTGCAATGATAATTAATCAAATAAATTTTAAAACGTTAATCAAATAAAAGCAAATGTATGAATACTACTGGTTTTAGCGCTCGTAATAGCAACCGTACTGTCCGACTATAAACTGACTCGTACTACTCGATGTTTACGCGCCGAGCCGTCTCTGGCCCGTTCTTTCCCTCTCTTACGAGTCTTCTCTCTCTTCGGGTTCTAAGGTTTTTTTTAAGTCGAAGCATTATTTTAGAAAACAACGCGCAAGCCCAAGGCAACGTAAAAACAAAAATGTTTTTTTAAAACGTTCAAGTACTTCGATCTCGTTCAAAACCGGGCCGCTTCTAAACTGCACAGATTTTCCGATGAATCGCTTCTGTGAATTCCTTCGATTTTATTCGTGGTCAAAAAATTAGAACGTTCAAATATTTTTGAATGGAGTGAAATTAATCGATTTGGGGGTAGACGTACGTAAATTTATTTATGTCAAGCTTAAGTAAATGTGAAAATTATATAGCGCGATATTACAAGCAGATAAGTTTGATTTTAATGACGTTAGCGTGAGCGTGTTCCGGGGAATAACCACTTCGGTCCTAACGAAGTCAAATTAATGCCTGAATGCATAAATAAAATTTCTGGAGAGCTTACGGTTACCCAGTTCGCCGATCCTATCGAAAATTTACAGAATGCGGTGAATTTCCAACGTTGTCCGAGAAATCGTTCGAGCGGCGTATATCGACCACTATGCCCCGGCGCAACACATTTTTACTCAAGTATTCTCGATTATCCTATAAATGGACGGATCCATCCTTTATATAGCGCAACCTTGACTACAGCAATTATTCGTTATCATACCGAACAGCTCATATTCATTTCCAAATCAATAGCCCACTGTCTTCTCCGTCTGGTGTAAACGTTAAAAACTCGATACGAATTTAAAGCAAGACCGATCCATCGAAATACGAGATAATATTTCGATCGTGCGAAACAGGTGCCGGCGTAATTACATCGCATGAAAATTACACAGTTGGCCGATCGATAGAACGCGATGATTCGTATCCTCTATATTTTTACAGCTCTATTATTTACATTTTATCGGTAATTTTGATTACCGATATGAATAGGCTTATTCAACGTTCTGCGAACACGTACATATACGATATACAGGCTTATACGTTTATTATTCGAGACTAGTTAAAACGAGAACTTTAAAGTCTATTTTATTAAGATTATTTGCTATTTTATTTCACACCTTCGAAACGAAGGAATATCATACCGCAATTCTAAGCTATTTACAATGAAAACGATAAAGTAGTTGCAACGACTAGTTATCTCAAATAGTAACTTCTTATCGTCGCTTTGGATGACATTTTCCCAGCAAAGCAATTCCTTGCTAAATCGTTACTGAGCGATGTAACGATGAAAAACGATCGAAAACTAACTGTCGGATTTGCATATCGTCGATCGATGAAAAGAAAGTATACAAATTCTTTAAAACGTCAACCGATGATAGCTGAAAGTCGTCCATCTCTTCTCGTACGATAGACTAGAAAAATATTTTGCAACTGACAAGACTTTGACGAAGTCTTCGCGACACGACTCGAATATTATTGCACTTTCGTGAGAGAAATAAGATCTGGCGACATCGAGAATCGCCTGAAGCTATCTTCGGAATAGAGTTTAGAAGATGGGTAGATGGAACCCATCGACCATCCTCTTTCTCGAGTCCGAGGAAATCGAACGTTACACCGACGATTTCGCGATAAACCGATGATGTTAAGCGTGAACACGCAAGCCGGAAAATCGACAAAGAATTTCAATGAAAATACAGAAGAAATACGGAACGGTTGAATATTAGTTGAAATATTTTGGTGAAAACAACGATACTTTATACAACGTAGTAAATATAGTTTTCTTTCGTACGATTGTCGCAAGATTATACGTAACGTAATGGCTATGCAGCTGACTCGTCAGGATTTTCTCCGAAAAGAAACGCGTGCCGATCGATATTCGTGGAGGACAAAAATAAAAACGATAGCAGTTCCCTGTATCGGCAAAGCCAAGAAGACAAAGAGGAAAGAATCGTTTGCCTCGAGAGAAGTACTCTTGAACTTTTCAAGTCAAACAAGTTATCTGGTGAATTTTTGATGCTCGCCACGGTAAAACTCGCTAAATTACCGGCGAAACTTTTCAAACTAACTCCATCGACGTTACGAATCGCTGCGAGTTGTTGCTGTTCCTCTGAATTAATCGAAATTAATTAACAAGTCGAGCGGAAACGTTGAATTCTTCGAGCAATCCTTTTCTCGTACTTTTCACGTGTCACCGTTGCAGTCTTAACATTGTTTCTAACGAACGTCTACGAATATTTTCTTCGAAACATACGTATATGGATTATTTCCACGAAACGAATCCGTTCGTACGAATTTCTTCGTTCTCCAATTAGTTCGCCTTGTTTTTTAGGGTGTATGCGCGTATTGATAGAACGGAGTTCCACCTTGGCATGCGTTGTCAAGGAACACTCTGCTCTTTATTCCGTACGAAAAGATATCAAGAAAATATTGGCAAGGAAATATAGACTTATTACACTTATTACGATATCTGGTAGGATTTAGGAATTTTCTACTCGCGTTACGTTGGTTTAATTACAATCGCGTAAAAATAATAATTCGCGATAAATATCCGCGATCTACCGATTACCGGAAAACCCAAGGCTGCCATCGAACTATTAGCGTTCTAAAGTTAAACCAACCGTCCAAGTTTCCGGGTACGCTTGACATTTTTAAGGGCAGTTTGATTAGCGTTCTACGCGTAAGCTTCGATGAATTTTCGAAGCAGGGTCGATCGATAGCCAAGAGGGAAAAGTTTCCAAGTCGGCTGAACACGTTGCCTGGAAGCTTTCAAACTCAATTAGCACCCCGGCTACGAAATATCCGCAGGGCTTTGGTAGCTCTCGTAAAGTCCGACTGACTATACTTTATATCACAGCATGGAGCTGCGTTGGTGCGAAATTTTGATAAGATGAGATCGACTTTTCGAACTTTATCAGATTCTTCATCAGAACTTGACGCCTACGTTTCTTTGTACAATTCAACGATGATTCGAGACATTCTCCAACGAAAACTCCAAAACTCGAGAAACTACGTCATTCGATAAATGGCTTTCGTATCTCCGTCTTACAATGCGACAATTTTTACTTTATAGGGAAAGAAAACGAATCAGGTTGAGCCAATTATCGTACTAGTGATCCAACGTTCATCCTTATAAATTATAAATGTCAACTTGTGTCGCTTGACGTGCCATTACGCGAATCTAATAATCTATGGCGCGATGATATATTAAAACGTTAAAATATATCTATCGTCCATACAAAGTCTACAATTGCGAATAATTGTGAAATATAAAAATTGAAAAATTGAGAAACTGAAAAATTGAAAAATTCGATGTATTCAAGGTGCAAATTGTAAAATTAAAATTTCCAAAGTGTCGCGCTTGAATTGCGATATCCGTAAATGTGTGTTAACGGTTTAAGATTTTGCGACGCGTGTATTCCACGATGTACCAAATTTTGATATTATACCGCGTGAATGCCGTACAGAAAATCCCTTCTGCATCCCAGATGTTTTCAGATGATTCGCAATCGTAGGTAGAAAGATAAAAAATCCAACAGAAATCTGCCGGAGACTTCTCTTTTACGCGACATATCCTGCGACATTGCCTCGTTTTTCCTGCAGAATGTTCCGAGCAAAGTACCTCTCGTTCGAAGAAACAAACTCGTAAATTCGAAATAATTGTCCTCTCCCTGGCAACGAGTAGGGGTTTCACGACGTGTCAATTATACCGGTAGAAAAGTACGGTTAAAACGGTTCTCTTTTTATCTTACCGTCGCAGTATATTTTCTCCGATCCGACGGCGTTCTTATTTCCCGAAGAAATTCTCTTGTACGAAGGAAATTGGTCGGTATAAAGTTAATTTTAACACTTTCGATTACATCATAGTAATACAAATTACGATATTCAAATTACGAGAACGCAAGTTATTCGATCTGCGAGTCTCTCCTCTATACGTCTTTGGAGAGTAGAACGATCGTCGATCGACCAGTACCTATCAACGATCCGATGCGACCAGAGCTGTCCCTGTCTCGGTAGTCTCTGCATCTTCGGAGGTAGTGGAGGAAAAGTTGGAGAAACGAGAGCAACGAAGCAAGTAATAATCCTTTAGATTAAGGCCAGAACTGGATAGCCCGAGTTCAATTTCAGCCGGTAAAAGAGCGGCTCCGGCATTCGGTCAGCTTCCGAAGGGCACACGAACGCGAACCCGATTAATGGGGAGAAGCTTAAGAATATAGCCTTAAGAATATAACTAGGGGAATCGCGTCGAATACCAGGTTTTCCTGCCTCTGATTAGTGTGCCGAAGTAACGGTAATAAAAGCATCCTTTCTCACAAGGTTTTCCAAGTTTCGATTTACTTTCCGCTTTCTTTTAGTCGAATATTCATGACAGAAGGTCCATGAAATTTTACAATGTCGTCGAAACGAATATTCGATACGATCCCTCGGTCGCCTATACGTAAACAGGTTTTTAAGTTTGAATCTCTTCCTACCGCGGTTCTTCGTGTTATCGTTGCGTGCGTATTAATAGAAGGATCTGTTTGAAGTTGCGCAGAATTGTTCGACTACATGTATTCGATAATGTAAGATTCCAAGACGAACGTTAAGTTGTAAGATGATGTAAGAAAATATAAAAGACAATTATAGAGCAGAGTTATTTTAGTACGTCCGATACGATTTGCGTATCGCGCGAGGAATATGCGATTTTATCCTTGATTCTCTACGAGATTGTTTCTTTCGCTTGTTGAACAAACTTAATACCTACACTATATGTTTGACGTACACGTTTCTCAACGTTGAATACAACTTTCTGATCGGATAGAAAATAAATTCGGTTGATCGAATTAACTTCGTATCTTCGTAATCTTCGATGTAAGAAGATACCGCCCGCTATCCACTCGTTACACGCGCCTCTCTCGTAAAAATCGAAGAATATTCAACTCGAGTCCTTTTCGCTGTACTTTTCCTTTTTCCCCAGACACTGAAAGGTTCTGAAACGTACTCGTTCTCCGCGAACCCTTATCCCTCGTTATATACGCATCTCGTAGGAATTTTCAAAATACTCCAGTTGGATCCTTCACGCTCCAAACGCGTAATAAAATTTCGAGATACGAATCTCCGTTACGTTATTCGGATCAAATCGAACCTTTGTCCTGTTATATCCATCCTCCATAAACATAGCCGACAAGCTAATACGAGCGAAGAAGAAAGAAAGAATCCGATCGAACAACCGCTTTGCGAGCAATTCTTTTGTAGAAGAACGCGTCGAAGCGAATCGTATCCTCCGATTGGCTCCAGCTGAAAGCGTTTCCCTGTTTCGTGCGACGGATCGATGGCTGGTGGATCGATCGTCGGTCACTGTTCCGGACGAAAATATTACGATCAAGGTGGAAACGCTCGGATCTTCCCCGGTGTTCGTTATCGTTTTATCCCAGCTATCGAGAAATAAACCGAATTGCATCCGTTACGAGTTGTTACGAGTTGTTACGAGCGTTTGGTCGCGTGCACGCTGCACACGCTCCATCAGTTCGATACCAGCGCAACTGTGCTTATCTAAAATTCGTTATTTGCTGGTCGATGCTCCGACGAAGTAGTATCGAGTCCGGTGAATCGTGTAAGACGCTGGTACCGAACGAAGGACTAAATTTTTGCCAGGAAATACCGAACAATATCGCCGAGCTTGTTGGGAAAATATCCGACAGAAGAAGTTTCTAAAGTTTGTACGTAGACGAACCGATCGAACGTTGACTCGATTTTCAGTTGACTTTGAACCGTCTATTACCTTGGGCGTGGTTAAGTTTCCTCGGCCGTATGCAAAGTTTCGTGAAAATTAGAACAACGACAAGACGCGCTTCTCGCGTGCGTCGCAAGAACGTGAAAGGACGTTAGCGGATCCAACAATTCCTGGTTACTCGATTTGCCAGCGAAACGCACGCAGCGGCCGTCCTGGGTTACCGAAACGATTCCTTCGGAATGTGTAAACATTCTCACTAGCGCGGCTGGAAGTTGGTTGTTGAACTGTCGTCGAGGTCGTGAGACTGGGAAACGGAGACGGTGGCGGAACTTGAACGACCGAAGGACGGTGAATCCACCATCCGCCAGTCTATCGCTCGCAGAGTTTCAAGCGGTTTCGTTCGCCGTGTGGGAAAACTTTTGGTCGATTCCTCGTGATTCTTTGAAATCTCGAAGAGCGAAGATACGGTGTAGCGTCGTATTCGCGTACTTGATCTGATTTAGCCGAGGGGCAGATTCGTGAGAAGAAACTTGGCATAAGAAATTATTATACGCTTCTGCTCGAAGTAGATAGATGGAAGTAGATAGATAGAAGTAGATAGATGGTAGAAACGCGTTTGGAACGCTGCTGATTGAGCGCAGCAGCGATATCGCGGATCGACGGCTCGTCGGCTCGTCGATCGATCGGGCGCGATCGTCGCCGCCATCGAGAGCGCAATTACTCGCGTGTAACGCCGTTGACAACAAGGACACCGGATTGACGCGATAATTGCCCGATATATTTATCATCCCACTATCGACTATTTTTGCATGCTTCGTTCACGCCGGTTCGCTATAATCTTCCTGACTGATCGAAACGATCGATTCGCGTACAATGGATTATACGTACGTGTACGTACGTGCGCAGCAGTTTACGGAAGGATAGCCAAGCTTAACGCCTTTATAGACTCGGTGACTTTCTATTATGTTTCGTTTCTTTTAGAAATGTCTTTACTAAAATACTGTATTATAAATATTTACTATAATAATTAGAAATATTTTTACTTCGATAGCAGACGACAGGCAATTTCAAACTCTTACGGCGTATAAAATGTATCTAATACCGTTAAACGATCGAGCAAATGTCGGTGCAACGGTGGAATATGGAACAACGACCGACAACAAAAACCAATGTTTGAAACGATATTCCGACTCGCGCGGGACCAATAAGTAGATATAGATAGTGCTTGGTCAGACCATTCGATTCAGGTAGATTACACGAGCGAAGATAGTGCCTAGTCGGACGATTGCACCGAAGCAGTATCCGATTAAGCAAGTAAAGTAAAACGGAGTAACAGCTCTGTTAGATTGGAAGTAGGAACGCGTCCGGGAATTTGCATAATGAAGTCATTGTAGATCGTGTCCCGAAAGATAATGCAGCGTCTCTTCTTCCTTGATTTACGAATTGCCAAGTGCAAAAGACCTAAAAGATCGTAGCGCGGCGCTATGGAGTACATTTCGAAGCGTGAATATACTTACTCGCCTTTATTATACTCGATTCCGTAATACGGTATGGAAATGAGAAACTGTGTTAAACTTCCTTCAAAGTCACGATTCTTCCGAAGAACGACGTTTATTTTATCGGGGAAAAATGTAATTTCTGCTTGAAAGACAAGAATCGGGCTTTTCGAGGAAAGAAATCCTCCCGAGGGAATAAGTAACGTCGATTTATTACAATTTTACTTTTTTGTATAGAACGTACCTATTAAGAACGTACGTATTAAAAAACGATAATACCGAACGAAGGAAAAAGAACAAATTTCGCGACATAAAGTGATTTATTTTCGTAACAGCGTATTAGAAACAACGGTGGTGTGTCGTTGAGGTAAATTTCGAGACGAATAAATTACGTAGAGTAGGCTCGCGTACTAGCAAATTGTATAAAAGTTTGTTTATTACCCGAAAATTTCTTTTTTAATCTATATATTTTCCGAGTAGCGATGAAAGACGAAACGAGAAACGAGAAGACGATTTCTAGAGGAGATACATGTTTAAAACGCTCGCGAATAATCGGATTACGTTACGATAACTCGCGCCTTAGTCACGCGATAAACTTCAAAAGCAATAACTTAGAAACTTGCTACCGGCCCGCCTTTATAGCGAGCAAGCGATTCAAAAGGAAAGAGAAACGTGCTCTATTTCATTTTAACAATTCCGACATACGCGTAATCGTTTTAAACGTCGTTATCCATTTTTCCTTTTTCAATTATTTATACTATCATATAAATGTAATTACACGATGTTAGTCTAATTTTGAAGAACTTGTCGAATAGCTGGAGGCTTTGATAGGAATGAAAACGCATGATCGAGACCTTAGAACCTGTCAAATTGTGGGGAGAAAATTTACACTTTCTACTTATCTATCGAAGCGAAGATAAAGATGAAAGTATAGATTATACGACAACGTCGATTATTCTTTAAAACATAATTATCTGGCATCGCAAGAAGCAACGAGATAAGAAGAAAATAAAATTATAGCGTATACGTAGGTGTATAGGAAACAAATAACAGAAATAAAACGGCTGTGATTATCAGATGACACGGGAAAGACGAAGTAAACGTAATTATGGATCAAGGTACAGAGATGATTAGGCAACGAGGTCGTGAGGATATCATGCCGATAGATAAGAACGGCAGGAGAAAGGAATGTTGGAACGAAAGAAAAGCGTGGTGAATACATCAATGTATTCGTGTGTTTACTTGCTGATATTTCCGTCGTGCTATATCACGCTCGTCGTTAACCCACATTGCACATTTTTTAAGGAAGTAGCAAAAAATTGTGCCGTCAACAGATTTGATCGATATCTCGATGAGCCGACGTACGTTTTTCAACGACGCTTCCATTTCTTTCTGCGATTAAATTATCTTTCTTGCAATCTCATTATATTCGATTATATTCGATGCTTAACTTTTACCTCTAGATGATCAGTCACAGAGAAGATTTGCAGAAAATATAATTCGACGGAAGAAAATTTTAAACGAGATAAAAATATTTGGAAAATTTAGCGAAACGAATAGAAAGAAAGAGATACGTGATTGGATTCGAATTTTCATATCCTAGTGATTTAACGAACGAAGAGTAGTAAGGTTAGCAAACGACGTCAACAGATTCTCGTTCGCCAACGCTTGAAATTTACACCGCAAAACTCTCTTCGGTTGAATGTTATCATCACCTATACTAGGAAATTCCTGCCACAATTCAAGTTTCCAGCATAAGATAGACGATATATAGACGCGATATACGCGACATTAACTGCGAACGATGAAAACCGACAAGAGATCGCACGATGATTGCGATTCGTTCTAGCGAGAGCAATGGCTGAAACTTTATGATAAAATAGCTTCTTCTTTTTGAAGGTGAACGAATGGTGGTTCGGTTTGCCGAGAGACACGTTGTCGATTACAAGGCACGCCACGTTCGCAGGCTGCGAAAGGGAAGGTAGACTGGTTCGAGGGTAACGTTAATCTTCGCTGGCGATGTTACTCGTCAAAGTAATAACGACTACGCGTTACTGAAACTCGAGCAGCTGCACGGTGAAGCTCGATAACGATTATGTTGATCGTTTTCGCTGGAACCAGGACACGTGTATCGCGAAAGAGGATATCGGAGCGACGGCGGCGGCGACGGCGGCGGCGACGGCGGCGGCGACGGCGGCGGCGGCTGGTCCGTCCACGTTCGCGTGTTTTCACTAACCTGTTAATTATCGCTTTTATATGAAAATTGACCATTTCTTGCGACGATGAAATCATTAACAGCTATTGGTTATTACGCGAAATTGACCGTAATTATTTAAAACTATGCATGTTAAACAGTTTTTAATACGATAGTATCGTTATTGTAATTACGAAGAATCGTCGATTCATCGATATATCGAACTTTTGAGTTTTTTCGTTCGAAATCGTTTAAATATCAACATATCGTATTTGTACGTTTGAAATTTATCGTTAATAAGCTGCACGTGTATACGCGTAATCACGTAAAATGTATAAACGTAAACAAAGTAAATAGATGTAAATTGCTAGCGAAAAGTAATTCGAATATCTTGCGATACGTCGATAGGAAAGACAGGAAATCGATAAAACGCGAACGAAAGCTTTGAAATTTGCTGTTGTTAGGTGAAATACGAAATCATTTATGCAAGGCGATCGTCCGTTATTGCAAGAAAAAATTCATTTCAATTGAATCGTCGATATCGGATGATCTATCAAAACCACGATTCCCACTATATCATAGTTCTCGTCCTGTCAATACGAGATGGCGTCGAATTCAAAATTCAAAATTGCATAATTCCCACGTGGAATGATCTGGCCATTGACGTAACGACTATCGAGAGACGATATACCGAAAATAATAAATATTTCGAAACGAATTCGATCGCTGCATTCTTTTTCACCAGCTAAAGCTAACTAGAGCCGACCGGAGCTGACTAGAGCCAACTAGAGCTAAAGATATTTCATTCGGAATATGTGTTTACAAAAATTTGCTCTGCAAAATGATTCGGAAAGTAAAAAAGTGCCCCTAAAGAACAGTCGAAACCTATTATACGTTTTAACTCTTTCTAAACTGACGCGACAACACGTTTTAAAAGAACTTTTGCAAAACTGCAGGATTATTACGATTAAAATTGCAAACGAACGATTAAAATCGTGGATTGGGCGACACCGACGATGTCTTGTTTCCACTATTAGTTCTCTGCTCCACTTGAATCGCAGTTTCCAAAACGATCTGAGAGATCTCGTCGATTCTGCAAAAACTTGGTAAGAGGATCGAATCCTTATATAGAGAGCAAACTGTGCATATCTAAATGACAAGCGCGTTCTAGAAGCTTCGGTTCGCCTAACGATTTCGCACGAATTGCGCTTCCTCGGTTCGTTTGTCCCAAGTATTGGAACGAGGAACAAATACTGTTTTCTTTAAATCACTTCCCGACAAGATCCTCGGACTTTATCTTACCTCCTTTGCTCTTTTCTCCTTTGCTATATCCCATTCTAAAGTAAGTAAGTAGGTAGTAAGTAAGTAGTAAATCGTTGCTTGCTAGATTGCGAGTATTTATGCAAATTCACGAAATTATTCGCGCTTTTATAAAGGAAAATGCGGATCGAGAACTATTTGACGGTACTGGATATTAATAGCAACTACCGTAGATGTTTTATATATTTTTATCGAATATTACGTACATTCTATGCACATTTGCAGCTTCAAATTTATATAGAGGCTGATCTAAACATCGGTCTGCACGATCTTTCGGGCACTTTCGATAGTCGTATTCTTGGCAAGTTTTCAACCTCGGCTTTCTCGAAAATGAAACTTCTACGGTAATCTCGTTACTCCCGATTTCCATCTTGGAATTTGATTTTCAGTCGCAGAGCCTCTTATTAGCTTCGCTTGTACGACTTTACGAATTTAGATTCACCGCGTAGTAGGTACGTACGCAAAGTAATATATAATTTACCGTTGTATTTAAAGAAATTGCAAAAATCTAATACGGAGATTCCGTATCAATCAAATACGATTCACTCTCTCGGAAATTTAATACAGAGTGCCGTACGGTGAATTGTTATCTCCATTGTCAACGTCTGGCGTGTGATTGCGTTCTGATCGATGAATCGGCGCTCACGGCCAACGATCTTGATCAGAAATAAATATTGCCAGTCTAAGAGGCAATAACCGCTTACGGGAATCCCATAGCCGAGGTAGCAAGCGCATCAGCTTTTCCCCTTTGCACATCCTCCGCATCGCGTAATTACATTTACACGAGCGGAAATGGGGAACTGGGGCGCGACAACAAAATTGCTCCGAAAATATGCCGGAGGGAACGCGGTTACAAGCGGGGCGCAGCAAAGTTCTAGAGTTAATAATTAACGTTCATTCGGAACGACTAATTGCTTGCCGACGAGTAAAAACACAAAGGCAGGAACTTTTGGAATTTGTTAAAGATTTTACCGCCACTGGGCTAATCGTTTCTCGTTCGTTTGATCGAATGCCGTCACGGTGCAAATTCCTAAAAAATTGTCCGATATCATCGCCGATATCAAAATGATCGATATACGATAAATGCATTCCCTTAATCGTTATAAATGATCCCGTTTTTTTTTTTTTTTTTTTTTTTTTTTTTTTTTTTTTTTTTTTTTTTTTTTTTTTTTTTTTTTTTTTTTTTTTTTTTTAAGATGTGTCAGACAGCAGTATGAAAGATAACTTGCAGCTAAGTACGAAAGGAAACTGACTGGTTGGCTAGCTGCCATAACTTTTTACTTTGCTTTCTCGAAACTTCCAGTCCATTATTTTCTAAATCATTAGCACCTGTTCGCTCGTTGACTTGCTTGAAATCTGGAATAAATACAAACTCTGTTCTTTGCGAGTAAAACGGAAGAAGTAACGTACGATCTGTGCCAAGCGTTCGAACAAAATACGTAGTAACTTTTTTATCATTCAAAATGTTTGATATAATACGCGCGATATACGCGTAAAAGCTGTTACGGTAGATGCAGTATGTACGGATACTTTTGCGAGCTATTGCCTTTTCAACCATTTTTCGTAGATAAACGTCGATAATTGCGTTACATACGATGACATTTAAAATATAAAACTTATCAAACTACGTTCGTAAAAATTAACACAAATACGTACATACGATATCTCTCGATATATCTCTGTCTTTCTCTGTAAAAGTCGCCTCTGCAGATTTCTACACCTGCGACTTGCCGTTCGAGAAAAAGCTGTAAAAACTCCATCGAAACGAAGCGAAACCGAAAAACTGGGGAGGAAGGAAACTCGCTAAAGGCTCGTTTAGAACTGGAGCAGCGATATTTCGTTAAACGTATCGTCGGTAGTGGAGCATTTTTCAGTCTTAGAGTTTTAATGGACACGAAACTTTGTTCCCCCGAAGCTTGCAAATTTTCGCGTAATTGGTAGAATTGAGCGCGATAGCGTGGTAAAGCTTGCCAAAGGTCTGGCCGTGGCCGCTTGCTCCGCTATGTAAACGCTGCATTATGTGCAATCGCACGACACGAAAGTATAGCTAATGAAGAGCGTGCTGTAACGACGCGTTAAGCTTTAATCGATAAACAAATATGGAAGAGGGAGAGACGATCGAAGCATGTGAAAGCCAGGTATACTAGATAAGCGATTGCCTTTCACCTGACAACGTGTCGGACGGATTAATCGACCCGGCCGACGGTGAATTCTTGCGGAAAATTTGCGGAAAATTTGCGGAAAATTTGCGGAATATCCGGATCGTGGCCATTATTAATTTCGTTAACGGGCATAATCGGGAAACTAGGCTGTCGAGATCGTTTTAAACTTCTAACGGGATCGAATTCCTTCGAGCCGAGTTCAGTCCGTGGCAGTGGTTGCATTTTTTCCTCCGCCCTGCGTTGTTCTTATTATGCCAGGAATTTGTTCTTATCAATTGGTCACTTTATAACGGTATTTTTTAGATATTGAGGACAACACGATTCTGTCGCTATTTCACCATCCTGCGCATTGCGATATTTTATTTCGGCCAAGGAATTACCTCTCGAAGCACGTCTACTCGGATATCTTTTCCCCTTTACGACTTCGAATAAATAGTTTAAGTCACCGTCATTTTGACAAGTTTATCGTTGACCGACTCTCTTCTGCTCCTACATTTGTACAGGTTCTTCAATGGGTGAAGCCGTTGGTTGTTCCATAAACTCCGTGAACAGACGAAACGCGTTTTTCTTGTTACAGTCTGATCGATAAGGGTAAAACGAAACTACCTCGATGTTATCCGACTGGTTCTATCTAATTCGCTTTTGTCGATCGTTCACGCGTATCCTGTTTGATGAAAAAGGGAAAAAGGGGAAGAGAAAAGAGGGGGTGGGGGGGGATCAGCAATTGGAAAGACGAAGCGAGTCGACCATTTGTTCGATTAGAAGCGAAAAACTCGCGATGAATAAATTCCATCACGCTCGAATACACCCTGTACAAACGTACAACGTTGAGCATTGAAAAATGTTTAGAATTTGATCGTTTCGCGTTTCTTTCAAATACAGTTTTTTTTTAAGTTATAGCGTTAACGCGTTTGAAAATAATACTATTTATCGTCATTACGCTTTATGATATTCAAATTGATGTACAAAGTAATACATTGCTCGTCGATTGAATTTATAAATGTTGCGATCGTTCAGTAGAAATTCGTTATTTAGTTAAAATGGTAACGTTTCATTTAAGTTTTCCCTACTGAAAGTACGTAAGCGAGTTTAAATTATCTAAGGATGTTGTTAATCGAAAATGTAAATGAGCGCGATCCTTCGGTCTTGTTAATTTCGCTTCTGCAAGTGGAATTCAATGGAATTTAAATCGTGGCAATTTCCACCTTTGCACCGAAGCATTCTCTGCAATTTAGTATGAAAACTCTTGCAATTCGAAAATTCCTTTCGTGAGAATGCTGTTTAAAGTTCGTTAAAACGGCAGTATTTACAGACGGTTTCTGCCGGAAACTAAAGCGCGACGTAAGGCTGAAAAAACGTATGTTTGAAAAATAAAATAATTTAAAGGATCTGATAAAAAATTGAAAGAGAAATGCGGTAACTTTCACGGAAAGGCACTTTCCTAAAAGTTCCTAGTGCTTCTGTAGTAGTAGAACGATAAATACATAACGATACAAATCGCCGCGAAAGAGGCTAACGCGTTAAAGGCTAAGGCTACCTTGTACGTTCTCGAATTTACTTCAAGTTGAAATCGATCGAGTTGTAGAAAAACTGGTAGAAATTGTTGCTTAAACAGAAAATCGTTACCGTAAAGAATCTCTTAATGCAAAGTTATTTTTACAAATCGATACAGAATACACATTGACACAGCGAAACCTGAAACTTGCGCGTTATACGTATTCGCAACTTCAACGAATCTCTTCGTATTATCTTACTAGAGTAAATTCCTCTATCGACAGCTTATGTCGCTCTATGTCTGATCGTTTAATTGTTTCATTGAAATAGCTTTACTTACGCATAATGAAAGATTACCTGATTGAGCGGGTAAAATATTTAATACGTACCTATGTTTATTACAACTTCTTTATTTCAATAGGTTTCTAACGAAAAAATCTTCGAAGGTAACGCTTATTTCTTTTTAAAATAATTGACGCGTAGTTATGTCAGGACAAAGTTAATTTCGATCGCTAAATCGCACAATTACGAACAATATTTATCGATATTACTCGGCTGTTCGTGTATAATATTTGGTAAAACGTAACACCGAAAGTCAAACTTGCTGTACCGTCTAATGTAATATTTTAACGTTATTGTTTCAAATACTACGATCTTTGTTAAATATATTTCCTTAGGCGAAAAGTAGATTGAATTGAATCGAAACTGGCGGTTGTAGCGCATTAAACAGCCAACATAACCGAAAGAAATGTTTTCAGCAAACGAGATATACGAGTGTTGATGAACTGTGAACGAAACGAACGCGCAACAAACAGATCGGTATTTGTCGACGCCGAACCGACCAATCTACGCTGAGAGCGTGCAAATTTCACTGTGCAAACTATGTCCTGGCTCGCCATCCTCGCTATCTTCCTTCTCGAATACACGAACTCGGATGGTAGCTCGAATTTTTGGCGAATCGCCAGCCAAATCCTACTGCCATTATGCAAATCAAATGCAAACTGTTGCATCGTTTCGCGAAAAGACGTTCTGGAAATTGAGTCGAGCATAGATGCTCACTTCCGTTCCTGCAGCTGTTTATCTAGTGACGATCATCGATCGGGAAAATCGTTTCTAGGGCAGTTGTGCCTCGAGACACGGTTAGTACAATATTATAGTTATACGGTACTTTCGTTTCTCTTTTTCCCTTTCTTTTCTTTTCTTTTCTTTTCTTTTCTTTTCTTTTCTTTTCCTTTCATTTCTTTTTTGTTCGAAACGATTTCAAGTAAGGAAAGTTCCAACTAATTATCGTATCAAAGTGACAAAGTACGAATCTCCTTTAAAATTAGTAGTTCTGCTATTTACTTGCTATTACCAATGCTTCTGGTTCGCGACTGGTCGCTGTTTTCGCTACTGCTAAATTTCCCTGTCGATTCTTTCGATAATTTCTTCGCCGCTTACGTGTCTAACGAAGAATCGAGAACGACAACCTGATTGCGAAATATACAGACAGTATTAGACACGTAGAGTTAAGCATATTTCTGTTCTTGTTCTATTCTGTTCCGTTCTGGCCGGGGATATAAAAGGTGTTGGAAAAATCGAGATCCTACTGAACTTTCGTTTTAGACAAGGGAATCGATTTGGCGGGTAGTGAAAGACGTTAAGTTACTTGTTATTATTTTATTAAATTAATAGGGATATCGATGTTAACGCTGATATTTCAATTTCTTTGCTCGCATTCGTAAAAGATGTAGAAAAAGGTTTGAAACATTCAAAATGCCACGCATAGAACATAAGAACATATTTCCTAGGGTTTCGTGAAAATCTTTGCGAATGTTAAGCTTCGTTAAGCCGCGTTAAGCTTCGTTAAGCTTCGTTAAGCTTCGTGTGTGAACTGACACGATGACACTGTACTTCCGTGTTCCGTGTATGGCTTCTCTCTGGCATGCGTCTGTGTTATTTTTGTTCTAAACGTGTAGCGGACTCGCGTGACAATTGAAACGGAATTCAGTTCTGCCCTATATGGTATAGTTGCTGTTCCAGGCACCTTGTTTATCGCATCCTCTCGAGAGTTCGCGCAATTTGAAATCACACGCTTCGTATCGACGCATCTTCCGATATAATATCTGGTAGAAATCAATATATCCTGCTTGTCAACAAGCGTCGTTACGACTGAATTTATGAAAATGCTAGTTATATTAATACTACGTTACTTTTTATTAATACTTTTTCTTACTTCTTTAAAAAAACGTTTGTCGATTACAATTCCTCCGTTAAATAATTACGATCAAGCTACGCGACAGACTTTCGTTTCAACGAAATATCGATATATTACGGAAGATATTATCTTTCTCGTCTGTTTTCGTACGAATGGAACGCTGCCGCGTGCTTGATTTAATTAAAGTTCTTTGTGTTGCATATCCTAGTAATTACGTAACTTTATCTGCTATTTTAATATCTGTACGCTTCTACCGTCGCGTTTCAATTATTAGAAATTACTTGTGTGTCATAATTATACGATAATGCCATCGAAATGTTACGCATAGTATATTGAAACAATCGCAAACGCATAAATAATCGTGTACACGTGTTTGTAACGTTAATCGTTAGCACGATTTTAGGCAATATTACTTTATAACGATCTGTCTGCTTTATTCGTTCCGAGAGAAATTTTAACTCGAGTATTAACGTTCCTCGAAAACATCGCAACATCGTGAAAATTAAAGAGGAATTTCTGCCATCTTCCACGTGCGCCCAATAGCGTTTCTTCGTTCTAAACTAATTTCATTTAGGATATAGTTTGAAAATCGTTTAAAACTGACATTGCGAAAGATTGAAATCTTAAACGAAAGGGAAGATTTACAGTTTTAACGAAGCGGTACAATCGTACGTTAGAACTTAATTGTTTGAAAATGCCGGTTTTATGAAATTGTTGCTACGATGGCTCCGTCGTTTACAACTGTTTTCAGATAGCTCGTAAATTAAAACCTAGTTTAGCTGGAATAGAAGAATATCGCCAATTTTCTTCGAAAGCTAAATATATATTTACGATGGCCGTTGATGTATTTCGTACTTTAGGAATCCTGTTCGTAAATAACGCGAGGATAACCGTACGCCGTTTAGATACAAATAGGGTAAATCAGGTGGCTGGAAATACAGAGGAACGATGAGAAATTGGATACTGCGCTTTTCCGAAAGAACCTGCTTATCTCCATTTCCGTCTCGTTTTATCGTCGTTAACTTGGCTCGAATCAACGAAAAATCTCGCTCCGCTTCGCCATTCCATCCACTAGCGCTATTTCAACGTCGAAGGCCATCATTCTTCTCCGCGCCCAAACTCTATTTACACTTGAGAAAGAGGGGCGATGAAAAAGAAGAGAAATTGAAAAGTAAGAAACACGCGACAAGTTTAGCAGTAGCAGCCAGCTAAACTGGAATAATCTCGCCGTTTCTCGTAAATCGCCGCTTCGTTGCTGGCAATTTGTTTCGCAATCAGTTGTTGCTAGTCGTTTCAGCGTCGTGATAAGCGACCGAAACGAGCGTTAGTCCGTCATCCGGCAGAGATCTTTCAATTTCTCCTCGTTAAAGCTCTCAGAACGCGGCCATAAATCGTTGGAAGAAGCTTTAGGCGCCGATACATCGTGTGCAGACATCGACAAACTGGCAATTAACGGGCGGTTTGTCGAGTCTGGCCTTGCCTCGCCTCCCTTCGGCCATTTTGCTCGTTTCCTAGGATCTCGAGCGCGTTTAACTTCGAAACAGGGGCTTCCGCGTTTCAGACCGCGGGAAGCATTTCATTACCGATGGAGAACCGCCTTCGCCCTTCGTTTTCTTCGCAATTCGCGCAGCAACTGCGAACAATCGCGTCCCATCGCCTCATCTTCCGCATCGCCGCTCTAATTTCCCTTTCCAGAGATTTCGAGCGAATCGAAACGCGTTACGTTGCGTTCCGGCTAATTTCAGGTGACTGTATCGACGTTTAATCAACGCGTGAGAACATAAAAATTATTTTACGAATAGCTGCTATTTATCGAAAGAATGCACGATCATTTTAAATATAGATAATTTGAAAGGGTTAACATCAACCCGTATACAGCGTAGACAGCGAGAGTGAGTATGCAAGTGAGTATGCAAGTGAGTACGTAGATACTCCGAAGGGATGAAATTTATTTAAAAACTGTTACACGTGTGGCGGATAAATCGAACATCGATTGGAAAGATGTAAAGTGTAGTAAAGCATAATTCGAACCTCGCTTTGTAAGGTCTAGACTCGCTTTGATTCTCTTACAGCTTGTACGATAAACGATAAACGAGTCTGTTGTTTGAAAACGTTCCCTTTTCTCTTTTGATTTTACGAAATTACATCGTCTCTGGCTGTTTTGTATTTCGCGACATTTACAAGAAGGAAAAGACGGGGAAAAGGGAGACATTGCTGGTTCGAAACTGAATGTAACATATTCTTTCATATAAGAAAATGTCATTGTTGCTTGTTCTTAGCCGCTTCTCCGGGATCGTTCGTGTCCTCTTACATTATCTACGTAGTTTCCTTAACGCGAACATAGCGTTCTCATGGTCCCCGATATCGGAGTAAAATTTGCAATGGAAGCAAGCATAAAGCGAATGAATTCACGTTCTACTCGTTTCTCTTTAGATGTACCACTGTCGCGATATTTTCTTCTACTTCTCGAGCGTTTCGCTTGCTAGGACACGCTACTTTTCTACTCACTGCCATAAGTGGCACGGTACGGTACGTGCGCTGGGCTACACGTCTCTCGGTGAAAGAAATTCTTTCCTATCTTCGTGTTTAAAGGGTGAAACAAATCTCTGTTTAGGTGCTATTTCTTTATTTATATTCGTAGAAATATGAGATTGCACGAACGTAACAATTCGCCACGTGGTTACGATATGCTCGATGATACGCGTGAAAGAAGCGGCGGACCGTGGCGGGTGTTTCTCTGGTCGTCTCGACGAAAGGACCTTGAACTGGAGCGGGGCAAAACAGACGATTATCCGTTCTGTCAACCAACAGTGCGAGGATCGGACAGGAGCTGACGGAAGGACTCCTCGAAGCATGAAAACCGAAGCTATCGAAAAATCTCGTGTAAATACAGCCAGGCGCTGTTCTCACGCGCGTTATTAGCTACTCGGAGCAAGTAGACTGGCAGAGGGGAATGGAACTAGAATAGGCTAGAAGGAGAGATTACACCGACACGAGATCCTGATAAAATTCGAGGCTGAGAGTTATCAAACGACGTATCGACTTGCGCGATTTTAGACCCTCCGATCTTTCGGTCCTCGTTCCCTATCTCCCATCAGACAAGTTTGCTTCCTTCTGCTGCAAACTGGTAGCAGAACGTGAAATTTTACATGTAGCACGATGGTTTTACAAAGTGGTGAACGTTGATAAAATGGAAGCTGATCTAAGAGAGGGGCGAACAGTACCAACCTAGCTCAAAGTCTTCTTTTTTTTCTTTTATAGTAGATCTCCTTTTGTACGAACTTGGAAAACGAGCGGTTTATACGGATACAGGATTTATACACAGAGTTTAATAGCCAAACTTTGTCGGTATACCGTGTGAGGCGAACCAAGTATACTCGAGTAAAAGATATTCTACAAATATACACAGACGGCCAAACGCATTCGTACACTCGTAGACACCTCTTATACAAATATGCTACGCGTTCGTTACGTAGAAAACATCTTAAAATTTCCTTGCAAGTTACGTTACGAGACTCGTCGATTCTCAGACACGATCGCATACACATGTATATCGGCATTTCCGATAGTCTGCCGTTTGTTCGTCCACGTTTCGAGACGAGCCAATCATCTTGACTTTTTCATCTATCGTATTACGATCTTGAGCCAAGAAATTTCGACTCGATGAACAGCGTTAGCTGGTTGCGACCTTATTATTAAATACACGCTTAAGGCGCTACTAACGCTATAATTTAACGTTTTGACTTCCAAATATACCCGCTAGGGTCAGCTATACTATTTGAAATTGCGCGGTATGAAATTATAAAATTATAGAGTTACATCGTTGTACATCGATATCGTAAAACGGTTCATTTTGCTAATCTTTTAATCCTAATGCGATTGTTACGACACTCGGTCGACCACGCGAGTATTATCGCCAGTTTCGGCAGTGGTTAATAAAATTTCACGGGAAATTAATCCCTTTGGAAGAGCGACCGTTCGTTCAATGCGCCGTGTACAAACGCTGCAAAATCAATAACATCTGCGACGTGGGCTTTTGCGTGATTGTTGTCGCGACATGTGTACAGAATAATCCCAGAGAAGCTTTTAAACACGATTACGCTCCTACGTACAATTTCGATCGTTTCGTGGCGAAGATTATTTCAACGAAACGGAATTTGAAATCTCGAAATGATCTTTGTGAACCTTTGTAACTTTTCTTCTCCTTTCACATTCGAGTGATCGATCGTTCAAGGTATAAAAAATTTAATTAATGGCGTCGAACGATCTTTAACATTTAAGGGTCGCTGTTGATGTTCATGACGCGAACTTGTGCCGCGTTCCTTGATTAAATTCTCGTAACTCGAATACTTCTTATTTGTTACTCTTTTATCATTTATTATTAACGTTCGGTGTCGTGTGTATCGACGAAACAATTACAGAACCTTTATCGTTGGCAAAACTCGACAAGTTACGAGTCACGAGTCAATTCTCGTACTCATTGATAATAAATCCGCCAACTCGCTATATCGTATATCGCTTGTACTTGCGCCAGTCACTCTGCGTACGTGGATCGGAAGCAACGTCTTAAGACGGTTGAGAAGAAACGTAGGTTGCCTGGTGTACCTGGCGAGATATCCAGACGCGATAAAACAATCGGTCGAACAACGATCGAGTTGTTTGCAAGAATACGAGTTCTGTTCGTTAACCGATAAAATTTGCGACGCGAGTCACGAGTGCGACGTTTTATCTTCGACGGGCGGGAACTTGGCGAGGAACGGCATGACCAGAGAACGAAACTTGTTAAAATCGGCCACGTCGTTACCATTCTGTTTCCCTTGGCGAAATACCAACACGAGACAGCCGAGAGAAATTTGCTAGAAACTTGTTTAAGAAAACGCAGAGAGAGAAGAAAAAGGTGGAAAAACCATCTCCTCTTCCATTTCATTTCTCCGTTTCGCTAATTCGTTCGCTGTATTTCGCTGTATTTCGCTGTATTTCGCTGTATTTCGCTGTATTTCGCTGTATTTCGCTGTCATTTTCGCGCCTCTTCGAAACGATTTCTCTTCGTTCCTCTCCACGCAATGAAACTGTCCGTGCGAGAATACTGTCTGTTCGATCCCAAGCGAGTCTAACCCGAACCTAACGCCGACCTAACCCCGACCTAACCCCTATAAAAAGATCCGTAAGGTTTGAGGTTTCGCTTAATGGCGTGTCAGCCAACGATTCCGTTGGAGCTTGTCCGGCCGACGATTGTACATACACGGTTATTGTAGAAGGCAAGATCCGATCTCGATTTCCGCAAGGGGATAGATCATTAGGCGTCGATTGATTAAAGACAAACGCGCTTGTCCTCGAAGGAATTACTCTGCCGTGCAAATTGAATAGCTTGGGATAATTAGCAGCCACTTGGAGCGAGAACGATCAATCGGATCGTGTCGACGCTTTTGGTCCGGTTTTGTCCGTCTCCTGCTATTCCGTTTTCTCGTGAGATTCGATCGCGGATTCAATCGTTTCATCGGCTTAGCTTACACGTAAGAAGCGACCTCGTTTCTCTCGCGCAACCACAACGAGGTCATAGGCGAATCATTCCGATATTCCTTGCCCACCGCGCCGATAAACGAGGCTCGAACTAAATTTTTCAGTCGTCGTTACAAACGCTGTGTATTTACGTTCGCTATATACTTTTTCACGATTGCTGTCTCGAATCGATCGAGCTCAACTACCGAACGAATCGCGTTATTAAACGATATTAAAAAAGTCAGGCAGTTGGAAAGGTACGAGGAAAGTAGGTGAGTGGCTGCTGGGCTCGTTGAAAAAACGAATACCGAATAATACGTAATACTCTTTACTTCTGTTTGTAAAATGTTGCGTAGTGTAGTTACTCAAAGCGTACGTACCGTCTAACTTAACGTATAACTTTGTAGTACCGAATGTTCTCGCAGCTTGTACAGTTCCTTCGTACCCGATGACCACCTACGCAAGTAGGACGGGCAGTTATCGATCAAAAAATCAGAATATCGCAATGCTTGGACGATCAGAGTAGGACGAAACAAAGGCCTTTAGCGACGAAACGTCGAGGGTTCGGCTTTATCATCCGGTTCGCTGCGATTTAATTATCAGTATACACGTTGACTAACGCTTACGAAATGGTATATCGATTGTATATCGATTGTATATCAGGTCGAGGCATATACGGCACGTCGAACATACGTAAAACAGGTTTTACAGAGATTGTATATAATTAATTACGTTGTTATATTTTGATAAAATCGTTTTCTTCGACCACCTACTCAAGAGTATTGTACTCTTGCACCGTGTGCAATTACACGGTTTTAAACGTGAAAAGGCAGGTTAAGCTATCGGTATCTATGAGCCGTGATCAAAAGCTTCGTTAGCTTTCGCCGACCGGTTTGATCGGCAAGTTTGATGTCGTGCTCCCCCGCCGTGAAGCGTGAACTTGCTTCCTTTGCCGTCACGAACCTTTGCCTTCGGTACAACGTTCTCTACGATTTCATAGTTTAAACTACGTACCGAACTATCCTTTTTACGTCATTAAACGCTTACGTTTTGTTTACGAGTACGTATCGGGTTAGAAAACTTTTACGCCGATCCACCAGGTTCGTCTAACGTTCTGTATATTTGTTAACAAAATTGTATAATATTTACTCTCTGTATACCCTTTTATTTTCTATTCTATTTGATAAGGAAAAATGTTTAACGTGGCGTTTAGTCGGTATTTCACAACCTAGTAGAACTAAGATAGCAACGAAAAGCTTTCTGCACCGTTGGACGTTTCTCTGTCGATTGTTCCGCTACTATTACTACTATTACTACTATTACTACCACCACCACCGCCACCACCGCCACCACCACTGTTTCGAGTTACATTTACATCGATTCTCGTGAAAATGTCGGATTAATCAGCAAGAAAGCTGTAAAAGAGATTGGGGCGGAAAAGTGCTTGCTAACGGCGTGAACAACGGAGTCGTCGTCTCCCCTTTCGCGAGGATTCGGCAGGAGAACGTTTCTCCATTTTCGTATAAATTTCTGCACAGATATACCGATAACCGAGATCTTTATCAGAAAAATAGGGAAATACCAGTTTGCCGTGAAAATCGACGGTGTACGAACTGTGAACTGTGGTGGGTTTAGTTTCGAGTTTCTACGCGGATGCAAAGCTTACACCGCGCCACGATTTAAGCATTCCGCGTATGAAAGTGGGAAAGATAAATACGATAGAAGATAAAAGATAATTTAAGCAGCAGGAGATGGGAGAAAACGAGGAGAAGATAGGTGGAATAAGAGGCTGAGATATCGAACTGATAAGCAGGAGGACGGAGAAAATAATCGGTAAGCGATCGTTGAAAGGAAAAAGATGGAAAATCTTATTAAGAATCTAGAGAAACGTTTAACTCGACTGATTAAATTTAACGGTAAAGCAGAGACGCTACGTTAAACGAACGCGTGCTTTCTGCATATTCGCGATTCACGAACGCGCGCTTAAGTCGGTGACAGAACGAAAATTCAATTTCCTCGATGACCAACGTTATTTCCTTGGTAATGTGTTGGGAACAATGGTGAGAATACGTCGTCTCTGTGCGGCGTTTGTGATCCGTTCCGTCCCTTCCAGCTAAATAAAAAGTAGAAAAGAGAAGGGAAATTTCATAAATTTTCGCGATACGAGTGGCAGTGGAGAAGGCCGTCGGTGAAAAGTTTGCCATCGATCTCAGGTGGATGGGGAGAAAAAGGTAAGTAATCGGTTGGCGAGGAAAGTTCTCGCCGGTATCTTCGTTGAAACTTTTTCAACAATTTACTGAAACGAAACGCTCTGCTGAAAATTCAGACCGCTTTATCCGCGCCGCGTAGATACCTAGTCGCGAGGATAACACGCAATAATCACCAGGTATTATTTATTTAGTCGCGACGATTCAATTTCCCCTCGAATCGACGAGAATCCGCGAAAATTCGCTGGCTCGCGCTCGAGTCAAACTTTGCCTGGCTTCCTACGCCAAAGGGAAATTTGTAGCGCGTCAGCTATACGAGGGAACGGGTCTGGAAAATTGCTCTTTCCCTCGATAGCGAGGGGAAACGCGCCACGAGGATTCGAATTAGCGCCAGGGCTCCCCATTGTTTTCCCTCTAGCTTTACACGCACATCCAAGTTTTCAACGAACGACGAAAATCTCGTCTCGTCCTCGTGTAATCGTCGCGTTGCACCGTCTGCGAAGAAAGTGCTTTACGCTACTTGGATCGGCAACTCCACTCGAGTGGCAAGCGTTTAAAAGCGTGGAAATCAAGGAAAATTGTAACGACAGAAGTATCTTTTTGCGACCAGCCTGCATATATCCTATATCTATAGATGGATATACGAAACACTCGACTCGATTAATCGCATAATTAAGCCTGTTGATTTCTGCACGAGCACCGATTCCGCAACACCGAGATATCGTCTTACAGCTTCGCTCTGTACGCATCGATTATTTGCTCTTCGTGAGAATGGTTACGACGATATAGTAGGCGACGGTATAGCAGTTTTATATACCGGTGTATCGTAAGGAGGAAGAAAAGAAGGTACATATGTATGTAAGTTTAACTATGACGATTACAGAGTATAAAGTTATCGCGCTCCGACTTTGCTCGTAACTTTTTAATTAGAACGCATCTCGTTGGAACTAAGCACACACGCCCAGACACTTTTAACGCTTTTCAACGATGTCGTATTAAACTGTACTTCGCGCAGTCGGCTCCTTCTCTCGATGCATCAACCGGGAATGTGGAGAAATGGCGCGAAATGGAGTGTCTGGTCCGTGCGAAGCTAGAGGAGGTAAAGGAGAAATCGGTGACGATGTTTTATTCGGCAGGATCGAATCCAGTAGGATTTCTTCCTCGTGTCCGACGATTCGTCGTCCGCCGTAGGAACGATTGCAACTACACCCACCGACGGTACTGGCGATTCGACGAAATACATGGCTGGCATTCGCGAGGATTCCGATTACTTTCGCTCCAGCCTTCTCTACCCTGGGATTTTCAAGGATTTAGAAACGCGCCAGTCACGTTCTTGTTTCGTCGCTTTAGATCTCTTCATCGTGGTCTCGCGATTTTCATCGCCGCCGTGTTCTCGCGAAAACGAAGAGATCAACGCGCTGGCTGCCACCAGGTGATCCACGTTACCAAATCTTTTAGAACGATTCGAACAAGATAGCTTTCATGGAATAAAATATGTTCAAGAAAAAGTATTTGGATATTTTTGTATTTTATAGGTTCTTTCGCTTTCAAAGCCTGCCTCTTCCCCTTCCGTTTTAAAACACGGTCGAATAAAATTCAATTTCTAACGTTTCATCAGTTCGTATTATAGAATATAAATTTATTCGAATAGTAGAGTTGAGAATTAGACGCTGCGGGCAAACATTTCATATGGCCGATCAGCAATATACGTAGCAATAGATCGATAGAATACATTCTCCAGGGTTTGCAAATGTTACAGCCGAATCATACGCTAACTGCGATAACTCGTGCGTTATGTTGCTAATCGAGTGAAATCTATTCTTTCGTCCGTCAGTTTTCATTTCTGCGTTGCGCAAAAGGACGATACTTTGAAACAGAACGTACGATACTTCACGTCGAATACTAAATTTAAAGAACGATTCGAGGCACGTTGTTCGATCGATCCAAGTTTCGAAGTTTGAACCGAACAATCGTGTTTCTACGGAATCGTTAAATTTAAGCATTCCACGTTTATTCGGCCCAGCAAATTGTCTACGTACAGACGAAACGATATTAATAAACATGGTATAGTGGAAACGTGATTCGCTTAATAACGTCCCGAGTGGAGTAATTACTTTGCTGGTGAATGGTGTGCTGTTTGAAGTGACAGCGTTACAGCGAATCGAATGTAATAACCGTGATACTAATTCTATTGGTGCACGCGTAAAATAGGCCAATTAATCCCTTAATAAATGCAACTAGATTACACTGTTTCACGGAGGAAGCGATTAAAAAATGCAATTTTACACCGAGCGCAGATTGTTTGATCAGGTTACCGGTTACAGGTTATACGTAATCGTAAAAATTGCAACGAAATTGCTGATTGCACGAAACGTAGCGACAACGGTTAAGAATCTAGCGCGAAGTCTAACGTGCGATCAAACCTTCTCGTTAAAGAGAAATTGTTTACGTATTTTCAAGCTACCGTAAATGATCCATATTCTCGAATCTATATCTAGAATAAGCAACACGATATTTAAATCATTGCCTCTGATACGAAGCGGAGATAGACAAATAAATACAGAGATAGTGTTGCTATGCTGCGAACCCAATTTAAGATTACAAGGTATAGCTGCCCTCGTTCCTCAAAATCAAAATCTTCTCTAAACATTTTCCTTGGATATGGATATGGAAGCTAATCCACGCGAGACGTTGAAATGGCAAAGGGCAATCGCGTCTGTAACAATTTCTCTGGTGCTCTTTAATAAAGAGACAGAGAGAATTTCTCGAGAAAACAGAGTCCGGTATTCGTCGACTTCTCCACGAACGTAAATTAAAATTCCTTTGAAAAAAGAGAGAAAGGGAAAAAGAGAAACACGGGAACCAGAAGAATCGTCAGGAGAAGAAAGGGAAAGTTGAAGGAAGCGTTCTTTGAAGAGACTTTGAAGGGAAGTAACGGAACTAACGTTTCGCGAGTATCGCGCGAGACATCGCGGTTCCACGGCTGAAAGCTTGGAAAATAGATCTGACAGCGACGTAGAAGCGGACATAGACTCTCCCGCTAAAGGTATAAATCCAAGATGCTTTAAGCCGGAGGAAGACGCGTCACAGCTACTCGAAAGCATTCCGAAATACGAAACACCGGGGAGCAGATGTGTCCGTAAATTATGGATAGAATCTTGGAATCAGCCTGAGAAACGAAAGAAAGCGTCAGCAGCCTCTCGCTCCTCGGTTTCACTCGCGATAAGTGCTTTTCTATTGTGCTGCATCGATCGCCCATCTCACACGGACGTACATTTTTCTTATTTTTGCATCGCCCACGTCAACGTTGTCCTCCTAATTTAGGTTTCTCGTTTATGTTAAATTATCTCTCGTTTGTGAGAGAATAGTTTCCACCGATTTCTCCCGACCAACGCATTTTATTTTTTTTCTTTCTTCTTTCATCGAATTTATCGAATCTCTTCGTTTTGTTAGGAAAAGTCGGCGTATCAGCCTATCCTTGATTTAGATTCGAAGCGAAAAACACGCGGAATCGACTCACGCGGAGCGTCAAGATCTCGTTAATAATAGCCCAACGGCGATGTGAAAAAAAAACTTGCGCAAAACGTTTCGCTCCGTCGCAATTCTCCCTTCGTTCCAGCTTTTGTCAACGATAAAAGTTTCATCGAAGGGGAAGGACGTAGCCAACGACGCCCTGCTGTTTTCCACAAACGTGTCGCATCCCCGTTTACGAACCACAGACGATCCAATCGACTGACACCGCGAACACACGGATAGACATGTGCACAGAAACACTTGCAATCGCTTCGAGTACGTACACGACGTGTAGAAGTTTTAATTACATCTTCGATATCTTACGTAAGACGATCAGTGGCACCCTCCATCTGGGCTCGCTTAACGAAACCTGAAACGCCGAACACGTGGCAAAATTCGAAATTAGAAGCTCGCGACAGCTGCAATTGTTACTCTTGCTTGCTTCGACCGTACGTGCTTAATTTCCGCAAGAGTTTACACATCCGAAATGACTGAAATTATCAGAATCTTGAAATCGTTTCGAAATTGACGCTCGAACCAGCCATCGCTGATCGAGAGTCGCTGATCGAGAGTCGCTGATCGAGAGTCGCTGATCGAGAGTCGCTAATCGAGAGAGAGAGAGAGAGAGAGAGAGAGAGAGAGAGAGAGAGAGAGAGAGAGAGAGAGAACAATCGAGAAATAATAGATTCAGGAGCATCCGTTTCCACCGGCGTTTATTATTCAACGACTGCACGGCTCGATAAATTTTGCGCTGACCCAAAAATGCCGCGGGACAACGCGCTCGAACCTCGAACGAAATTTAAAGAGCGCTCCTCTTCGAGTCAAGCCACTTAGCCATAGACTTTTGCATCGATACCGAGCCGATCTTCCGTCTGCCCCTAAGGTCACGAAGAGGCTTGCAGCCGAGAGAGAATACCGTCGAGAGGCTTCGCGAAGTTTCGAACGGCGTTTCAATGGAACTCGTTCGTAGATCTTGGAAAATCTGAGATGTAGATCACTTTTATTAGGGTAGAAGGATAAGAGGGATGGCTTTTCTAAGGGACGAGTTTCTAAAGAGATTATGATTTAGGAGTGGATGAGCGGTTTCGGGTATTGCAGGGGAAGCAAGGAGGTCGTGGTTTTCGTAGAGGGTGGAAAAGATGAAGTTTCAAATTCCGAGTGAAAACGTTCCATACACACCGGCTACGGAAAGGATATTTTTTCATCGCCGCATTAAGTATATCGGTGTTGGATATGTTCGTTTGATTTCAAGCGTTTCCAAGCTGAAGGTGATTCGGGATATTTAACGATTCGAAGATGGATCGTCACCGAGGAAGCGAAACGATGCAAACGAGAGAGGCAGATCGAGAACAGTCGTTTGGAAAGCGTTATACAAACAAGACCGGATTATCGTTACTCTCGTCGAGAAGTATATACTAATTAACTCTTGCGATTCTTCTATGTACGATTTTTTCGTGTGCTTTATTTGGGAATTTTTAGAAATTGAGAGCGAAGATGGGACGCCATTTGAGCAGGGGATGGAAATTTTTCAAAGTTGCAGCATACGTAGCACCGCGTAGTGGTTCGGTGGGTTGTGAAAATTTTTAGAAACTAGGACGCCACGGTATTTGTAGCAGATTGAGGATTTTTAGGAATTGGGAACGCAGATGGACGTGATATTTTTACAGGTTGTCGCAAACTCAAAGAAAATTGGAATATGATATCGTTGCTATAAAAGATTAGTGATTTTTTCGACTCGGGCACGCAAGTATAGCATTCTTCCCTATAAAGACCTACACTTTGTAAAATTGTTTGATCTTTATAGTTTACAGGCTTTTTATTGGTACAGTTAGTTAATTGTTTAAAATTACATATGTCCAATGATGCTCGTAATAATTTACAAAATATCCAAGATGGAACGGTTTTCGGATCGGGGTGGGGAAGAAGAAACAAGCTCTACAGATTCCTTTTCCCGACAAAGTTCAGCGCCTGCACTGGCGAATCGTTGCTTTCAAGACTAGCCAGACGAATGACCGCCACCCCTAGACCGAGTCGAGTTCCATGCGAAATAAATTCGATACACATGCTCGAGCTCGTTATTACGGCACACGACTTTCGTCGTGGCATAGAGAATGCCCATAAATCGATGACGCGTGGCCCTTTAAAAATTTCATCGCGCGCAATTTCCTAGCCACCACGTAAAAGAGCACTTTGGCTCGACTCCTCGGTATCGAAGCTCGAAAACCGCTGAGACGCTGAATTTTCGTCGAGCGCGTTTCGAAAATCGAAAACCTGCGAATTCTATGCGCATTTAAGCTTTTGTTGTCCCCTTGATGGAAACGATAGATTGCAAACGATAGATATTGTTAATTATAGGTACATGGTAGCTTGGAAAAGAGCCGATGGTATAGCACACGGCACAGCAGTTTTACCTCGATTTTTGTACACTATCTGAAAAAAGCAGTCGTTTTCGGGAAAGCTGTCGTTGATCGATTACCATGGTCGTAGAACGGAAAGCGTAATGCAGTTACATTAACCCATTCTGCCTGTGAGCAGGCTTAATTTAAATTTTGAAAAAATTCCCACTCTGTGTCGTTGCGCTCTATTTTTCCTCTACGATATTTATTCTACGATATCGGATTATCCGAGCTGGCCCTCGAAAAAAAACCCTTGTTCCAAAGCCGATATAACTTAGCCGTTAAAATACCAGTACAATTCTAAAATCGTTTTTTATCCGTCGATCGATATACGTGTATTCAATTGCTAACAACGTAACATACGCAACAGTTGACATTGTTATACGATATGCTCGTACGTACAAGTGATTCGAGATAAGACGAAAATCAAGAACACGAAAATTGCGTTCGGCTACTCGATTTTCGAGAACAGCGAGTTTGAAAGCTTTCGGATATACGTATATCTGACTAAAATTCTCTCGATTAGATAGGAGTGGACGGATGGCAGAAAGTTATTGCACGTGCGAAGATACGTTGAAAACGTAGAATGAAATCTTCTCGCTTCGAGTCTGGTTTCCGAGAATGTTGAGTTTAAAAATTAGTCGAAGATTAGAGTACGCCATCGGAGTACGGAGCGAACAGATCCTATTCTGTATTCTCGCGCGTAGAAGCTTGACGGAGAATGCCGCCGATGGTCCGTCTTCATCCGATCGATGATTGGACAAATACACGCATGGTCGATGAGCGTTTTCGAACTCGATTTCCTCGTCTCGTCGAAGAAAAGTTCACGAGTTTGCAGACGGAGAACGTGTAATATCGAGAGTAGGTGCGTTTAACATGGCCATAGAATATAAGAAGCAGACCAAAAGGCCTTCAGCTGCTAGAATTCCAGGATCGATTCATAAACACCCTCCAACCCTCGTCTCTCCTCGTGAACGAGCCCGTGCTAACCTTTCCATCTGCGAGCTCCGACTCCTCCGTCTCATCTTTGACGCGATGGTAGTGGTGGTTTCGTTGCTAGAACGATTACGCTGTGTGAGCAACGGCGGGACGTAAATCTCTGAAAGAATCCTTGATAGAAACGCGAAAGCATAAAGGTATCCCCGATTATAATTATTCGTCCCGTCCCGGTAATTACTCGCTCCTCGCAATCGTTTATTACGATTTTCGTTTTCTACTTGTTTCGTATCTCGACGGTGAAACGGTTCGCTAAAAAGACAGACGTAAAATACACGCGAACGAGCTTCCGCGTCGCTAGTAGGGAGAGGAATAACGACCATCGTTCGAAGTAATTTTTAATCGAAACCGCGCTTGACTCTACGCGCTTTTATACGTGGATCGAGAAATTGAAATTACGTGGAAATTTAATTTTATTTTTCCAAGCAGACGTCATACTCTTAACGACGACGATACCTTATTTCTTTTTCAATCCAGTTTCTTCTCGTATTTGAGGACGAACGACGACTGTCACCTTTGTGAATTCCTTTTTCTATATGTACTTTATATATGTATCATACATATATATGGCTGTAAAATATATTTTCTTTAAAAGAGAGTTTCAGAGAGAGAGAGAGAGAGTAAAATTATACCGGTATACTACGCGATAGCCGTGACTCGTTAGCAGGGCCGTTCGAATACGTTCGTCAACCGCTAGCTGCGTAGACTCTCGTGTCTCGCTGCACATAGCAGCACGTGCACGCGCCCAACGACATATCGGAGAAGCAACGCGACGTTAATTGCGCGCGTCGACGAATCAAGCAACGAATCTTGCAAGATGCATAAATGTTCTCGGCTAGAGATAACTGGAATATATTCCGGTAAAACGGTTCTCGCGTCGACGTATCCAATTTCCGACGACCGCCGATCGACGAGAAAAAGAGAGAAACCACCGCGTTCCGATATTTCCGATGCCACCGACGCGGAAAGTGTCGTCGAGCGTCAGGAAACGATCGTCTCGGTCGAACGGTTTTGCGGAGAAACAACGTCCTGCGATCATTACCGAGAAAAATCAAATCGGAAAATTTGATACCACGATCGCTGCAGCTACCGATATCTCTAAGAAGCGCGCATACAATTGTTCGCAGAATGCAAAATATTTCTCGTTTCATAAATTTGATGTTCCGCGCTGAGTGATACTTGAATTAGTTGCTATGAGAATACGATGAAACGACGAAGGAACCGATCAGATACGCGTTTTAACGGTTAAACGAGTTTCACGTTGCGGAAGCCTTTGTCAGTCGACTGCAACTATCCTGGAAATTGACATATTGTGCGCGGTCGAAGCCGGTTTGCACGCAGGATGACCGGTTTCGATCTAGAAATGGATTTATTTCGTAAAGTAGTGGCGACTGAACAGAACTGGGAAATACGTGAGATTCGAAAGAGATCGAGAGCACGTTGGAATATCGATCAGAAAGCGAAGAACGACGAGTGGAGAAGTCGACGGTGTTTCGCATCGCTCGATACCGAAGAGTCTCGAGTTTAATCTCGTCTCGTACGTAGAACACCCGCGATCAAAAATTTCATCCAATTACGAATTTCACGAATTTCACGAATTTCACGAATTTCACGAATTTCACGAATTTCGTGAATTTCGTGAAAATGGAATAGGCAAAGTTCACTTTGAAAACTAAAGATTATTCTTTGAACGAAGTTTACTCGTATTCGTGTAATTTTTTAGTTGCGAGTCGCCTTTGCCTGGTCAATGTCGGCAAAGTGCGAAGAAATGGTTGAACAGCGAACACGTTCCGATATAATACGAGCACGAATTTACCGTTTACCGTAATTGTTCGCCACCGCTGATGGACGAGCGGAGACAGTGTTGGGAAGTTGGTAGTTTCTTTGCCAAGTTTGCCAGATTCGAAGCGGTTTGAAGCGTTGCACATGCCGATAAACGTAATAACGAATAATTCTATCGGAGTATTTCGAAAAGATCGAGCTCGTAGCCACGGTTTTCTCCTCGTACCACGATAAACAAAACGAAGAGTTTCACTTGGTATCGACCACACTCTGTGGATACTTTGTACAGACTCGTGATCTTTGTAAACGCGTATTATCGCATTTATTTTTTATGGTATCCGGATAGAGATTTGTTTGGTCCTGTGAATATATTTAAGATACTCGTAAACGCGTAAAGACGCGCACGGTCTAGGTTCACTTCGGCAAACGTAGCGCGATTCGAGCTTCTACGATGCCATAACCGGTGGAATATTCCTGATGAAAGGAGAGAATTACATCGTAAAAAGATGTGGCGAGTGAAATTTTTCGCGATAAGAATTTCGTTCGAACGTTATCTTCCTGTAACAGTACTATCGTAAAGTTACTCGTAGCCACTGTACGCTATAGTTTTGCTGCTCTTTGTCTCTAGCATTCGATAAAAACGGAACATTCGTCTGCGCGCGCTTAATTTTATTCCTTGTTCAAAGCATCAACAACGGGCCTTGTCGCGTTAAACGAACGAGAAAGAAAAGACTTACCGATAGACCATCCGCTCTTGACGATCAGCCTCCCGGTAAATCTTGTAATACATGGCGATCATGATGATTCCAGGCAGCCAGAAACTGACGCTGGAGCTAATCACGGCATAGAGTTTGTTCACTTGGAACACGCACACGTCCGGAAAATTCTTTCTGAACTCGAGATGCTTTTCGGTGGTGTACCAGCCGGCGAATATGGGCAGGAAGCTCATCACCGTCGGCGAGCACCAAACCACGCTCAGCATGGTGCTCAGTCGAAGATTCGTCATGATCAACGGATAGTCCAACGGTTGCACGATCGCGTAATATCGATCCACGCTGATGCAGCACAGATGAAGAATCGAAACGGTGCTGAAGAACACGTCCAGCGAGTTCCACACGTCGCACATGAAATAGCCGAACAGCCATCTTCCGGACAGCTCGACCGACGCGTTGAACGTCATCGCGAAAATGGCCACCAACATGTCAGCCAACGCCAACGAGACCACGAAGTAATTGGTAATTACGCGAAGCTTCCTGTGCCTCATTACGGACACGATCACCAATAGATTGCCGAACAGAGCGCACAGAATAATGAAACCCATTACCATGGCTTTTACCGTTAGAAGAATCACGTGTTCCGATTCGTGGCCATTTTCCTGCTCGTAGGGATTCGTAGAGCGATTCGATCGACCGGTATCGACCAGCACGTTGGACAGATTCGATAGATCCGTCCTGTTGGGATCCTCTTCCATCGTCTCGTTTAGTTCCATCTTTCTCGCTGCGACTCCTCCCTTTTGCCGCGTTTTCCGGCACTTATTCGCTCTGTCCCGTTACCGTGATCCGCGCCACTGCTCCCTCCACGCCCTCTTCCGCTGCTTCGACCACCTCGTCGACGAGGTTACGCGGCAGGTTCCGCCGGGCCATCGAAGGAGAACGGAAATCAAGTTTGCTTTAGCTGGCTAACGGATGATATCGAAAGGTAGGCGGGCTAGATATGGATGCGAGTTGCGTTGCACGTTTCACCGTTCCCAGCCAGCCATTTTCGTGGGATAACGCGAGTCGTAAGCACAGAGTCGGATTCATCGGTGGATGCCGTTGGTTCGAGCAAGAGCTGTTTTATACGTGCTCGGCACCGAACCGAGAGACTCTCGAGGCGAATCGTTGGACAAGTTCCAGGCTGCACGTTGCACCGTTGGATTTCGATTCTGCGACTCGCGCTGCTCCAGCGAGGACGAGACGAAGCACGGCTCCGTGCGATTTTTCCACATCTCGAGAGTCTGAAACTGGAAAAGGGAATTGAAGCTGACGAAGCTGTGCGGAAGCTGTGCGGAAGCTGTGCGGAAGCTGTGCGGAAGCTTGGAGAAATTTTCTTTTTCGGATACGAATCGCACGCGATGTATCAAATATTCGAAAGTGTTGTTCAGCCTGTTAGGCAAAATGTCTAAGGTCTTGGATTTATATCTGTTAGCACATATCTTACTCTACTTACTATATTTACTATATTTGTTACTATATTTGTGCGCGGAAGAGTAGGATTTTTGCGCAGTTCGTAACTAAATATTAACTTCACCCTTTTACCCAAGATGCGACCCAACAGAGGCTCGAGCAACGCGCCAAACATACGTAGCATCGAGATTTCCTTTTTTCGAGATTTAGCTTTTTATAGGCATAATCGAAAATAGTTGTAGTCTGCGTAAGTGATAGATGAATGAAATAAAATGTATATAATGTAACAAACGATATATATATACATAACCGAGAGGTATTTATCGCATCTTTATTTACTGGTGTAAAAAGTCAGTAAATCTCGTTTGGCTACTTTGAAAGACGTAGAAGAAAATGCAAAAGTATGATACTCCAGTTAAATATGTCTTGCTTTATTTTGCTGCGCAATTAATATTTGATCGAATTTCTCTATTCCGAAGAGAATACGAGCTTGGTACGATATACGCTACTTGCCGTAGAAACATACGGATAGGTGGAAAGGGAAGAAACGTTGAGATTCAAAGTATATTTAAAGAGTCGAGTCAACATCGGAGATTATCGTAAACGATCCAGACCTAATGATATATCGTTCTTCGAAATCAAACTATCTTTCTTATCGGAAATAACCGTATTTCACATCGATTGCTGTTATTCGCGATAGTACAATGTGGAAAATAATGAAAAATTATCGTACTGGTAAAACGTGCGTATCCGTTGGTTTTGCAAAATTCGTACGTGCTTTCCCGTCGCAGAGAAAATTAAATTTCGAATGAAATGGGATTACGAGGGAATTGGCTGGAACAATACCTTGACGAAATATAAATGATGAACGCTGATCGGAAGGTGACCCATGCAACGTAAAGCAAATATCGTTGGTCACGGTTCTTGAACGCTTCGTGCAAAATTACATTATAAAAATTGTTATAAAGATAGATGATCGTTTACTCATCGAAAGAAAATAACCTACGGGTAATTTATGATTTTTCAAAGTCGTAGTCGTCGTAATGAAAATATTTGTACGAGCAATTCCGCGACAGCTCTTACGCGTTACGCATTACCATCGCGGCTGATTTTACTACGTGTTTGATTTCATCAAACGTATTTTACCTTTAATTGTTTCTCTCGCCGAATGAATAATTCATCCTACTTGTTATGTACCGTTTATTTTAACAATAATTTAACAATTGTTAATAATTGTACGTTTTACTTTCGAAAGGTATTTCCTTTTCTATGATTTCGATCGTCGCACAAAATACAGAACGTTACCGTAATTCAAATTATTACAGTCATCTGTCGTTCGACGATATCGATCGATTATCGATTAAAGATGAAACATAATCGGTTTTGCCGATGCGATGTGTTACAACGTTGTTACGCTATATCGTTGTATAATAAAAGAGGAAGTAAAAGGTAATAGTAACAGACACAATAGATATAATTTTAGACGTAGTAAATACGTTTTTAATAGAATTATAAAGAGAAGAAGAATTAAAAATAACAACTATATTATTGGATAGCGATATTTTTAACGTTACGCTACGGTAAGAAATCAAACTACGAGGTGGAAAGAATGAACAATCCTTTCTACCTTCCTAGCTTTCGGCTTGTAAATGCAAGAATTTCTAATAAGTATTTCTAAAGAAAGCTTTCGATATTATTTTTATGAATTTTAAAGTAAATAGGATTATTGGAGAAAAGTAGGTGAAAAATCTGCGGCAAAAAGTTATCTCTAATCGAACGAGAATTACCCGCAAAGCCATATTTTTCTACGTCGAAGAGGAAAATAATGTTATATCGCGGAAACGTGAAATCTTCGGGGAAATTAAGGTGCGTTTCTCTTTCACAACTCGCTAATTTATTCTCAATCTATGATCATTGTGAATAACCTTATTAATTTTTGCTCGTATTATTTTCTACGGCTATTAACGGTAGCTACATGCAGATACTATCCAATCTTTCCAATCGTTTCATTCTTCTCTAACCGTTTCTTTCCTTCGATTTGAGTAATTGAAAAGTTAATTTACTACTTTAATTTCCCTTTCGATCAGCGACACGGTTGATTCGCATCATAAAATACCATCGTCCCTTTTCCTTCATTCCCAATTAAATCCCATTACGATTTAATTATCGCCAACTATATTTTCCTCGACGTCACGTTCCACCTCCTCATCGGTAATTGATCGATCGTTGGCTCGGTCGATTAAACTCGTCCATTTTTCACTTCCCCCTCGATACCTTATTTCAAATAAAACTACATTAAACCTATCCAACGATATTTCGAGATCGCACGAATCTGCCGGACAACTTCAATTTCACTTTTCGCCGACGATCGACATCGAGTTTCCGGAAACAAAGCACACCCTGACAACCACCGTTCGCAGCGGCGTCACGCTAATCTGGCGATATAATCGCAGCGGAAAATTTATTCATAAATTCCACTTCGGTTTTCCATGTTATTAACGAAAGCGATTAATCGAAGCAAAGAATTATTAAATCGTCGTTACTATCGACTAACTTGATTAACGAATCACGGTCTTTTGCGCGACCAATTCGCTGTCTAACTCGTTAAGCGCACCAGTGCAAGTAGCGTTAGTAAAGGCACGGTGTAAACAACCTCGAACTAAATCTACTCTGGTCCCCGGCAGCGCAAAGCTGCGACCCCCCTTCTACGTAGAATCGCGATTTATCCATTTATTATTTTTTTATCCGCATCTCTACATACGTATACACATTAAGCGTATAGCGAGCGATGAATTTATTTATTCGTATTGTTCGTTCGACAAAAATTCCCAAACGTACTTCTACATTTGCCTAACTTTATCGCTGTAAAATTTCCACTCGTTTTCCAACGTACTTTTTAACAAGCACGAGAGCTTATGCTCTGACGCGAAACTTTATTCTATCGTATTTTACGTGGATGCGAGCTATTTCGATATTTTCTCGAGCGCAAGTATCGAGTATTGGATTTACCTTTCGATTCGAAAAAGTATTGACGAAACATATAACGCATAATAAACTTTTTCGGATAATACCGCATTTACTAAAAAGTTTGCGTACAAATGTTATATAAATCGTAACGCTTTAATATTATATATATTTATATATAAATATATATAAATATATATATATATGTGCATCGTTTATTAGTAAGTAATTACGAATATTGGAAGAATAACGATAAACTGAAATCATATGACGACGATAACGTCATCGACGTAATTCGTGCAACGATGATAAAACATCTGCGTCCAAGTAACTGGTAATCATCTTTCGAACATCTCGCACATTGGCAAAATTGTCATGTTGGAAAAATATAGTCCTAGATCGCCTCTGTTTTATCAAACTCTACTTCGTTACTGCATAGTACGAGGAAGCCCTACAATGCCGGACGTATGCTGCACTTATACTACTGGCGTTCTAAAGAGCAAGACGTTCGTCGTTTCGCGAAACATTGGTAAATCGAGCAGACTGAGACGTCGACGTCGAAACGTTCGTCAAGAATATAGGAATTTCGAATCGTGCTTTCGTTCTATTTTCACGAGTTGCTCGCACACATGCGATTCCAACAACCTTGGCTGGCTGAAATTTTCCGTCTCATCTCGGCTCTGCTTGATTACTTTCGCTACGTAGACCTTTTTACGGAGAGGAGCGGAACAGCCAGGAGTTTGTACCGAAAATAGAGAAAGAAGTACCGGAGACGCGTCGTTTTGGGTGAACGATCGTTGATCGATGATATCGAAAGGGAGCTGTTGCGTCGCAGAGGAGGATTCGGCCGAAATACGAACGAAACTAACTTTCCGAAGAGAAGAGTAGCTCGTAAAATATAGCACGGGCTTGTATATTTATTAAATGCATCTACAACGACCGGGTAATAGTAAAAATAGTAGTAAAATAACGAAAATATAATTTAAAAATCAAACAGAGTGCCGATTTCGGGACCGAATCGAGCACCGAGATCTCTTCCTTTTCTCACGCTATCCCATCGAGTTCGCAGATCATATACGAAGAATTCGTAACCGCCGTGATTGCTTGCAAACTAAGACTGATCAAAATTTGCAAACGCGATTTTAACGTGGATTTGATCGTCAAAGTATCGAATTTTAAAGTCGCTCTTCTGTAAAAAAAACTGTACAGCGTATATTTATATATATACTATAGATTTTCGCAAATCTAAATGTTCTATAAACGTACAAACATCCGCGATGTACTTTCGTCGTTGATCTGCGTACGCAACTATAACGATCGCAAAGAATAAAATCGTCGGATCGTTGATTTAATCGTCGGTCTATAATTTTAGAACGAAAATAGCGTCGTCAAAAATAAGTAAAAGATACTTTGGTATCGGACAGAGATACGATAGAAGGAGTAATTGCAGATTTTCACCAGTATCTTTGCGAGCAACGAAAATATTCGATTCGATCGATGCTCGAGGGAATGCAATATTCAACGTGAATCGAATAACGGGTAGAAATGTAGAAAGGTAAACGGTTTACCTCGAGGTTCCACAGGTGCTGCGATTGCCGACGTGTATCGCGCATCATCGTATCCGACGGGAAGTTCTCGTTTCGATTCGCTCTTGAAGCGTCCTTCTATTTCCGGTCAACGTTTCGTCAACGGATTCTTCGATCGTCCGTATCATTTGCAAAATATCGCACAAACGCCGCTCAAACTCCTTTCTGTCCCGCTTTTACTCAACTCGGGCGAGAATTTCTACGAAACGCTTTGTTCTATCGCACTTTTTAACACGATCGATCTCGACGTAAGAAAACTCGCGGCAACTTTGGCGATGTTTCATGGACAAGTCTGTTTGATCTAAGACTCTAATCTAGATTCCAATCAATCGCTCTCGCCTTTGTTGGTTACTAGAATACGATGCTTTTTAAAAAGCGTTCTTTGCATTCCTCCCCCTTTTCTCTTTTATTTCTTCTTGTTTCCTTCTTTTCTTTTCTTTTCTTTTCTTTTCTTTTCTTTTCTTTTCTTCTTTTTCTTTCCTTCCTTCTGTTTTTGAGGAAGAAGAAGAAGATTACGTATCGGTACGTCGATCGAATCTAGTCACAGAGTAGTAAAATTCTTTCTTTAAAATATAAACTTTAAACGCCTAGTTGTTAAAACGTCCGCGATTATTTACCCTAAGGACCGCTGGTTGAAAAACGCGAGTCGTTGATCGACATCGAACGAGATCACGAACGAGATTACGAATCACGATTACGCTATTTACGGGAATAATGCTAAACTTGCGTCGAACGAAAGCAATTTATGGTACAGCTCGGTAACGCGCGACGCTGACTAACATAACGTACGCGGTAACCGAGCCGCGATTCAGCGACTTAGCAGCGGCGAGGCACTGTCCCAAGGCTGCCTCGCGCCGCGAAACTCGAAGCGCCCTTGCGTGCTCGGGATTTAGCGAATTGCACAGCAACCGCGGTCTTAAAGTTTAGCTCGCTAGCGGTGGTTCCGCGAGTCGCTTACATCGCTGAAACAGCGGCTAAGCTGAGCCACGTGTTTCGAATCTCCTCGGCTCCCTTGTCCCCCAACTCGTTTCAACGAGTCATCGTAATTATCCGCGGCAGGTCCGACGAAAAATCGAATCGTCGCTGTCGCAGCCGAAAATTAAATCGGTCGGCCGAACCTGTGATCACGCACGATGGCGAAATTGGCAGGGCGATCGATAAACAACCGTTCAGTTCCGTCGATTCGTTTGATCCGAAGAAGGAGAAGATCGCCAGGACCGCCGTTGGAAGAAGACACGTGACGCTAACGATCGGACGCGGTGCTCGTTGGGACGATCGATTCGACGAACACGGAATTGGAGGAGGTGGCGGTTCGACGACGAGAGAATAGTCGGCGCGAGGCCGAGGATTTTGTTTACACGACGAGATGGATCGACGATGGCGGACCGTCGACGAGGCCGTGTGTCCGTTCGGACGGCTTGCGAGGCCGCGATGAACTGTGGACGCACAGGTTTCCCGCTTTCCGCTAGTCTCTCCGCTAAGCTGGCGGCAGCACCGGGGGCGGCGGCACCGGGGGCGGCGGCACCGGGGGCGGCGGCACCGGGGGCGTCTGCACCTTGGCATCCCCTGCGCGGACGCCACCCTCGCCTGCCCACCCCCTAGCCGGCACACGGAAGGCGACACGCTCGCGCCGGGTTTTCGGCTGGCACGATCGCTACGAAACGGCTTCTGGGACGCGAGCCGACCGACTTTGCCATTCTACCCCGCGCGCTTTCCTCCGCTTCCAACAGCCACGTCCGTTCTAAGAAGGGGGACAACGAAGTTGGAAATTAGTCGAGTTCCAGTTCTGCGAGCCTGATCTGATTATTGCAGCGGTGCGGTTGACTTTTTGTACGTTTGCTTGGGAGAGCAGCGATTTTAGCGACGAAGCGAGTGAAGAAAAGTTACGCTGTTGCTCTTAACGATGATCGAAAAGATTTACAGCTCTGTCCGGACATACGCGCGCAGCTTTTGCATCGATCGTAAAGATCGTAAGGAGGCTCTTCTCTGGCACAGGATACATAGTAATATATAATAGTAATATACAATATAAATATAAAATCGGTAAGCTTTCGTTATATCGGAGGATTTAAGGTTAACATTCTCAACGGCTTCGCAAAAGTTTCCTTTTACGAAGAATTTTTCTGACTCGCGGCGGTATTTCATTTGCCAGGAGATACGACCTTGTTCTCTATCGTTCTTCGCTAACGAAATGCGAATAACGAAATTCCAACCGCTAAGAACAGACAACGACGAACGAAACTCTAACAACGATCGGAGCAACTCCGATTCACAAAAATCTACTTACTTCTCTTCGCGTAGAAAAAAGATTCTTTCTTTGGTCGGAATTGTCACGAGCTTGCGCGATACTCGGCATGCTTCGATCGATTCGGAAGGAGCTGAAAGAAACTCGATATCGACTTTAGCAACGGAACGGATGCTGCTCGCTTTCGAAAAGCACGCGACGCTGAAACTCGCTGCTCTTGAGCGTTATTAGCTACGGGTCTGTTACGGTTGGCCTTTTACGGCCGAGGTTTACTCGCTCGACGAATCGTTATTGGTTTTGAAGGCGTGCTGCGCAATTTATGGCAGCCGTTTGAACAGGTCGGGCATCGCTCGAATTTTCATCTACTTTCCGATCTTCGGTGATCTTAGCCGTCGCTGGCTGTTCGTTCAAACGAACAAGATATTAGAATTAACGATTTGGATCGGACTCGGCTCAGCTGGTTCCTTGTTTATTTCGAATGTCTTTCTCCGTTTTCCGCCATTAGCGCGAATCGTGCATAGAACCGCCGTAGTAATAAAATCGCTACGTGTGCTGCCGTTCGTCGAATCGACGCGAACCACGAATCCCGTAATAAAGCGCGACTAACGGGGCGATGTTTCCCTTGCGCGTCTGCAACGAAGGAAAACAGTAGGAAGGTAGGTGTTCGCTGCAGCCATTACGAGCGAGATTCGTTGGCAAAGCGCTTCTACCGATCCAGCCTATTTAATCGACTCTCGAAAGAACTTTCCCGTCATTTGTATCTGTAAGCTATAAGCTATAAGCTATAAGCTAAAGTATCGCCTATATTATATCTTAATCCAACCGGTTAATTACTCGAGTCAATTTTTTTTAACAATTCTTTTAATAATTTCGTTTGTAATCATTTCGATTTGTAGTAGTATCTTTCGTGATCCAAGGCTTATTCGTTATTTCACTCTCTTAGTAGTAGGATCTTCCTCCAATAAACCTTATTCTATATACTTATCTCTACTTTCTGAATTCCTATTTCCAGTTCCTTGTACCGACGCTGCACCCTTATCAAGCAACTTATTTAACGCGCCAGTAAAAGTACGGGTTGAACCACCACAGGTTCGTCCGCCTTTCTCCTATTATCTTTTTCATTTCCCCTCTTCCATTTCATACGTGAAAACTCGAGCATGAAAGTTGCGGCGGCAATTTTACTCGTTCGATTATCCGAAAAAGTCGACTACTCGGCTGTAATTGGTCGAGGTAATCGAGGTAATCGAGCTCTCGCTGTAATTTTCATTCGACGACAAATCGAATCGGACGTTTAATCGCTGGAAATATCGAGATACATCGTCCGATAGCGGATTACGAGACTCGCGGTGTTTTTCCAGCGACTGGCGTCGTTAGCCAGCGCATGACGCACGGCCGATAACAGACTGCAGAGCGAGGTCGCGGCGTCTACGCGACTTTGGTCGTCGGTGTTAAGTAACCGACTAACTTTGCTTTCTTTCATGGTCCGATATCGTTCGGTTGAGCGAACGTTCGAACAAAAGGTGTTGGAAAAATGAAGAATAGAAGGTGAACGTCTCGGAGACTCGGTCCAGTCCAACAACTTTCTTACTCGCTTTCGTTCCGTTTCTAATCGAGTATTTGGCCGATAGTCGATACGACGAAATTCGCAGAAATCGCTAGACCGCGTAATTACTTGGAAATTCCTTTATATGGACGATATCCGTCGCGCTTCTTAATCTCGAGATACAAAGTGGAAAATCTATAAAGAAAGAAAAGATTGATTCCGCTATCCGTTGCCTGTTTATCGGGCGAACCGTGTGATAAAGATAAATCGGTAAGAAGAATCGTCGGAAAGGTTCGAACGTTCGATATTTACTAAGCTGCCTCGGCAGTACAGAATCTACGAGACGTGATCGTTTCTACGACGATATCGTTCGATATCTATGGTTACGAGATCCGCCAGTTTATAACTCGATTAGACATTCTGCGATGTAACAGGAGACGCACTCGCGGCAATTGCGTAATTTGTTCGAAAAAACTGAAACGTATATCTATGGAAATATCGAAGATATGGTTTTCGATTCGCTGGATCTCAAGCTTACCTATCGGCAGAAAAAAAAACAAGAGAAATACGATCAAATCTCAGCGGTAACGACGAACAAGCAAGAGAGAGGAAATCGCCGACGAGTTGCAAAATCATTACACGGCTGGTAATTCCTAATTCATCGACTCTGTCTGCAATTTCTCCTGGCAGGATAGATTGAATGGAGGCTCGTTAAACTCGGACAAAAGCTCGATGCAAAATGGACGTATGCGGGCGTACACGGTCGTATCACGAGTCATTTATCAATTCGAATTACTCGCCGAGTTTCGAGCGAGTCCGGTGAATTTGTCGCAACTTGGACATCGATTTCCTTGCAAACAGACAGGTATATCGGTGGAACAAAACGAACAGCGGCTGTAAAAAATCCGCAACGTTGTTTCGCTTTGAAATACTTCGACGAAATTTCACCAGACCAGTTTTCGAACTCGATTTCCTCGATTTCCTCTTATCTCGAACCATATATTCGTCCATTAACATCTTCTAAACGATCATCGATCTAGCTAGGCTCTTAGCGTATAATAATAAATAGCGTGTAATACTAAAAGGCTGGCGTATATAGGAACTATGTAACTGTGACGATCGCGAAATATCGCTTGATCGATAATAATTGGCCGTGAGTTCGAAATCGAACAAATTGTTACTATTAATCGTCGTCGTTTATAAGGAATCGTCGACGCGACCTCGTTTATTTTCCAAAATATCTCTGTAGCGCTATTCGATAGATATGGAGAAAGAATGAGCGTCGGCGTCTACGAGGCTACGATCAATGGAATAAGCTTTTCTATGATAATAGGCTATAAAATATCGAATCGAGTAAAAGTGGGCCGAGGGCAAGGGCTTGATTATCGCGCTAATTGAACAATCTCGAGCACCGGTTGGTTGATCGGGAGCCTCGAGGACAACGAAACGCCGATCCGGTTTTAAAAAGAATCGTCCTATGTTCGCCGATCGAAAAACAGAGTAAATCGTTGCATCAGTGGAAAAGAAGAGAGAAGGTGAAGAAACGACGTGACGGGTTGGAGGATCGGCTGGGAAAACCACTCGGCAATTAGGTCGCCGCGCCGCTGCGAACGATGGGCCATCGTTAAAACGACAGTAATTGCGAAGGTCTGAGGATCGCTAGGAAACAGCGTTCGAGGAGTGGACGAACGATTGGCGAGCATGGAAAGATCGACTGATTCTCAAAGCTTACGTAACGTTGCGGCTTTAATTAAGCCGAAGCAACGTTTCGCGCTGAACCAAAGAATCGTCGTTCCGGTTGTTTCGCTGGCGACTATCGATAATGAGAGTTAGAACCGATGGCAGTTACTGTACGAGTATCTGCCGCGAATATCCGTTGCTAACAATAAGTAGTGGAATTTAATGCTACGTAGGCAAACGCTTTCGCCAAGTTTTATTTTAGCGAAACTGCAAATAACACGCACGCACGCACATATTATATATACATATATATTATATTGAGAACCCTCGTAGGAAAATAAAAAATATAAAAAGTCAAGATCGATAGATCGATAGAATGACAGATTCCTCTACTTGAAGCTTTATCATAATCCAGTTTATTAAGTGCTCTTGTATTCGCGCAGTACCATTATATAAACTCTATTTACATGCATACTCGTACGGAAATACGACACAAAGGAATCCACGACGAGCTTATTCCATAGAAATTAAAATTGCAAATCTCGTCGAGCGACCACATCTTTCTTCTTTTTTCCTATTAAAGCGACGAGGCGCTTGGCGCTTGGCGCTTGGCGCTTGGCGTTTGTCGTTTGCCACCTTTGGTAATCAATCACTCGGTAAGGATAATTAAGGGCCATGACACTTGAGAAGCTCGCTCTCTTACAACATCGTAATATCGATACAACGTACTATTGCCAATTACGAGTATGGTAAAGCGGCGCAAGCGTCGAACCGAAGGTGTATGTAACCGATGTAATTGGCAATTCATACGTCCAATTCTTAAAAAATGTCTAACTGTAATACTGTCTGCGTGCGTGCGTGCGTGCGTGCGTGCGTGCGTGCATGCGCGTGTGTGCGTGTGTCTGCTGTCTGTCTGTCTGTCTATACACGCATATATTTTTGCAGCGATATCAAATGCTAAGTTAATCTCCAACAGAGGCTACTCTCCTAAAGTAAGAGTGCGTCATTCTTAAGAGGAATCGGTTTTTAAGTTCTATACACAATTTAGGAAGACTTTCGAAAGTTTGAACGATTCCTAAACTTGGGGCTTATTATTGAAAGCACGTGAAGCGTGATTCGCAATATCGACGTGGTTTTCGCCGTTAATAAGTTCCCGACAATGCAGTTTGCAATTGTGCCGTTAGTCGTTTCTTATAAAATGCTAATAAAACGAACCAAACGGCACAATCGCGGCTTGGATAACGGCTGTACGATAAAAAGAAGAAGAACGATGGAAAAATAAGCCAACGAACGTTGTACGACAACAACGAGGGCAACGATTCGCTGCATTTGATATTTGGCTTTACGTAAGTCGTTGATCGTTTTACGTAAGTACTTACATCGATTAGATTACAACGAGCATGTTCGTGAGATTGTCTTTCTTCGCGGTGATTACACACAGTTAGTCGAATAATTTTTCGCTAGAACGGTTAAGCGCGAGTAACAAAATCTACAACATCGAAAGATCCTTTTGGTCAACAAACGCGCTTACAGACGGTTGTACTGTAACGAAGTCACAGTCAACGGTTTTCATGACAAAACAGTTTTAATACGAAATCGCGTGTCCTTTGTAAAAAAAAAAAGATAAAGGAAGATAAAGAAAGAAAGAAGAAAGAAAGAAGAAAGGAAAACAGAGATGGAACGCTTAAAATACAAAAATCCCAAATTACACGACTTTCGATGGTCGTCGTCCCGTAAAAATTGATCCCTCGACGCGACAAATATTATTAACCGTACCGTCAATTTTTAACAGAAAATTGCAACTTTAAAGACGCAAACGTTTTCGTCGCATCCAAGGATCGATTTGAAAACATGATTTACTATATATGTACCAGAGATTTCCAAGTCAGATCGTTAATCAAAAACGCTTCACGCGTGTGATCGTCGAGATCCAAGGGCATAAAGCAACGTAAATTTGATTAACCCACCTCGATAATTCTTATTACGGATTTAATGATAATAATAATAATAATTATGATAATAATGATGATGACGACGACGACGACGACGACGATGATGATGATGATAATAATAAAAATAATAATAATAATAGTACTAGTAGTAGTAGTAGTAGTAGTAGTAGTAGTAGTAGTAGTAGTAGTAGTAGTAGTAGTAGTAGCAGCAGCAGCAGTAGTAGTAGTAGTAGCAGTAGTAGTAGTAGTGGTAGTAGTAGTAGTAGTAATAGTAATAATAATAACGTAATATAATATATAATATAATATGATAATCGTAGCAATTATAATAATAAATCGTCATTTAGAATTATTGTACATCGATATATTATATATTTAATATAATCTATTTGATATATTCTATATTAATATAAACTTCTATCTGATTTCAATTAAATTCTTAAATCTTTATATTCATTTTTTCTTTTATCACCTGCCAAGAGTAAATTCTGGCAACACGAGCGAGAAACACTTACATGTTAACGAGGGGAAAGAAAATACACCACCAGAGCGTCTTTTTTTTCTCTTTTTGTTCATCTTCTTTTTACATCATAATTCCACCGTATGTAACGCCGTGTCCCGAGAATGTTGCGCTTTTTCTCGCTTAGATAGATCAAAAATAATCGCGTACTCTTATCGCTTAAATTCGCGTAAATGAGACCACAATGAGAAAGAGGAAATAAAAAAAAAAAATAAAGAACAAACAGAAGAAAAAGTACAAGTATAGCAACGAGGATAAAATCGTTACTCATTCGACACGGTGTTACTTCGTTAAACATTTGCTTTTTCCTCTAATTTTTTTTTTCTTTTTTTTTTCTTTTTTTTTTTTTTGCAATTGACTTGTGAAATATTCTTCTTTCTATCCGAACGTTCGTATCCTGCCCTTTGGATAATCACGCAATAATTAAACCACATGCTGAGCGTGTGATTAGAAAAAACGACGGTGCTAAAAAGGACTAGAGGCTACATTAGAATTAGTAAAAACGAGACTAAACTTTAAGCGATACCACATGTGTAATAATAACACGTTTTCATAAAGAAACGTCGTCATTTCCCTCTTACGATTTTTTGTACTTTTTTGATTAGGGTTCGTTATTTGGCCGAGCTAGTTACCATTAAATCTTTGTCCATTCGCGAATACCTCGTATTACGGTATATGCGTATATACATATACATATACATATACAGTGTATACAATTATGTATTATATACACTCACACACACCAGGCATATAATTTGATACTTAAATAGTACTACTACTTGTTTCTCTCTTCTTCTCATATTCGCCTTTTTCCTTTTATCTTGTTTTATAAAAGTTCTATTTTACCGCTACGTTCGTGGTGACTACACACCATGCGCTCCATCGATCCACTCGCGCAATGTCGCCCTTTCGTTATCATACTTTTATTCCCTTCTTCGCATTCTTCATTCTCGTCTTCGTCTTCTCCTTCGTTTCCTTCTTCCCTTTCTTCCCCTTCCTTCCCCTTTCTTCCCCTTCCTTCCTCTTCCTTCCTCTTCCTTCCTCTTCCTTCCCCTTCCTTCCCCTTCCTTCCCCTTCCTTTCTCCTTTATCATTTCTGTTTATTTACGTTTACGCATACCGGACGCGGCCACGGAAAAACTCCAACGCTCCGCTCTGCCTCTAGTCAGAGAAGAGCGTCGGGGTAATTCGTCTTCGCCGTCTCACTTTTACATTAACATTAACACAGCTCAGAGTTAACAAATGATCGAAGGACGAGTACAGAATTATTTTTCCGGCCCTTAGGTTTACTTATCTTTAAAAATCACATGATCCGTACCAAAATCTTCGAGTACTTTCACACGTATGATCAGACAAAAAGCGTGACCAATGACCTTTACGAATATCTACTTTATATTCTTCGTCGAATATATTTTTTCTTTTATCTTTTCCCTTGCTTTTTTTCTCTTTTTTTTTCTTTCTTCTTTTTTCTTTTTTTTTCTTTTTTCTTTTTTCTTTTCCTTCTTTCCCTTCTTTGTACAACTAACAAACGAGAATCCTTTTATCCTTGATTCCTTTACTTCCTATAAATATAATAACACCGATGTACTTTGCACAATTCATGTGACACATTTCTTGAAAACAACCAAAAAACAAATTGTCAATGCAATCTCTACATTGAACCTGCTTAACTTAAACGTGATTTCCTTTTTACCCCATTATGGATTTTAAATCGAAAACATACAATTATTCGTACATATTTGAACAATGAGATAGAGACCAAATCTTTATCTCTCAAAGTGTTTAACGAGATCACAAATTGGATCCAGATCTCTATCGAGACTGACACATAGAAAAGCAGAAGAATATCTACCATACATATTTCGAACCTTTATCATTGTTCAATTTCCAGCCTACTACCACCAATTCCCAATTCCAAGAAACTCAGAGAAATTACAATGGAATTGCTAATGTTAAGTTACACGCTGACTGTTGCATTTTCCCCTTTAAATAATGAAAATAAACTTACGCCGATTATATATAAGCGTCAGAAACTAAAAACTCTGTCTTGAGATTAGATTTCTCAAATTTCTGTAATATAATTACTTACAGATGAGTCTAACGCTATTGGTGGTTATCGAGTGACGTTGAGACGTGAATCTGTGATTATATCTGGCATTATGTAGGCTTCGCTATTCGTGAACACGAGTGCAATCGAATAGAGACTAAGGTAGACTTGATGTTTCGGAAGGTAAATTATGACCTTCGCTTGGTCACCGCACGCTGAAGGAACTCTTATTAATGTTAAGGACACAACAGTTTAATAACTTTCTAGTTATAAACATATTGTGAAGATTAATGTTACATATTCTCGGTAATAGTCAACTTATCAAGAGGGAAAACTAACTCTAATAGAAACGATATTAGCTGTAACAAAAATTTCACTTGTTAACTTACTGCTTTGATACCCAGAATCGCACTTTGGCAACGAAACTACTTATTGCGCAGTCTCCTGATTAAATAACAATAAAATAATACAGCAACTATTTGTAAAGATGAATAAACATCCGATATAATTAAATAATACGAATCGATGAAATTTTAGACCTTCAGGTGGTTCAGTGGTCCAGTGACCGATATTAATGTACAAAGATCATTTAAAAATGATACATTGCCAATGAATGTGTGTGTTGTAACATTCATACGCTTCGTTCTGTTGGGGTTCGGTATTCAGAAAGTTGCGAATCTCTGAGATCTTGCGTTACGATTAGTTTTGGGCAAATTATAGAAAAAGTCTTCTCGGTTGAATTTCAATAACTTAAACGATTCCGCCTTGTTATTCGTCTTCTGTGTCTCCATCGCTACTGTAATCTTGTAAAACTGCTGGTCTCAAAAAAGGTGCGTTGTTAGTTTGACTGTAACGACAGAAATTAATTTACATCTATATACAGGCCGAAATCTGAATCGAACAAACGAAATTTAAAGAAAGAAATAAAGTTACTCACGCGAGTCTCCGATAATGATTTAGCCATTCTTCTAGCATTTGTGCTACTAATAAGGGTCTTTTGTGTAATTTTTGTTGCGCAACAAGAATACCACCTTCGGTCCTGCATACATCGAGCCATTCCTTTAAAATAGATTCTTCTCGGCCTACTTCTTCCAGACTCAAAAAGTGTATTGGTAAAAGTTTATGCTCTCGGTCCATTAAAGGCATGAATGTTGTCTGCATCTGTATTTGCAGCTGTTGAAGCGGACCATTACCACCACCCAAGCCTACACCACCATGAGACGAAAGAGGTGGTATTCTAGACGATGTGTAGGGCTCGATGGGAACTAAAGCCGTGAAATGACCACGTGTATAACCCAAAGCGATAGGTGAGCGAATACAAAATGAAGGTTCCCATAAAAGTGGAAGATAAACACCTTCGAATCTTGCATAACCTGTATGAAAATATTCCATTTAATTACGTAATCGTCTCATGAATAACGTTTTGCTTTCGTCGCAATGAATACTTACCTATATCTTCTCCCCTAAAACTTTTAACGTATTTAACCCCATAAACAATAATAGGTCGCCTTAAAATATGGGCAAGAGCAAATACGTGTAGCTGTTCCAGTGCACTTCCCGGTTGAGCAGCTGTTGCTAATAAGCTTTCCCAATCTTCTTGCCATTGAGTCTCTTCTAATGTGAAATCCAACATTCTAGACGCTTGAGATGCTTCGTATTCTCTCCATCGAGGGTAAAAACTAAATTAATAAACATACATGTGTTGTTACGACGTGTTTTGCAAAGCAATATATAGAAAAGATCGGCATAAGAATCGCTTACAATTGACCAGCTTGTTGTAAAGTATCAGCAAGAGCTCTTCTTAAAGCATTATCTCGATCAAAAACACCCCAAGTAGCTTGCATAGCAGAATCTAATAAACAATCTCCGGCAGATCTATTCCAAAGTGCGTGTAAACGACTTCCTAAACGTTCGGTAATTTCTAAAGACCAATTTAGTGCTGGTGGTTCTCCGCCACCACCTTCCAATTGTTGTTGAGCTTCTTTATCTAATAACTCTTCCAACATCTGTTCTTGCACTATACTTGGTAAATCTTCAACCTAATAAGTAATTTTGTGCTTAAATATCATTTGTTTTACCTACGTTACATCTAGAGATCGATATCTTTAACAGACTAATATCTCTAATATCCCATAATATCCCAAGATAAGAATTATAATGTTATAGTAACCTCAGCAGGCAAAGCAAATGTAGCTATATCAGTGACAAAATAACATGGGAAAGAACCCTTGCGTAACCGGATACTATTAGTAACATGTCTGCGAATTTGAGCAGCCAAATCTGGTGCAACATAACTTGGTACTCTTTTTACTCCAGATCCAGAACCCTCGATTTGTGATAATAATGTCGCTAGTATATCCTCCCTTTGAAATCTGTCAAAAGTATAATAAAATCGTGTAAAGAACAATTTGGAGACTGTGTCTTTCTCAATGATAGTCGATTTACTTTGCTACACGTGTAATGAACAAGTTGAAACATCGCCAAAGAATATATACGCTCATGTAATTATATAAAATAAGCTAAAATAGCTTCATAAAGAAATCCTTTGTCAAAAATTACTTCCCACAGACCTAATAGCTAAATGTACTAAGGTATGTCCAACATCAAAAGCACTACTTCTATTTAGAAGCAGAACTTCTGAATGTGTCAATTGACGAGCAGGATCACCACCACTTGCCAAATAAGCTTCAACAGGAGCATTGTCACCTTCCACAATGCCAAGACACGCATTTAACCAGCACCAATCAGTATGACGCCTTAACTGTTTTAGTCTACGCTCATAGTCACAATTATTAGGGGATTGAGGAGTTGACAAATTGTCATTTCTGCTATCAGGATATCTATGCGAATTCCTACAATATAAGAAAACTTATAATAAACTCGAATATTCGTCGCGTTATCTCGCTAATTCTACCAATCAAATTCTGATTGGTAATCGGTCATTCTCGACAAATATAAAAAATAAATTTACCTTCGTCCCACAGCCAAATTCTCGTCCCTCTGAGTTTGATGAATATAAGGTGCATGAGGCGGAGAAGGTAAGTTACGCTGACTATGATCTCTTTCAGGGCTTGGTAAAATAATACCCATGTTATTGGTTGTTCTGTCTCTTCTATCTTTTTCTTTAGGATTACCACACATCACACACTTTGTGGCTTTTGGCCAATTTTCATAAGTACACACAAGACAAGACCACTTCTCCGGATGTAAATTTGCTTGTAAGTTATAATATCTTTCTGGGTGTAAGTTTATTGGAGGAGGATTGGATCCTGAGTTTGGTGGTGGATCTCCTAGCCTAAGAGGTGCTAGGTGTTCGTGCAAATTCGAGGCTATGGAGTGTATCGATTGATTGAGACCTGTAGGTTTCTTATTTCCACACTGAACACAACGTGTGGTATTTTGATAATTAAGATAGGTACACATTGTACAAGACCACTTTCCCAATGGTACATTTTGAGAACTAAGATTGTAAGAATCTGTTGGACTTAAATGAGTTACTGGACCAGATGCGACGTTTGATCCAGACCTTTGCGGGCTTGGATCTCGTAGGCGATAGATATCCTCCCCTAATAAAGGCTTGGCACCTCTGCACATCGTGCATTTCAATGACGAAGGCCAATTCTCGTATGTACAATATTCACATGTCCATTTTGACTCCTGTTCTTCAAGCCTGCTATTCATTTTCTCTATATGGCCCTTTATTGTGTGAATATTATTGTCTTTAATGCATAGACAATGTGACGTTCGTACACTACTTAAAAATATTTATAAAGCATAAATGTGGTGTCAAAAGTTACATTAAATACTTGTTAAATCGTTATTGCGTGTAATAAAATTTTTCATATTTTGTGTCATAAAATGCGACGCAAAGATAATTTCCATAAATATTAGTGATATTATGTACTTGTCATAAAATGAAGTTCATGTCATGTGGTAAACATGTTGATCGTATGTAGGAAAATAAAAGCTGCCACAGTAATGTAAATGTAGACAGCTACCAAAATCTGCAAAGAAAAGAATAAAAGATATGACTAATGAAGAAAAGAACATGAAGTATATAAACAAATATATATATAGCACCAAACAAAAGCAAGCATTGTCAACTTTATTAACAGAGATAATCTCGTAATCTGAACAAAAGGATACACATCCGCAAAATAACATAAGGTAAGAAAAAAACTTATTAAGAGTACCTTTATTTACATTGGATAGACATGAATCACATACAAATAATATATATGGTAAAAATAATGACAGTGTGCGAACGAATGTTTCTAGGCAAGCGTGACATTGAATTCGTTGGCGAAGCTAAGCGTTTGAAAACCAAAACGCGGTAAACTGTAATCGAAGTTTAAAATGTGACTGACCTCTGTGAGCTTTTATATCGTGCAAGCGTCGCGTCAAGGATAAATGCGAATACAATATCCGAAACAAAGCAAAGCTTATAACACGTGGTAGATCGGAATTGGGGCTACCTGGCGAAAGTCGAGCCTGGTGTCCCGAAAGTTGGTGTCACGCGCGAATAAGCTCCATCGAAGTACTATGCATCAGTCGATCGCTGCGAAAGTGACGTGAGGATAGTCGTCGATCCGCAGGAATCACACACTACGGCCAACAGCCCACTTTAATTGCATTTAAACAATAGAAAAGGTTAAGACGCACAGTCGCGTGATAAATGTTTCGCGAGAACGAAAGCCCGCGTCTCCTCTATTTGCGTTAAAATCCAAGTACAATCTTCTTCCCCACCGACGAAGACCCGAGGCACGTCACTCGTCGAACGGGTGAAACGCGACGAGTGAAACGAAACGAGAAACCTTTCTCTGCACTCACTCACTCCTCCAAAACAGATGCGCTATCTTTCTCGCGGCTGCACTTTGCGCCTCTTTTCTTTTTACGAATCGAACGCAGTCATGATGTTTTCCTACGATACTGGCATGCAAAACTGCGGACTTCGTTGGGAAAATAGGTTTTGACAATCATTCGCAAACAGATGTCAGTACTACCAACGTCACTTCATCTGTAAAAACTCGACATTTCACGTAGTTACGTCACGCGGTTCATCCACGGGCATCCTAACCACAACCCGTTCATTTCTCTCAAATTAACCCGTTCGCGAAGGTGATTAACACATATACGCGAATAATTTCCTCGTAAAATATCACATATAGTTCCGAATATTTTCTATTATGGTTATACTGATAATATCATGTCAGCTTCCGGTTTTTAAGATGCACTACCAGCCTTTCTTTCTTTCGTTTTTGGATTTTGTACCGATTTCAAAGCGTTCTATTACTCTTCCGACGTATAAAAATATGTAAATTCGCCGAGATATAAATATTGTAGAAGCAATCGTTGAGTGGCATAATTATGGTATAGAATGGTCATAATAAACCATTCGTTCATGCAATGCACACGGGAAGCTATTTTTTATTTATAAATATCCTGGGCTCAGCGCCAAATGGGGCTTAGCCTAGACACCTATCCTTGACATTTGATTAAGTAAGACCATTACCATATGCGAAATACATTTAACGCGGAACAAAACAATTATATTTACTTTTTACAGTTTACATACCCCGTTCGTGAAACTTACGTTTCTCCAGATATCGTCTGCTAAACGACCAATGACGTCACGGTGTAACAGCTGAAAATTGGTAACATAGCGGTATCTCGTGACACGATACAACTCTTTTTTTTACCAGAAGAATTATACTCGAAATTTTTTTACGACAAAGAACATTATGAGAATCACGATATTGTACGGTAGTGAGACAGGTACTGCACAAGATGTGGCTGAACAAATTTGGAAAACTGCCAAAAGGTTTTGTTATTGTCCTTACCTCTATTGTATATATAGAAATATATGTATATTGTTTCGCAATTAGAAAGTTTGAAATCATTAATCAGCATTAAGAACTTTATCAATGTTATTTTATAATATAATTAATGATGCTAATATTAAGAATACGATATTTTTTACAAAAGTCTCTCCGATTTTATTTCAGAAAAGGCCTGGAAAGCAGTGTCTTTGCAATGAACGATTATAACGTTCAAAATCTTGATACAGAAAAAATGATAGTGTTTGTGGTCGCGACCACAGGCCAAGGAGATCCTCCTAATAATATGAGACAATTCTGGAGACTTCTATTACGAAAAAATCTGCCAACGACATTGCTTGCTAATGTTAAGTATGGAATATTAGGTTTAGGTGACAGTTCTTATCAAAAATTTAATTTCGCAGCAAAAAAGCTAAACAGAAGATTAATGCAATTAGGTGCAAAGGAACTGTTACCTATTGGGCTAGCAGATGATCAACATGATTTAGGAATTGATGCTGTTGTTGATTCTTGGCTAGAAGAAATGTGGATGAAAGTTGGAAATACATTTAATATTTCCATAATAGATTTGATTAATGATCAAAATAACATAATTGAGAGATTTCATATAACAGAGAGAGACAGAAATTCCATGAATAATGAACATTGCTCAGTTCATGATATTTTCATGAAAGAAGTATTTACAAATAATGAAGTGAAAGTGGGTACAGTAATTGAAAATATAAGAACTACTGCGCCAGATCATTTTCAAGATGTTAGATTAATTAAATTTAGATCGGATAACATTAATTACCAACCTGGAGACATAGCGTATGTTAGACCCAAGAATTCTCAAAAACAAATTGCAAAATTTTTTGACATATTAAATGATAATAATGTGCAATTAAATCCGGATATGTTAATTCAAGTAACTGAAAAGGAAATTAACGTACCTAATGTTCTAAAGCAAATTCTAACTTTATACCAAATTGTAGAGCAGTATTGGGATTTAAGCTTTAAGCCACGCAGATCTACAATGCAACTGTTATCTCTCATCAGTGAAAATGAATTAGAGAAGGGGAAGTTAGATGAATTTACAACAGCAAGTGGTCAAGAAGAACTATATAACTACATAAATAGGCCAAGAAGAACTATTTTAGAGTTACTAGCAGACTTTCCACATACAACCAGTAAATTAAACGTAAAGTTATTATTTGAAATTATGTCTCCTATAAAGCCTCGCGCGTTTAGCGTAGCTTCAAGTTTAAGAATTACTGAAAATGAAATTCATCTCTTAGTAGCTGTGGTGAAGTATAAAACAAAACTACTAGAGCCAAGATATGGATTGTGTTCTAATTGGTTGGCGAGTTTGAAAAAGGAAGACAAGATAATATTTTGGATACAGAAAGGAACATTTAAGTTTGAGTACAATAAGCCAATGATATTTATCGGTCCTGGAACGGGAATTGCACCGTTCCGTTCAGCTATATTAGACAAATGTGCATTGGATGATAATTTAAAAGATTGTGTTCTCTTTTTTGGCTGTAGAAGCAAGAAAAAAGATTACCATTGTAAAAATGATTTTGAATATTTATCACTGCAAAAAGGTTTAAATTTATTCTGTGCATTTTCCCGAGATCAAGAGCATAAAATGTAAGTAAATACTCTTTAAATATGTAAATTATTCGCTTAAGTGTGCCACTTGTGTCTTATGTAACTAAATTTTTGTTAATATTTTAGATATGTACAACATGTTATACGAAATCAGAAACAACTTTGTTGGGAATTTCTTAATAGAAATGGTAACATTTACCTAGCAGGTAATTCTAAAAATATGCCGAATTGTGTTCGTGAAGAATTTGTTGATTTAATCAAACAAATGACAAGATCATCTGAAGAAGAAGCAGAAAATTTTGTTAAACGTTTAGAAAATGAAGATCGGTATCAAGTTGAAACTTGGAGTTAATAAAAGATTTTTAAAAAGATTATTCACGGCTGCCATTTTAAAAATTACACATATAAAAATACGGTAGTATGTATCAAAAGCATCTAAAAATAAAACTTTATAATTTTATGTTTGGATGTATAAAATGGAAACTATGGTATCATTTTGTTCCTTTTTATTCGCATAAATATAAAAACTTTTCAATTCTAAATATAGAATAGATTAGCAATATTTTAAAAAAAAGGTATCTCACATACAAAAATATCCAATGAAATACCGATATAAATATATACAATAATGTACATGTATCAGTCAAGGAGGAATAATTGTCTTACATTAGTCTTGCCAATTGCGTCCATCATGTTAGATTTTTTCTGTTTGTTGATTTGAATATTATAGATGTGCGCGCGTATCGCAACATCTTGAACTAGTTCGTGGTTATTCCTGAATCTCCGCGCAGCGTGGAGCTCGCTTGACGAACTCTAACCCCTATCTTATCTTAACCTATAAAAAATAAAGCAGAAAGATGGTATGTCTTGCACGTTGGGGAGCAGTTCTATTCATAACTTTGAAGCCTTAACTATCGAATATGCAGTGATCCCGATACTAAACTCGTAAAGTATTTTCGCCAGATACGGAATTCGACAGTAATTGGGAGAACTCTGCAAATGTCAATTAAATACCTTCTCGCAATTCAAGTTTTTCACTGATTATTTGAATTCTGAACATTCGTCTACCTGGCAAAACCGAAACCGTATTCAGACGAAACAATTATCGCAAATTCATCTCCACCCTAACACCCTTCACTACACGTGAAGTATATTAACCCTCAATATTGCAACAGCTCTTAATTTGAATTAATTTTACAAACTGTGAAAAAATGGCGGGTAGTTACACGAAGAAGGAATTTAGTGTGGGCCCCGAGGAACAAACTTTGTTAAAAGATTCGAATGGAACACGCATTGTGCCCGCGAAAGGTATATATTAATTCCCTTCTCTATCGCATCTTTTTTCTTCACACTTTCGAATGTTGATCGTTTCAGCCTTACTACTATATTTTGAATACTTACAGCTTTACCCTTCTTACAAACGTGCACCTTCCTTTCTTTTTATTTTTATCACAAATATTCCACCAAACCGGTCTCTCGGCAGTGAAGATTCATAAAATTCACTTTGATTTTAGATTCATTTTGAAAAAGAGCAGTATATTATGAAATGTTAAGTATTATTTTTACCTGTTATATATACTTAAATATTAATTATTATCGAATATTATTATATGATTATTACATTAGAATCATTTGATACTGTATCTTTTTTTACATATTTAACTGATATATTTAATTTAATTTATCAATTTTATTAAGAAAGTAATACAAAAACGTTCATTTTTCTAAGTATATAAAGCATCTGAAGTTTATACGTAATTTTCTGTTAAAATTTCATTTTAAAATATTGTTTAGTTACCTTTAGCTTTTGATTTTTTTACAATTGTGCTGCGCATAGATAACTAGCTTTGAAGAAAAAATGTAGGAAAAAATGACAGAAAGTAAACATAAGGATGTGTTTCTTCCTAATTATCTTTCTATCGTAAGCAAAACTTTGTACATGCATGTTGAGATAAGTGAAATGAAATAACACAAATTCTTATGTTCTAGATAATTCTTTACAATAACTTTTACTACATTTCTTTAAAATGTATATTATTAAATTGCACTATGGAAGTAGTGTATTATATGTATATTATATGTACAAAGGTGTCATGTTTTATATAGAACATTATTTTTTTGCTGACACAGAGCTGATATGAACTAAATATAAACGTATCTTACCACGAAACAAAAAGTATGAATAACGTATTATAAAATAACATGTATATATATTTTGTATGCCATTGTCATAATTATCATCAGTTAATCAATTAATATTAATTTAATATTATAATTATATTTTAATAATTGACACTATGTGCCTGATATGTTTAAATTAGCTATTTGATTCCATAACTTTATTGCCCTTTTTATTATTCTATAGCGTGCTTACAGCATGATGTTATGTATGTTATATAGGGGTATAATTTAAACAGATATGGAATACAAGTAAAATAAACTTTATATCGATGTTCCCAGGTTACATTAAATCTTCTTATAACACTTTTAAAGATCATGCACCAGCTGGTAATTAAAGTTTTATTTCTTGCAAAATATAAACATAATATTTATGCAATTAAGATTAGTGCTATTATATATTCTGTTTATCCTCTGTGCTATATAAATCTAAGATACAAATATAAAATCGTACGAGTGTGTAATGTACATATCAAGTGTTTGTATCATGATCACTAAATTAATAAATTGCTTTAAATTGGAGCATTAGTAAAGTGTTCTAAAGATAGCTCTAACTGCAGTATCATTAAATTTGTACGTATATGTGTTGCCCAAATCATATTGTGAAACTAGATCTTTTATTGTAGGTACTGAGCCTGTTCGTCTTTCTCCTGGTTGGGAAGGTACAGGCAGACCTGATGATGAATTAAATTTTAGAGGAGTTACAATGGATCAAGCAGACCTTGAATTAAATCCTCCTAAAGATAGGTATGTGTATCGATGAAATTTCATACTCTCAGTGTAATTTATTATAATTCACTAAAAATTTTAATTCTAATTGCTTATTTATGTAATTTTAGATTAAACATAGTATTCTGCATAATGATACTTCATGGAATTGGTATCTTAATGCCATGGAATATGTTCATAACAGCAAAAAATGTATGACTCTTTAAAGCATATTTTTTTACTTTTTTATCGCTAATTTTACATAGGTTATAAAGTTTTAATAAAATTAATTATTCTTTTAGTATTTTGTTAATTACAAATTATCTGAAGAGTATACAGGAATTCAATCAAACTATGCCACAAATTTTCTTGCATACTTAGGATTTGCAGCACAAATACCAAATCTACTATTTAATTGGTTAAATGTATTTATGCAATTTGGGTGTGTATATTTTATATAATTTCAAATTAATGTCTTATATACGTGTTATCTTTTAATATTTCTGAAAAGCATATTCTCTAGTGCATTTTCATTGTATATGATAGTCTTTATCGTCATGTGATAATCTACAGATACTTAATGAGAATCAAGTATCTGTATTTAAAGACAATTTTTTAATTCTTTTAGTGGCAATTTGACAACACGTATAGTATGGGGCATCTTCATACAAGTTTTAATATTTGTATGTACCGTTATTTTGGCAATGACTGATAGCTCTGGTTGGCCAGGTGTCTTTTTCTGGATTACCATGATTTCTGTTATTATATTAAACAGTAAGATAAAATTATTTTTGCAGAAATTCCAAAATAACAGTCATTTATGTATTTTAAATAGATGATATTTATATTTTGCAATTAGAGACTACATTGGTTTTAAATTACAGTTCACTTTTTTACTTAGTGTCAAATGTACTTTCTAAGAACATTCACATCCACATAGTACTAATCTTTATTTATGGAATACCTTTCAGCTGCTAATGGAATTTACCAAAACTCTGTGTTTGGTATGGTGGCAAAGTTACCCACAAAGTATACAGGAGCTGTTATCTTAGGCTCGGTAAACACAGACTTGTACAGTTTTGTGATATAAAACTTTATGTAATATATGTACATATTCGACTATATTACTCTTATGTTACTTTCAGAATATAAGTGGAACATTTACAGCGATGATTAACTTTCTTGCTCAATATATGGCACCAAATCCTCGGACTGCGGCAATATATTACTTTATAACTGCTCTGTTTATTCTTCTTGCATGCTTTGATACTTATTTTGCACTTCCGATAAATGTAAGATTTACAATTTTCTTATCAATTTTGTTATAAATTAAGTATAATGTTTTACATGAATTGTTATTGATTGTAGAGATTTTACCGATATCGTGAATTATTACATCAGAAAGGAATAAATAAAAGGCAATTAGAAAATAATGCAAGAGACAAACATAACACGCCGCCATACTGGAAAATATTTAAACAATGTTTTCCTCAGTGCTTCAATACATTTTTCATATTTTTCGTAACTCTTTCTCTATTTCCATCTGTTCAATCTGACATAGTGCGTTCAGATCCTGATTTTATAGTTTCATCAAATTATTACAGTACTGTCATGTGTTTTCTCACGTTCAATGTTACTGCTCTCATTGGTAGTTCAATCGCATCGTTGGTTCAGTGGGTGAGTAAATTTTTTAATCGAAATTCGTTAAATAATAAACGCAGAAAATAATTTTGTAATCATTAATTTTTCCTTTGTAGCCTAGTAAAAAGTACTTAATAATACCAGTTCTTTTACGTGTTTTATATATACCATTGTTTTTATTCTGTAATTACAAACCAAGTGGTGTTTCAAGAATATTACCAGTGTACATTAATAATGACTGGATCTATTTTCTAATTGCTGTTACAATGGGAATAAGTAGTGGCTATTTTTCCTCTTTATCCATGATGTATTGTCCGAGGTGAGATTTATACGATAAGAAAAAATGAAATCTTTCTCCTTTTTTTATTTTTAATATTAAAACATATTAGAGAGCGAATTTTTATTTTAGAATGGTAGATTCTGAATATATGGCAACAGCTGGTATGTTTGGGGCAGCATCATTAATCACAGGGCTCTTTACTGGAATATTATTTTCTATGGTTATGCCCATCTTGGTAGCAAACATATCATTTGAATTATCTTAATACATACAACATTCAATAATAAAATATTAATCCATGTTTAAAGATATTCACTTGATAAGAGAATCAAAAGAAGATGAGCACAAGGAAAAGAATAAGATGAAAGTTCATCAACATAAAGTACAATTTAATTTTGACATTACTCTATTTATGACATTAAATGAATTTAATGGATCTCTCTGCACTTAATGATGAAGCTGAAAATTTTTATGTTATAAGCTGATCTGGCAAAATAAGATGTTAGTAATTTCTATTTGTTTGATTCATACTTATTTAAAATGCTATGAATCTTTTTGTTACTATATAAAAAAAAAAGAAAAAGAAATACAAACATTAAACAATACCTCAAAGAATCGAATTTGTATTGTTGAAAACAAATATTTCATAATGGAATATTTAATATCTGAAGGGAAAAAGATAGAAATCTCTGTTATTGCATCAAGTTCATAGTTGTGAGATTAATATTTAATCACTGCCCTAATGCAACTATTAATACTAAATTGGACCAATAAGCCTTAATATCCATATATTATTAAGTTTTTCACATGCATCAGTTAACTCGAAGCCGCTAAAATAAGCACATAAAAGATCTGTACAATTAATAATTGTTATTTACACAGACCAAATTTATAATAAGACTGTGGTTTGTAAACTTTTCGTACTAACAATTTAACAAAATTCAGGACTGAACTGTATCCGATTTAGAAAACAAAGATGTTAAAATGGAAAATCATTTTCTTCTTTGTTAAATGCTTAGTAATGTGCTGATTATAGTGAATAATTAAAAATATTTACCATGTTGAAACACACACATGTGCATTTAAAGAGCATATTAAAATATTTTTTCCAAGGTACATAAATATTTTGCACAGAGTAATTTTTCATAATTTTTAATCATTAATTTTTAATTGTTTTACTATATTTTGTATGTTTATATTCTGATTTTCAGTAATAGGTTGTTTTATATATATACACATCTTTACAAACGTTATTACAAGGTACATTTATAAGTATATTTGTATCACAAGCACATTTTGTGTTTTATATGATTTTAGTATTAGTTTTATACATCAACTCTGTTTTATTGAAATATTAGATAATTAGTATTTGTTTTTCCAAATAACTCTAAATGTTCTACAAAACGAAAGTAATTTGGAAATGATATGATTAATGTTAGTCTCGATAAAATTCAAGACAATAATGTGTGTTTGTTTTATTTACTTTGTTTTGTATTTCTAATTATTACTCTTTTTTTTCATTTAAACATATTTTTATATGTTTACCATGTTATATGTAATATCATCATGTGCTTGCTATGCTTTTTGTTCAATCAACATACCGTATATTAAAAAGAAGAGTAAGGCAATGTGTAAAATTGAAATATCATAATGTCTAACAAGTTTACTAAGACTCTAACATAATATTTATTTCATATACTTACGAAAAAAGTTAGGTCATAGCATAAGTAATGCCGCGTTTTGACTCTAACTTCCAGTGAGAAAAATTAATACTTACGTTTACTTTTAATCATCGATGTGTGCATCTACCTACTATTTGCTTAGCAGTCTAAGAAGGTTCTGCTTCAATCACAGCCTTTAGTGCTTCGACATCGAACGTTACTCTTCGACCGGACCTGTGTTCATTAAAAAATTCAAAAACGCCATACTGATATTTCGGAAACCATTTTTTACATTTTCTCACATTTAAAACGTGTTCACCGTATACTTTACAAACATTTTTAACAGTATCCTTAGTTGTACTACCTTTTAAGTTTGTATAGCATACAATGCTGCAAATGGTTTTCGCTGACACTCATCATATAATTTCCTTTAATGTGAAAAATACCGATCTAATTGTTTCAATAATTAGAGAGAAACAGAGGGAGAAGTTCCTATAAAAACACCTCAGCGAAACATGATATGCATGTTTATCTAAAGTAAGATAAGAAACGATATTACTTATGACATGACCTACTATTTGTTCACATTTAAACGAAATGCATTGAGTGGAAAGACGCGTTCTCTTATTATTACTTTATAAGGTATATTATTTTATTATTTATTGTTTATCCTTATTTATAATAAATGTGAAGTTATTATTTGACAAAATTAAAGATATAGTTACTTTCAATTGATTTTATTACACATATTAACTCATATGTACATATGTGTACACATGTTATTTTCATTATAACAGAAAAAAAAAAGAAAAGTATACATCATTAAGTATGAACTTCTGTTTTGATACAGTTAGTAAGATCTGTAAATACTATCTAAGTGCTTCTACATGTAATAACATGTGACAATTATAAATCTGCATTTTTATTGTATACACCATCTCCTAAGCTATACTGTTTTACTGTTTATAATACTGTTTATGCTCTATTTCTATCAATTCAACATACTTCACATACAATTATAACTAATATTCCTATACACTTTCAAATTATGCTCAGCTAAATTATCAGAACCATATGTTTATATATATATAAACAAATCTTGCTAATGGTAAACCTTAAATTACCTCAAATATTGTACCCCAGGTTGACCACAAATTTTATTCTAAAATATAGAATCCGAATTCCTAGAAGGACAATCCTCTGCATAAAGCAATTCAGACAATAAATTATAAATAAAATTCAATAAAACCAATGATTAGAAAATCATTGAACTTAAAGCTGGTAGAGCGTAGAAGGGATATTTTTATATCAATTAACTCGTGGACATATTTCATCTAAAATTGCTTAATGCATATCATTAGGTAGATTAGACTTTCTTCATTAAGATGTACAATACAATTATTCACTTTAAAAAGTATTTGGATGGTGGTACATCTGTTTTTTACATGGAAAAGAAACCAAAAAAAATTGTGTAGCAAAGTAGGAGCCAGATTACATTAATGTTACAACATAAATCTTACCATTATTATGGTGAAATTTTTGGGCATGCAAAGTATAAATATAAATACGAATCACTGTAATATACTTACAAAGTTCAAGCATTAAAAAAAATGCGTCTTGAAACGTAGGTTTATGGAATTGTTTTAATTGTTCAATTTATTGTAGAAATGATGTTAAATAAATGAGTAAGAACAAAAATCTTCATTTTTCATGTTTAATAACCACTTACATTATCATAGTAATTTTTATGTCTTTTTATATCGAAAAATTAGTTTTCCATAACACACACATTATTCATATGTATCACATTTTATTCTAGTAGATGATCACAAATAAAATTTGCAAAAAAATATTTCCTTAAAAATAGAAGTTATTCCCTTTGTTAATATCGGTATACAGTATTAAACAGTAAATATTCCAAGTTAGAATATGAAAGATGCATTTTATATAATACAAATTGTGTGTTTGAGTCAGTAATTTTTACATAACATACACTTTTTCTATCTTTTTATATGGAAACACTTCTTTGGTTTTTGGACAAATTACAGTACCATTGTTTTCTTGAGCCATCTTCTCCAATGCCTAAAGTAAAATGTAGTAAATTAATTTAGCAAATTAATAATTATATTTTATATGAAACAAACTTATTTACTTGTTCTCCATATACATATCCATTTGGCATCATCATTGGTTGATTATATTCATTTAATGGTTTTCCACTAATACTGCAGACAAGTCTAGACTGTGAACAATGAGCAAAAGGCAATGGAACAGCTAATTCATTAAGAGCTTCATTGCATACTGGACAATTTGGATTTCTCCCTTCTTTGTTTGCACTATAACATTGAGGTGTTTTTAATGCCGATAAACCTGCCTGTAATGCTACTGTAAAAACACTTTGACTTGCTAATTGGAAAAGTCTATAATTTTCATGCCTGAATTGCTCAATTAATCTATCCCATCTGTAAATATTATATTTTATAAACATACATATTGTATATTATAAAAATTAATAACGAATAATTTAATAAATGTATTTACCTCTTTTCATCTAACAAATCTTTATATGGACTAAGAGATGTATTTGCTGGAAATGCTAACTGTCCCATACAGCATTGAATTTCTTGCAATTGGTAATCATCGTAATTGGTAAAACATTTTCTAGCATGCTTGACAGCATCAAGCCTCCTATCCTGCCTTACTAATTCTATAAACTCTTGCACGCGTAAATTAAACTCCATAGTACTTCCTAATTTTCTTAATTTAGATCGATTGTCATAGCACCATCCAACACACCTTGCAGTTTCATGATTTGCTAAAGATGTTTCAACTTCCCTGGATACCATAAAAACATCTAAAAATATGAAACAAAATAGGCAATATTATTTATATTTATAAAATACTGAGTAGCATTAATATTGAACATACCTATGTTTGTTAAATCTCTAAGCTCGCTACTATCTGCTAATTTAGTTGCAGTTGTATAATAGCCTTTCCGAAGAAAATATTCTATCAGCATCCTATCAAGCCTTTGTCTCCGCCACTGATTCACAACGCTCGGTGCGGTATTAGCGTGTTCTTTTAAATGTTCTAGACGTCTTTTGCAAACCATGCTTGCTTGCAACTCTTCAGTAATAGATTCGTGCGCCTTTCTCTTTAAAGTTTGAAGTTTCTCTACAACTCCACCTAATAATAGGCTCATCTCCCCAGCAGGAACAGAAGTTTTATTATCCTTTATTAATTCATTAGCCGCTGTTTGCACGTATGAAGCTTCCCTATCTATGACCTTTTGTGCTAACCGAAATTTTTTGTTAAGAAGTTCATAAGGAACCTAAGAACACAATATTGCATTAATTTATTAATTTAAATGATAATAAAATCTCCGTAAATTTCAATCTAATAGAACTCATAAAGTTAATATAAAATAGCACGAGACTCGTAAATGATAAAGAACTGTCAAAGATCTCGAATGTTTCTAAGGAATTTATGTAGCTGAACAAAAAGATCATAACACAATTACAAAAGTATTAAGTACCTTTAATGTTGGGTATTCGAGGCTTTTAACGTCTGACATATTGGTTATGCTCAAACAACGCGAAATGTTATACTTAAAAATTGGAAGAAAATTATATTTATTATATCAGAGCTAATATACTTTACTATTATGTATCATAGTTATTCATCTCCTTTTATACAAATTGCGGATATAAACACAGAATGATGAATACAACTAATTTGACACGCAACTATTTTCAAGAATGGTGAAAGCTCTTGCTCTATTTTAATAGAGATAATTATCATTTTGTTTACGCATGATAAAAACGTTAGTATTGTAACGTTACAATAGATGGCTCTATTAACGATAGAAATAAGGGATGATCCTCAGACTAAATCATGTGACTGAACCTGACTCAACTATTTGTTACCAATTAAAGAATTTATCGTTGTTTCTATCAAAGTAAAATTTATTTTGCAATCTTTTATAGCGGCGAAAAAAATTACGGCACACGTAATACCAGTGCAAAGAATCTTGCCATTTATCTTTACGTTAATAATTTTATTTAACGTATGTGTTATATCTTATTCTTGCCAATGATTCTTGGCGTTTTTGATTGGTCACTGGAGCGGATTAATTTTTGCCTTTGACCAATCGCGAAATTTGAGCGTGTAACCCGAGTGCAACGTAACTGAATAGAAAATGCTAATAATGTAAGCGTGGTTGAAAGTTTTGGAAATGTGATGTGCAGCTTTTCCCTCGCAAATTGTACAAGATTTTATACAACGGTGAGTTTTTGAAAAATTCTTTATTACAATCTCCGATTTCAGTTAAATAGTTGTGATCTTAAACAATCACATGTGCATCCCTCATAAAAAAAATTTATTTCGATTATTCCCTAATATTAACATGTTATTTCCATACTTTTTAATTTTAAATGCTAATTAAATACAAAATTTTTATGGATTCTTTCTATTACAAAAGCGTATAAATTTCTCGTAAACATTAAATAATTCAAATGCATGATATCAGGATGAAGAAGTTAATGGCCCTGTAACAAAACTAATTCTGCTTATAAATATAAAATCAACACATTTATCATCTGTGATTAGATATAACGATAAGTAAAATCTTGAAAACGAGACTATTTTGAATAAAACATATTTGGAAATTGTTGGAAAAATTCAGCGGATATTTAACTTAACCGTTCGGTAGAGGCTTCGAAAAGGATCGGTGATATTCGGATATGTTCGGCCGGTGACGGAGAGTATCGGTGGCGCGCGCGAGTCACTCGGATGGCCGGGGGCCGCCATTTTCCTCCAGCGAGGGAGACAGTCGCGAACGTAGTTCCGCGCATTGTCGACCAATTTTTTCGTCGAATCGAGAGATTTTCGGTAAGAACTGGGGCGTCGGGCGGGCGCGCGTGACCCCAGAGCCCGTATCCGAGCGAGTATCGTTCCACGGGAGGCTCGAAGTCACCCGTGGACGCCGCGAGAACCGTGTGAATCGTAATACAGAATCAAGGCGCCGCGCGTATACCCCCGATCGAGACACAATCGTAAGAACGCCGTGTGAGAGAGTGAATAGTTTGGTGATCGCAGTGTAGCCGGTGAAAATACACGAGTACCCAGGAGTACCGTGGACCAAGGAATACTGGGAGAATCGCCTCCGACAGGTTAGTCAGTGTTTTTCTCACGTAGATCGCGCCGCCGAGAGGCTCAGTGTACGCCGTGTGCGTCGCTCGCGCGGCCCCTGGTGTGCACGGTGCATGCGTGCACACACGCACCGGAGAAAATTCCGCGGGTTCGTGCGTGTGTATTTGTATGCGTTTCTATGTTCCGTCTCTGCTCTGAACGTACCAATACAGTGCATACATGGTTCTTCGTTTAACCGTTCCACCGTCTCTCTATATGTATATGGCGAGTGTATGACACTTAGTGTGCAAGTGTGCTGACTAGTGTGATATGGCGGGAGACGCCGCGCCAGCAACGGCCACGCGCCTTTCTTTTTATTCAGCCCTCCGCTCTCGCCACTGGCCCGATTATTCTATCTTCTCTTCTCTTTTACCCGTACTTTTCAAATCTTGAAAACTTACACAGAATTTTCGACTCGTGCCTCGCGAAACCCGAACTATTTGACACCTATTCGACACTTAAGTACTCTCTGTTCCACTGAATTGTGTGTAATCGTATCTTGACGTTGACCTTCGGCAACGCTTCAACCTTTCCGATGAAACGTTACATGTTCGTGCTTCTCACATTTCCCTCGGTATACTTGTTTGTATCTATCGGCGCGTAATATCCTTTACTATAATTTGCAAGTTCATTACAATATGTTAATTTTCGAGTAGGATTCCAATGGGTAATTAAACGTCTTATCTGTTTTATCACGACACGTAGGGACTATAATAGCGGTGCCCGTTCGAAATAAATCTGCACCGAGTAAATTACCGCGTGGGACGAATCGTATGATTTTCTTTCGGTTTATGGTTACGCTATAAAACGCACGTGCGAACCAGGCGAATATTCTGACATATCAGACGAGTATGAAAATTGTTATGAATTATTACTAGGTGGCAGCACTTCGCGCTGTATGCTTTGAAATTTTATTTATGAAAAGAAACGTTCGCAGGGAATTTTCAATCTTCGTTCATCTGTGTATGCACAGGTACTTACACGTATCTGAGAACTCGCTCGAATCAAGTTGGCGCGATGTTGCCTCTTTACATTTTAATAAATCACATTACTGGAAATGCTTGATTTGCCGTTCGAAGAGCATGTCGGAGGAGCGAAATGCCTATGGTGCAGTACAGTCTGATGTAAATCATTTATTCTGCTAAGTGTACGTATCATGCGACTGACCGCCATTTGGATAGACGCTTCTAGAATATCATTCATTTGTATCTCTCGCTCCTTCCGTTGACAGCCTGTCTTTTCTATATCTATTTATCTCGTGATATACACCATATTAATGTGTTTTGCGTTTTTCACGCGAAAGACTTACATCCATATACGCTCGCTATCCCAAAGAATTTTCTTAAGCGGAAACGTAATTTAGGAACGCGTTTACACGCGTCGCTAATTATCGCACCACGTTCGTGCTACAAATTAGCATCCTTCTCAGAGTTCGAGCGAACTTTTGCGAAAACGATTATCGTTCGTGCTTGTGGGTGACACCGCGAACGCACTTAGTGGTTCTCAACTTTTTCCGTCCTGTTTCCTGGTGTCCCACTGTTGTCGCGTGAATCTTTTATACGTGTTCGTGCAACCCGCATCCTTTGATAGATTTGATATATTGCTTGCTTCTCTTACAATATAAACCTGTAGACAACTGTTTTAGTGTTCACAACTAATATAACAAACTTAATTATTTTTAAAAATTTGTCAATTTTTCTCCATCTATTCCTCAATTTTGTAATCACCTTTAGTCATTCCTTTTACCATTTTCTAATTTTCAAAAGGAAAGGTTTTTCTCAATTTTGTGAAGTAATGAAGAGTTACGATAAAAAGAATAGTCATGTTATTTTATTCCTTTTTTGAAAAAGTAATCTTTTTCAAAAAAAAAAAAAAAAAAAAAACGAAAACTAATTAAATATTAATTGTATGGTAATTCCGTAGTTTAATAACTTGATAAAATTTTCACAATTATTTATTAAAAAATAATGTACAAAAGGAATGTTTATAAATTACAAATGACATAACCACGTAGTTTACGTAATTGGATTTTCGTGCATGCATAAGTGAAGTTCAAAAATGTTTTGTTAATAATAATCAATGCCACTTATACTTCGATACACGCACTGGTTTGGTTTTTCCACGAGTTCGATGTTCTTGTCTGGACTTGGTTAACAAGCTTCCGTTTGAAACGATAAAGCATGCTAACGACCTACTAATCTGAAATGTAGGGTTCGAACGACTGCAAAATATTAGAAGCGTGACATCGCGTTTTGTGATGAGCAACAACACGTAACATTGGAAAAATAAAATTATACAAACAATATAAACGCGATAAAAGAAGAAAAAGGGAAAAGAATGGTGGGGAATTAGAAAGATATACTTTTCAATGTTTTATACTACGATATGAAATACAAAATGTAGAAACGATGCGAAAGCAGTGGAAAATTTCGATATGTACGCATAGTTCGATGGCTAATAGCAAGTCTTAAAGGACGTCGGCGCCAAGCGGTATGTTGGATTGCGTAACTTTCGCCGAATTTAACGCGAATATGGAACGAACGCGCGTCGCGTACGTTTCCCTTATTTCGTTCCACCGCGCCGGTGCGCGCGCCACATGCACGGGTAACTTATTCATCGTTGATTGTGTCGGTATTTAAACGAGCTCCTGTTCTGGCCTTACGTAATTTGCTGAACGCGGAGAGCAGCGGTATACACGCGCTCGGTTGCTTATTCAGCGATGTTGTGACCTGTATTCACGTCGCGACACTTCTGTTTCTTTTTACTAGAAACCCACTCACGGCTGGCCGTGTGTATGCGCACGGCATCGCGTATATTTACGTTTTCCTCGTTGGCGCCGCGTAAATCCATCTCCTGCAGTCGTCCAGGAGAAAGGAAACGGGAAGGCGTTATCCTTCGAGAAAGTTAAGTCGTTCTCAGTTTAACGAAGGAGGTCGGTTTTCGCGCCACCATCACTGACCAATCGCGTTTTTCCTTTATTTAGGCCCTCTCGGTTCGCAAGAATATCTTTGCTGTTGACCTAACCTCTCCCTTTCTTTTTCTGCGCTCTCTTTCCTAATTGTCTGACAATTCCTACATCACAATATATATTTATTACAATATGTATAATATTTATTATGACAGAATGTTACTTGTAAATATCGACTATAATTCGGTATTTGGTTTCGTCAAGTAGTAGATCGATGCGTAGCTTAGTGCTTGTTAATTGACGGTTGGACATAATCGGGTCATATATCGCGTTCAATTCGGTTAAGGAAAATATGTTGCGCGTACGGGCCGTGGGACGGTGCGTGACTTAGAATTTTTGTTGTTATTTGGTTTACTACTTATCGATGATTCATGGTTCATACTGAACCACGAGGTCGTCAGAAGAATGAATTTGTTATTGTTTGTTCCAGACTCGGGTCGCACAGAAGGATATATATGTATGTTGCGATTAATGTATCGCTCGATAGTAACGTCATGTCATCTCCTAAACACGAAACTATCCGGTTAAATGTACGACGCTGTCACTTTCTTTTTACAAAGCTATCTAGCGTGTACCTATTATTAAGCATCCGAAATAAGAGCAACATTTCAAGCGTTCGTAAATTTTGCTCGATTATAATTCCCTGTTTGTCGTATTGGCGTGTCGTATAACGCGCGCTGAGCTAAATCAGTTAATTACACGACTTGCATATTCTTCGATGGGATACAGATGCGTCGCAGGCACACGTACCTATGTACCTCTTCAGAAATGTTATCGCGTGCACTGATAATGACGCGATAATGCGAAAAATGAACGAGTGTGGTATTTTCGAATCTTAAGTTGCTCGAACGTTTGTAGTTAAATTAGAAGTACTATTACGGATAATCGATTTCCGATTTTTTTCCTTTTTAACGCAGCGATGGCCGTTATTTTCATCGAAGGATAAACATTTATTTGGAAAATAAAAGTTTCAAAAAAATAAAACGTGCGGACAAGTATAAACAAGGATGCAGGAGCGAAGTTTGTGTAGGCTTTGTTCTCTGTCGTCGCTCTTCCGTCATTTTTTGTCGCGTAATTAAAGCGTGAAATCGCCACGAGGAGGAACGGGACGAGAGATGACGAAAGCTGGCCAGATAAAGAGAGAGATAGCGGGTCCGTCGAGAGGGGGGAGGAAAAAAGTGTCCCTGTCTCGTACGAGGCTCGGGTGGAACCAAACCGCGGCGGTTATTATCGATCTCTCGGCATCGTTACACTTCGTCCGGGATCCGTACAAGTGCGGTAAAAGGCACGAGAGAGTGGTTACGTCGATTGTCCACGGGCTGCAGAGAGAAGCGCAGCTCTACAGGCTGTTTCTAAAATAAACGACCAAAGCTTTTCGAGTGCGTTTTGTTTACCTTCACGATGGGGGACAGATCCCACGTTCACAGCCACGGAAGTGACTTTTTTTTTATAGGTCGCAGTCATTTTCTGTTTGTTACAGGGATTTTTCTGATTTAGAAGGAAAACATGCTGAATTTTTTTTTTTTTTATAGAATCGCTGTGAATACTTACTTGTTTTAACGTATGTATCAAATATTTTTATAACGATATTGATAATAAGTATCTAGTCGTGATAACAAAATATTTGTTGATATTTATGAAAGAGCTTTATATACAATTAAGGAAAATTTATCTTACAGAATGTATTTTGGAGTACCTATATTACATGGACGTGATAAGAATATGCGATCTCACTTGGCAAGGTGAAGCTGACCTTGAAATATCTGTGATTAATAGTCCTTGAAAAATCTCAAATAACTTTAATCTGGCCTACCACACCTAATCATACGTAACTTATCTCCGTTATAGTTACTCCGATTAGATTATTAGCGGGTGCTGCTTATGATCCAATTATTTGAATATATTATTTGTAGTCTCGTTTACGAAGGTAGTTGAAGTTGTTCGTTTACGCTGCTATCGTCGCCAATGTTCAAATTACATCCTAGTTTCGCGTGACAGAATTCAAAGTAGCTTTCTGTTAGGAAAGAAAACCACTTCTAACCGTTAACGGTGAATACTTATTTCAATATTAAACGCTTGCGAACTAGCCAGCTATTCTTGCGAACCTCTGTTGCAAACAAAAGATAGCCATAGCTCGAAAGGGAGTCTTTTTTCCCCTTCGTGTCCATGGGATCTTTTCCCATCCTCAAGGTGAACATCGTTAAGGCCCCCAGGAATTGGCTGAAACGAGAAATACAACTTATCGGATGACTACAATTACACAAAGCTTATGGACATACCTATTCATATATTGTCATTCAAACTTTCCTCCAAGTTGTCTTGTAAGTGATACTACTTACGTAAGGAAGTGAAGTAACTGTAACAATCATAGAGCGTGCATACACTGTTAAATTAGCATTGCTTCGATTTAATAAAATTGAAAAATACAAATTATATTTTTTACATGAGAACTTACCTTAATATGAATTTAAAAATAAAGCTCGAGTACCTACTTTACACATACAAAAATGATAATATTTATTCTATTTTTAATCATAACATTTTAGAAATTTTATCAGAAGCAACCGGCTTATCCTTTTAGATCCCAAATGCTTCTCTGTTTTAGAACACCCTATATACATAAATGAATCGACAAGTCAAAACACGTACGTATTGTTCAAACGATTAGCGTAGTGGTTTCTGTCTATAGTAAGCACGAACAGTTCGTGTTGTTCCGTTATGGACGAAACGTTTATGTAGTATACACGTTCAAAATTTGTACGCTCATTTTAGAAGCGCTGTATATATCCGATCGTTCCGTAGAAATTTCAATGTAACAGCCTAAGTGGCATGTGGATGAGTGCACGACAAAGAGGGAAAGGGAGAACGAAAGAACGGTCTGGTCGGTTGTAACAGGTGCCCCCACCCGTTCTCTTGTTGCCCTTACTCTCCTTGCCTCGATGCCTCTCTTCTCCCGCAGCACTGTTCTCTTCAGGTTTGCCCTGTTCATCCTGTGTGTATATCTTATAACGTTTCCTATCTTCTTTCTCTTCGTCGTTACTTAGCCTCTTTTATGTAAGGCTAGCAAACTGACCTGACTCAACTATTGGGTATGCTATACCTCTCCCAGGGGAGAGAGACGAGCTACTATAGGTTTCTCCTCCTCTTTTCGGTTTCGTCGCTCAAGTTTCGTCGAGCATGAGGATGGGGCTTTCCGTTAGATGTCGTGTAATCAAAAATCTGCACGATAGAGGGCACGTTTTTCGCCGTTTCCTGCCAGTTGTATGCGATTCGAACAGATAGTAATTTTACCGGATACGTTGACTTGAAGCTTTCCATTACAATTGTATTCGTGCAGAAGGACAATAACTTGTCTCATAGTGTCATATGCATTGAATATATGAATGTTTTCTTAATTTGAGCACGATTGAAAAGAACACAGAAATACGATTTATGAATTAGTCAATTAAAAGAGGTATTTTAATTTAGGATATTAGAGCGCAGAAACCTATACGGAAAGAGAAACGTTTACAAATCCAAAACTGGATCCAATGGCATTTTTTTTCTCCACTACTAAATGCCCCGGTATCGCTCGCAAATGGTATATGATAGATACTAGAGCGTGTCGTACAGATTCGTGAAAAAGATATATGACAATTTCTATGCGAGCAGCCAGCGGAACGTTGGAAACTGTTTCGTATGCACCCTGATTTCTTTTCGTCATGGGCCGCTTCTTCTTGTACAAATAATCGAGAATAGGGAAAAGCGTAATTACTGCTATGCTATTCAGGCTACAGGCAATCGATTTCTACAATGCCTGTACAATGGAATGAAAATATAGATATTGCTATTCGTTTCTGCCAGTCTTGCGGAAAACGGACATGGATAGCTATAATAATAGATAAATGCACATGTATTACGTAAATAACGCGAAACAATGCGTCTGGAACACGCAAAAGAAACGACGTCATTGATCGTATTTTCTACAAATTGGTTATTTGTAATCATGTAAATACGTCACATATATTCTAATACGCATTTAAGGATTATTACCAATGTTTCTTCTTCAAATTATCGACTATGCTTTAGTATTCAATCATTTGGATCACTCAGATATCGAGATGTAATTGGTTAGATAGTAACGGACGCGCATCATGTATCTTCGTATTCATTGCTCAGCCAAAGAAGGTCCCCACAGTACGCTGTACATAACTACGGTCGTTGGAATATCTTCCAGTAAATTGACCAAGCTAAATATACTATACGCGTATATACCTGGAAATGTCTGAAATACTTCAGATTACAGGAATCGCGCTATAAACGAGATAAAATAAATAGAGATACGGCTGCTACGTGAATATTGGATAGCGGAGGGGGGGAGAAAAGGTGTGGATCGTTTGAAAGAAACGATACAAAGTTAAGAAAAAGAAACTTGTCGTTGTCGTCATTGAGGTGATGTAGTCCGAACATGAAGTACGACCCTAGGATAATGGGGGTAGCGCATCGCCATTGTAAACAGACTTGGAAGCAGTAAGCAGCTCCGGGATTTAGTTCGATGTGTCGGAGGATGGGGACAGCGGGAGGTGGTTGGGCGAGACGGGGAGTCTGACGGTTGGGATGAGGAAAGCCGGAGAGTTGGGTGCCAAAGCGGGGCGAGGGTGAGAGGGGACGTGTCGTGAAGAGAGGGGCAGACTGTCGAGGGTGGGAAGTTGCCGAGACATCGATCGGGCCGGCCATTGCTTGCCACACTCCACTACTAGGAGTCAAGATGCCATATCCACTACGAGGAACTAAACTCCATGAAACTACTCTCTGCCGCTCTCTACGCACTTGTCCTAACCCGCTGTAACTCTGTATAGGTGTGCGCCGCGCGCGCATAGGTCGAGCTGACGCGACGAACGTTGGGGACGATCGCACAGCAGAAGAGAAAGAGAAAGAGGACGGCAGGGAGGGGGAGAGAGAGAGAGAGAGAGAGAGAGAGAGAGAGAGAGAGAGAACGGGAAAGGAGGCAAAAGAGCGACGGGGAAGACACGAGAAGCAAGTTTTATGTCCTCTGCGTACGTATTACGTAGCAAGCACGCACGTAGGTGTGTATGGGCACATCCACGAGAAAATAAGTGTACGCGAGACTCACTCATCGGTGCTGCCGCTGCCGCTGCCGCTGCTGCTGCTGCTGCTTCCATGCTGGAGAATCGCGCGCATAGAGGAGAGAGAGAAAATCGTTTGTATATACTTGCGGCCCCGTGAGGTCGCTTTTATACGCGCACTCTCTCACATACTTGAGCCGTTCTCGGACGTTCTTACGCGGGGACGCCAGCGAGCGTGAAGTAAGTTATAAATTGGCCGCTCTAATACGTGGACGAACTTGTTCTCCATGTAACCGTTGCGCCTAATGGGTTATAGGTCATTACGCTTCGCTAATGGATTATCATTTCTCTAGGAGTTATTAGTCCTTCCTTGCTCGATTGATTTGAGATATTGTGCTAATCAACCCGTCGAGCGCGTACAATATACATAGATATATGTATGTAAGTATTGTGTATTTCTGCGAACGATGTGTTCTTTAGATTATCGTGCCTCTAGAAATCATTCACTTCGCTGGATAGATCTCGCATGGGAAAATTCTGTCCTGACTGCGTTCGCGCTCAAATTAATTTAATGTCTCGCTAAGTTTCTTCTTAACTAGAATTAGAACGACGAGGTTCTCAGTCCGAACCGGTTTGTTCGGAAATTTTGTCGTCGATACAAGAAGTTCGCTGCATTTTCGTTAACGTGGTTACGATAATCACGATTACTACCGAGCCTGTTTCTTTTTTTTATTTTTTCCTTTGTATTTTTAATATATCCAGTGAGGCATAGCGTGTAATAGTAGCGTATGGAAGGTTTTACGAACAACTTTCTTTGTTTCTTTGGAAGTGATTTATTCCGTGAAGCGCGTCTAGAATGGGTGCGGAAACAATAAGAAAAGTTGTCGCGGTTTATGTGGAAAATTCTGATTCAGAGCGGAAGAGGATATAGGGAACCGTAAAGAAGGAGGGGTTGGCGAAGTCGACAGAGTGTATGTAACTTTGAAACTCAACAAGGGTATATTCATCGCGTTCCCCTACCCATGAATAGAAGGAGACGCGAGCTGGCACATGTCTTCAGCCGCACTGGCATTGTTCTTTTTATGTATGCTTCTCGATCGAGTCCTTCTTAACCCGACGGCGCGGCGCGGTGGTGAGGCCGAGTTATGCGAATGGATGGATCTCTCGTACAAGAGATGCCGTAACAATTCTTTGCATCGTAATACTCGAACGGACCGCGACTGTGCGCGCGCACGATCAGATCTGATTTAACGTCACTCGTCGGCCGGCATGGAGACGCTTAAAGGGATGTTAAACGGATGTTAAACGGTTTTGAGAAGCATTCCGTGTGTTCGAGTCGTTCCACTCGCCACCTGTCGGCCTCTCTCTGTCTTCAAGGTTTCAGATATGAATGCAACGAATGTGTGGTGTAGTGACTCGACACGAGTCCGTGCTCTTGTACTTTCTCCCACGTACACTCTGTTGCACGCTTTTGCTCTGTAGGTTATTACTGGTTGAAAGTTTGAAGCGACGAACGATTGTACCGTCAGTTTACCGTCGTTGCTCCTATTATCGCTTTTGTTCAACGAACGTAACTGGCGACGTCTTTTGTCAGTGGCTAATTAAAAGTTTCCACCAACTTGGGAATCTTTAACGCTGAATTTTTCTGCTATCGCCGTTGTTCCTTTTGCGCGAACACGAACCGCGTGGCGCCTGAATGGATCCGTAACTCCTGCCGAGGAATAGTTTGCCAAAGTAAACGCCCAGGGACGATGTTGAAACGTAGCGAGCCAAATGTTTTCCAAGTTGACTCGCGCGAGGCGGGATGAGTCACTGGGTGAGCCGATTTGACTGTCACGGTGCAAAGGCAGCAAGTTATTAATGCGTGCACCTATATCGATCAGTGTGTAAAAGAGGAGGCAGACACGGAGGTTCATGCTTCGAGCGCACTTTGCATGTGCATCGACATTTGCAGAACCGAGTGCGATCTCAAGGCCGACGCGGCGACTGAATTTACAGAGTTCAACCATTTCTTGCTTATCTTGTTTTCTTATTACTTTTTCTTTTCTATTTTCTTTTCTTTTCCTTAGTTGTTCTGCTTTCTCTCGATCCTTTTTTTTTATTTTTATTTTATTTTAATATTTTCTAAAAATCATATTAGGACTAATTTACAAATCCTTTTAGTTTTACGAAGAGAAAGAAAATAATTGTTCTAGTGTATTACGAGAGCAAATGTTAAATGAGTTAACGGTACGGAAAAATTAGTGTTATCTTCAAAACAATTCGAGATAATTTATAGATATATAGCAATGCTTCATGAATTGAATTTACATTCTAAATAAGTATGTAAAAAATATCGCGTAAACATAAGTGATATATAGAATAATTTATAAGCTGTCACTCGGTCGTTATTAAGAAAAACGTTAGGAGTAATTAGAACGCTACCGTATTTTCTTTTAAACATTATCAATTAATTTATTGGTATTAACATAAATTATTGAAATAAAGATTTAACCCATTCTTTTTGACGAAGAATCAATTAATTCGATATGATGAAGCAACAACCATTTCAAAAATTTTCCACATAAATATTGTATATATTACATTCGATTTAGCGCGTAGATGTGTATGTCTTGCGAAGTATTATCTTTCATTTCTATGAATCATCATGCGTATCTTACGATCTTCAAATATATTATCTGTTTACTTAAAGATTTCTACCTATATAATCTCGTTATCAAATTATTATAAATAAATTATCTCACTCCTACTACCTTAAATAAGATGGTTTTGCGCATTTCCAGTTGCATTTTCGAAATTTGTAAAAAGTTTAAATTTAAAGAAATAAAAAAAATTTAATTCATGGAATAGTGTACAATTGTATAGTATTTTCTAATAATTTCACATCTTACATTCAAATGAAGAGCAAGGGTCTTCTCTTGCACAACAATTTAGTGATTAATATATTTAATATATGTAGCGTGAAAGATTGATATAACTCAGTAGCTGATAATACTACTAACTGTTAATATTAGTATGTTGGCAAGTAGTGAGTTGTTTGTTACAAGCTTTCACTGCACAAACAATTTTTACAATTTTATATCGAATAATTTGTCGAGTTTATTTGTAGAATTTTACTTGTTTTACTATTTCATTAGACTTGTTATCCAAGAGAATTTCTTAGTGAGAGCATTGATAACTTGTAAGTCACGATTGGTAAAATTTTGCTGATAATATTAGTTCAGTAGTGCAAGAAGTACCAGGAAATAACGTTTGCGCAACGTCGAAACCATTTACAATTTAGTTAAAATATCTAAACACGAAACTGCTTCTTTCGCACGTCTGAATTTTGCTCCAAAAAATTATTGGCGCAGGAAAGTTCTTTCCCTCCGTTTGGCCAGAAGAACGGTCGTAACTTCTTTTCAAACTATGTACATACATACATGAACCCTGAAAGCTAAACCTCTTCGTAAGTACCGACTCGACCGGTTTCTTTTTTGCTCTGGCGTACCATCAAAGGAGGGACAGTACTCGGTTGATGCTGACTGGTATCTGTTACAAAACGATGCTTACAAGCTCCTATACAACGTACGTGCGCGAAGAAAGGCAACGATGAACGCAAGCGAAACTCGCGCTTTCCTTGGAATCTCGTAAACTTCGTCTTGGAATTTCGATCGTTGCCTGCCACTCAGGACGCGGGAGAGGGCAGAGTTCTCAGGGAAGTGGGAGAAACATCTTTCTTCCTGAAACGTCTCGTCGAAGTTTACAGGCTTTACCTAGCTGTTTCTCCAAGTAACTTTTACTTTTGGCCATTTTCACATGAAATTTTATACTGTGTTTTGAAATCTTTAGCTGGCAGCAAAGGAATTCAATTTATAAATTACTGACCATGAAGTTTTATGCAGAAATATTGCAAGAAATAATCACAAAGACTTATATCTAATAAAGCGTATCTTTTTAAAATTTTTAAACTTTTAAAAATTCCTATAATAATCTTAATTTTGTATATACACCATACATATAAATCATGTATTGTTCATATTGATGATACTCATACGAAAAGGATGTCTTAATTAGGTCATCGTTTAAATTTAACACCTCAAACTTTATATCCATACGAAAGCTCAACAATTTATTCAAATCATTTTAAGAGCGACACTCTTAAGAACGAACACACGAAACTCCTAAATTTTCTTCAAACACTCACAGCTCGGCAGAATATAAGCTTTGAAAAAAGAAGTCTTGCCCCTCGTGCCCGCATCCACGTGTACATACGTGAAAACGTCTCGTTCCAGTTGCAAAATGGATAGCCTGGGCCTGGGCCTAAATGGTTAGGCCGTAGATTGACGCGACCGGTGCACGGAGAGAGTAGCACAGAAGGCAAACGAGAGTGACACCGGTCGCGCGCGGGTCGATGCCAATCGATCGTCACGGCGAAACATCGTGACGAAAGTTTACGGAAAAGTGATAATTCCAAAACACATTGCTTATTCGTGCAGCACCGTAGGAACGAATATAGGAGGAAGGAAGGATAGCCAAGACAGTAGGAAGCACGGGCGCGAGACGAAGGGAGAGACAGAGAAAGGGAGAAGGCACACGGCAGGAAAGGGAAAGAAGAGAGAGGATGGAGAGTAAGCAAGCCAGGCAGAGGCAGGCAAGCCAGGCAGAGGCAGGCAAGCAAGCAGGCTGGCAGGGCAGGCGTTGGAGAACCGAAGTTTCGCTTTAGGAGCGGAGAACTTAACTGAGTTAACTTTGCTGCCGAACCAAACTTTCCGGCAACTTTAAGTAGTCGCCTCTCCTCTTCTCCTTCTCCCTTTCCTCCCTCCCTCCCTCCCTCCCTCCCTTTCCACACTCATGGCCGTTCGCTCGTTGCCCGCTGGAGAGACGAACGTGGAGGCGGAAGGTACCAGAGCAACAGCCCCTCTCTTTACCCCTTTGCCGACCATTCCGTTGTGCCCAAGGATGAGAATGCCCGAACGCCGACACCGATACTCGTCATCATAATTGGACAAGTTTCTTCTGCTCCTTTCTCCATTCTAGTACTCGACAGATTTTTTACTGTTCTCTCTTTCTCTCACTCCCCCCCCCCCCGCGCGCACGCGCTCGCGCTCGCTCGCGCACACACACACACACGCACATACTCTCCCTCCCTCGCCCCCGTCTCCCCGTTTGTTTTGCTATTTTTCGTTTTCGTTCGTTTTTTACATTTACAACTTAGAACAAACTCTCGCTCTCTTTTCAGGCACGGGTATTTATTTAAGCGTCTGTTGTTCGTTCCACGGAGTACAACCGATTTTTGTATCTACAAAGAGGCGGCCGCGTTGTCCTGTTTCTCGATGGTTCGCAGATGGCGCGCCGATTTTTATCATCGTAATTGGACGAGTATCTTCTTTCCTGTTCTTTATTCTTATTTCGTAATTTGAACGAATTCCTTGTTTCGTTTGCATTTATCGATGTATGTGTATTGTTGCAAGAAAAATTTATTCTTTGCAACGTTAAGATTGATTTTGATTTTTGATTAATTAAACGAAGTCCCTGAGCATGTAGAAGAATTTTTTAAAAATTGATATTGATTTATAACTGATAAATTCACGTGTGGAACGACTGTGCATAATATATAACGAATATATCGAAAAAACATGAAAGAAGTTAAAATATGGTTTCAACATTTGGAACAGTAATTAAAATAATGACGTGATTTGTGTTTAAAATTGACCTAAAATACGTATCTAGTGGTGCTAACAATACATCGCTTTAAAAAGGTTTCCACGATGCCATATGCGTCATTATAACGAATGTTATCGCTAGTGCACTTTCCTAATAGACTTGTTTATTTTTAGCTCGCTATCAGTGAGCATTCCTAATACCGAATTTCAAATAATAAAGGTTATACCGAAATGATTTGATTCTGATTAACACCTTATGGATATTAATAGAAATATTTATCACGGAATATTTATTACATCCGTCTTTTATAATATCGTTATATCGTATGACTTCAAAAAACAAGAATAAAAGATGCATGTACACATCTTTTGCAAATATATTAACACTCCTATTATATAATAACAGAAATCTGTGGTCAAAGTAAACATATAATGTAACTTAACCCAACTTGCGATTAGTTAAATTTGAGCTTAAGGATAATGCAATTCTTAATTAATTAATAGCTATATCTTCTTTTGCTTAATTACATATTCATAAGACGTGGCCGTATTCTTGAACGTTCACGCTGAAAAAGTTTCGTAGCGATCGTATTATTAATGAACCTTTGACTTAATTTATGAGATCCTTCTTGAATCTGAATACACCTCCTCTCCTTACCGGCCGATATAAAAAAAATTTGCTGCGATTATTATCGCATTGAAGTCGTTTGAATTTCACGTGTCACTAACAAAAACCTAGTCACCTCTCCGCGCGGTAAGTTTTGAAACAAACTTTACTTTATCGTGGCTCGATTGTAGGAAGGGAGAGAGCTGGCAGGACGAGCTTCCCTCCCACCAACGGTTCTCCGCCAAGTAAAGTTGCTCCCAGGTTAGACAATAATTGGATAACTTCGCCCTCATAGCTCCCCATCCCACCGGCAGCTTCGTCGCCCCACCCTTGCTCTGCTTTTCCCCTCTCCTCCCTCAACTCCTTCCTCGCCGCCACCCTTCATCGTTGTATCTGTAACTCGAAAAACTCTGTTGCACACTGAGATTAAGCTAAAGGGTTGAATTCGACCGCTTAGTCGAAACGTTCGTTCTAAAAGCTCGATGAATTTTTAACTCGTTCTAGAATATCTTTTGATAACTTTTGAGAAGCTTTCATTGCTGTACAGAACATTGACAAGCGAACCTTATAAGTTATAAACATTACATACAAGACGATGCGTGGCACTTCTAAATACCTAGTGTAATTGATAAAATTTTAACAAAAATCCATTTCATAATACAAATTCATATCATAAAAATCATTTAGAAAATAACAACGAAGAGATACATTTGAATATTAGGTCTTGTAATATTTGTTCATTTACTTACTCGTAAGTGCGAAGAGAAGGAAGTAAAGATTGTAATTAACATGGTAACATTGAGTATATTTGATATCGTAATCATTTATTCATGCGCGGAACTGTATAATAAATAAAAATGTTCTTTCTGAGCGCACTTCCTCAACACATTGCTCCTCCATGTTACGAACCGTACGTGTATTACGTATGATATACGTTGCCAGCTGTCGAACAAGGGCTTAATCTCGCTTCCTTGCCTCTCCTCCTTTTGATGATATGAGCTTGCATTTTCGCTGAGTTGGCACAACATGTGCCCAAGTCAAAGTGCTTGGGTTTGCACTCTACGTTAGTATCGCATCCTCGCTTTCGCTGAGGCCAGCAGCGATCTCATTTTGTAGCCTTCTCTGCGGACTGTGTTTCCGATTGCTTGTGTGTATTGACCCACAGATTAAACGTTCTTAATGTATATCATTTATCTTATATTAACCTTAGCACATGGTATGTTTCTGCTACGGCGGGCCAACTACTATAAACTCGCCGAAGAAATCTCTGCGAGCACTTGTAACAAACGAGATCTCAATCTGTGTCGTGAGTGTCAATGAAAAAACTGAATGGGAAAAATAGTTGACATAACAGGCTAGAAAATTAGCATTATGGATTTCTATCTAAGACGATTATTAATATACTCTGAAAATTAATTGTAGGATATAACGATAAGTATATGATTGTTTGCAATTTCTTTAGTATAAAGTTGTTAAAGTACGGTAGAATTTTCTATTTCCGAACAGAAAACAGAAGGTTGTTTAAATTGTAGTTCATCAGTGAATATTCTATACTACTGCACGGAAGTAGTACTAGTCTAGGTTATAGCAATTGTCAAGAATACCATATTGAAGTACTTTGAAGAAAGTTTGATTTATTTTTGATGATCTTGGTTAAGTGTCGTGTGGTGACGGCGTCTGACGAGGGCGCCACGTGTCAGTTTCTCTACTTTCTTATGGAACTTCGCTGGTTCAGCATTTTTCCGTTCCGCCATATAAAAGCACCGGGTACTAAATCGACTCTTATCGAACATATTTTCTATTTTCGTATAGTTTCTTGCGTATTGATCATATTAGTAGATACCGAAATTCTGAGAACTGGAATTTATGAGTTACTAAGCAGTTAATTGGACATTAAGCGTGCAAATGCATCATGATTGGTTTACAATTGCTGCCGAAAATGGGCTGAAAACGTCGACCCACTAACCAAAGCCAGGCATTCTATTATCAGTTCCAAAAACATTTGCCCCAGCTAGTAATTTCGTTCTCGATACATGGTGTGTCCTGTGCAATCTTTTTACCGCTGTTTCACACCGAAGTGTAGAAAGTTCATACGTATTTTTGTTTGACATAACACCGACGTTATATTCTCGAGACTTCTTATATTTTCCAAGCGCTTCTATCACTGTACTGAACACGCGTACTGCGCAGGTTAAGCCGGCGCGTTTCAAGGTAACCTAAAACATTCGGTTTCGTACACGCTGTTAAGTGTTTCGCTTTCTGTAATATAAAGTAATGCTAAATTTTCTCACTTAACTGAGTATCAATATCTTGCCGAACTATTCATTGCACGATATTACATCCGTGAGTGAAATAATTCGCAACCATACGTATCACATGGATTTCTTTTCTACGAAGAAATTCATGAAGGCGTCGAAATGTATGTTTATTGACCGAAGTTCGTACTTCATACGTATAGCGCTTTCTTTCTCAATCTTTTAATTATTGGAGATATAAAAGTAATTGGCATAATTTTTTTTTTTTAGAAGTTCAACCGCAAATTCTATATTTTTAATATGTATAATTTATACATCAAATATTGTAAAATACATTCGAATACAATTTAGTTTTGTTTACGTTAACTGCAAAATATGTACGTATTGTTGTTTACTACGTTGCTGTTTACTAAGTTGATTACTACGAAATAATACGTAATTTTAATTTATTATTATTACTTAGTGAACTTTGCATAAGCGATATTTTAATTACTGTATTGCAACATCATACATTAATAGACATATTATTATGTTATGTATATAAGTGTGACAGGTTTCAAATGATTCATATCTTAAAAGATATTTTATTTGAAATTTTCAGGAGACGGTGTTCAACAAGTCGTGATGCATTGGGGGTTCGGCGGTCCTTGTCCAAAAACCGACCAGAAATCAGTGTTACAGAAGCAATTTGTGTGACAAAGCATAAAAGTGCAAAACTGTATTTTAAGATATACTCAGAGGCTTCCTTCTCAGTGGACTGTAGGACTTCCTTGGAAGAAAGCAGACATTTTTAGTGACACTGAAAGTACAAGTGAAAAATATAAAAATTGGGGGGGTTGTTTGACCGATGGACAAACGGAAGATGATGCCCAAACGCCCTCGAATGGATAACCTGAGGGGTCCTATTGCAAATGGACCCATTCAGACACGACCATTAGTGGCATTGTTAGATGGTCGAGACTGTTCTATCGAAATGCCGATTCTCAAAGATGTTGCAACAGTAGCCTTCTGTGATGCACAGTCTACATCAGAAATTCATGAAAAGGTAAGTTATCTCTCTGTAATGAGTAATCTGTGTTACTAAAATTTCTTTTGATTAAAGAACATCTTTTATTTTATTATTTGTAATAATTTATCAAGATGTTGCTATAATCTTCCTGTAGGTATTAAATGAGGCGGTAGGTGCACTAATGTGGCACACTATAATTTTGACAAAGGAAGATCTCGAAAAATTCAAAACATTACGAATCATTGTAAGAATTGGATCTGGAGTAGATAATATAGATGTCAAAGCAGCAGGGGAACTTGGCATCGCTGTGTGCAATGTGCCTGGATATGGTGTTGAAGAAGTAGCCGACACTACTCTTTGTCTTATTCTAAATTTATATCGACGTACATATTGGTTGGCAAACATGGTACGCGAAGGAAAGAAATTCACAGGTCCGGAACAGGTAAGAATTTTGAAATGTGCATTAGTATATTTATTGTATTACGCTGCAGAAGTATTAAAAGTCTAAATTGATATTTCATGTCTCGTAGGTCAGGGAAGCTGCAACAGGATGTGCAAGGATACGGGGTGACACACTTGGTATAGTTGGGTTAGGCAGGATTGGTTCTGCAGTCGCCCTGCGTGCCAAAGCCTTTGGTTTCACTGTCATTTTTTATGATCCCTATCTACCAGACGGAATTGAAAAGTCTCTTGGTCTTAACAGGGTCTACACATTACAGGTTTAACATCAGTTTTATCTTTTTCTTTCTTTTTCTTTTTCTTTTTCTTCCCTTCTTATTTTTTTAAATGTAATAGTGTAGCAATCTCAGTTATATTCTATGAAACTTATAATTATATGATTTATTACAGGATTTGCTATTCCAGTCAGACTGCGTATCCTTGCATTGTACCCTGAACGAGCACAATCATCATCTTATTAATGAATTCACCATCAAACAGGTATTACAGGCCAAATTTGAAAAGTTTTTTTTTAAGGAAAATTTCTTTCTTTTTGTAAATTTATCTTGCAATAACAATGCAATATATAATGATATAGATAACAACCTTGTCAAAGAATAAAATTATCTGCGATAAATTTTGTATTCTTTCGTATTTTATCCACATTAACTTCTTATATCGTAGATGAGACCTGGCGCCTTCTTAGTCAATACAGCAAGGGGTGGTCTGGTTGATGATGACGCTTTGGCAGCAGCATTGAAACAAGGCAGAATTCGTGCAGCAGCACTTGATGTACACGAAAATGAGCCATACAATGTTTTTCAGGGTCAGTCATCGCAGTGTGAGTTTTATCTATCCATACCACCTAACCCCCCTCTCACATAACTAACGTTTTCCTTCATCATCCTGGTCCTCATTCTTCGCTATTGGATAACGTAAGCTCATGTAACAAGGGTAATGCTTAGAAGAGGGAGAAAAAAAAAGAAAGCAAAGAGAGAGAGAGAGAGAGAGAGAGAGAGAAAGAAAAAAATTTAAGATATGCAAAATGTAAAATCTCAACTTTTCGTATGTATAGATAGTACAAAAAGAATATCTTTTTACTCATATTATAAACATAAATTATTCCAAAGTATAGAAAAACTTCACTATTACGCAGTTTACGATATAGGATTAGATATTTTTGTTTCATTGCACACTTGATATAAAGAAGAAATGAAAGTAGTTGTAAAATTAGATACGATCGTTAATAACTATGAGTTGATGGAACATCAAACACAAACAACAACAACAACAAAATATGTATGCAAGAATATAATTACAGAGAGAAAATTGATAGCAGACCAAGTATTGATATAAAGCACAATACCGAACAAACTATCGAATAATTACTATATCAGTATAATATTGAATATGTTATTGTACATTTTAAAATATCGTCTGCAAAAATGATTTTTTGAAACATTCTTATAATCCTATGCTCTGAAATGGTAATTATATGGCGATATCTTAATGATTTATTAACATAGTATCATAGTATATTCAATATTAATGAGTTCATTAATCAATCATGTATATTACTGTACGTTGCTTATATATACAAATTTGATTTCGCTATTATTGGATTTGCTTAATGTGAAACACACGCGGGAAAGCTGATTCATGAATATTGAAATGATAGTAAAATAGCGTATTTCTGTATATGTTCTATAGGTCCTTTGAAAGACGCACCCAATCTATTATGTACACCACACGCAGCATTCTACAGCGATGCAAGCTGCACCGAACTTCGTGAGATGGCAGCCAGTGAAATACGAAGAGCTATCGTTGGTCGCATACCCGACTGCTTGCGAAACTGTGTGAACAAGGAATACTTCCTTTCCTCGACCGGGTAAGCTTCGTTCGTACGTTACATAAAGAAAGTTCAGCTTAACTTTAAAAAAAAAAGAAGAAAAAAAAAAGAAAAAAAAGAAAAAGAAAAAAGACATCAATAAAAAAGAAATCAGCGTAGGGTATTACTTTTTTTAGTATCGTTGCATTTGTTTCTCTTACACCGGGGAAAAAGATATCGTAATTTTTACAGAAACAGATTTTCAAGCAGATGTTAACTCGTATTACATGGAAAGAGAATCGAGTGTGTAAAGTAACGTGGTTAGAAGCGTTCGAACCTTTGGATTTCCTAAGATCGATTGGGCACTTTGTAAAAGGCATTTATCGAAGTGGCCAATTTCTTTTCGCTTTCTCCAGCAGCTACCCTGAGGGGATCAACGGCGGATACTATTCCGGGGGGCTGCCCGTTCAACAGGCGCATTCAACGACTCCTCACGATTCTGCACCCCCACCTCCTGGTGGGCATTCCGTCGTCGGCGGCGGTGGTGGTGGGGGTGGTGGCGGACCGAACTCCTCTGCAGGCGGTGCAGGCGCCGGGGGTCCTACAGGCCCCACGGGTCCAACGGTAGGCGGCGGTGGGGCTGGAGGCCCTACTTCAGCTCCTCCTACTGCTGGATTAACCGGTATACCACACAGCATAGTGAGCGAGCCTGACCCCCGGCCAAGCCCACCTGCACCGAGCCCTCGTTGACCTTGAACCCCCGACGTCCACTCCAGCACCACCCTCCGATCTAATTTCCCTTAGCCATTCACACACGACCTCCGACGACAAATGGCCGATTGACTAACGTGTGTCGTGCACGATGTGCCCCAAAAATCTGTCCGCTGCTTCCGACGAACTCGAGGGAATCCATCCTTGAGAAAGAGTGAAATGAGAGAACGGGGGGTAGGCGGGAAGAAAGAGCGAGCGAGAGAGGGAGGGAGGGAGAGAGAGAGAGAGAGAGAAAGAAAGAAAGAAAGAAAGAAAGAAAGAAAGAAAGAACAACATAGGAAGGAAGAAAACTGCAAGGGAGAGAGTGAATGTGTAGGAGAGAAAGATCGAGGTTTGCTTTGCTTGAGTTGCTGCTGTGCGTGCGTTTAAAACGTGTGTTCTCCGGAATGTATACGCGTTTTACGTACGTATCGGTGTAGAGTATGCATGGCATGTGTGAATGGCGCGTGCATGTATGATGAGCTTGAGTCTGCGTTTGGTGGACTCCTGGAATAGTGCATTTGATGTAACATTGTGACCAAACCAAATACAGTTGGGCAGTAATGATGACAGTTTATAAGATGTCGTGGCTAAAGGAGGAAATAACAAATGGTGGGTAAGAATTCTCTGTGTCGTAATTTTGTATAATTCACTTCATACTTAACCGCACGTGACTTTAGACAACACAAATGATAACAGAAAAAAAAAAAAGAAAATACGAGGAAAATGAAGTTTCATTGATTTTTTTTTTTTTTGTTTTGTATTCCGTTTTTATCAAAGTTTAATCAAACTTTGGTCGATGAAGATTGGTAATTAGTTCCTCAAGCCCATGATCAGTTCTTCCTTTTATAATGATACCTGCAGCATCGAGAAGTACATTGGCTAGTCATAGAGTACAAATCAAACATGGGTGAACATTACAACATCTGGCACATAGTTGAAAAGCATATTAATGAGTTTAGCCTAAATATTCTGTATAAGTTTTATCAATGATATTTCGCTTCCAGTTGAATAGGTTTAACGAGACGTAGGGAATAAACAATTTCAGAATTTCTTATTTCGTATTTGCATTAGTTCCATTTGTAATTTTTACGCTACATAATAGTTTAGTATTCCATGAAAACATCTAATACTATAAATAAAAGAAAAACCTCCCTGTTCGATATAAATATATATACATATATATATATATTATTACACACACACGCCGCGCATATATATATATATATATATATTATACGTTTTAATCCTTCATATTCTTTCATTTCAAACATGAAACATGTTTTTAGCAAAGTCATGCATTATTTTGCCACACTGTATTTGGGTTCGCGCATGCTCTTTAGTTTTTGTTTCTAAAAGAGAACCATACTCCCGAGAGCATATATATAAATATATAATTTGGCAACTTGAATAATTTTTACAAACTTTATTTCTTTCGTGAACGTTGTGACTCTCAGTGTTTAGTATATTATATTAAAATGGAAATGTAGTTGCTCACAAATACATTTTTATGTTTCACTCAAAGATCATGAAAATGCTGCGTGATAAAAGGTATTGAAAAAAAAAAGAAAAAAAAAAAGAATACGAAGTCAGTAGTAAATTTTACCTGCGGTAAAAGTGACACTAAAGGTAACGAAGGAAATTGTAAAGAAGTATGTAACCGTTGGGGCATTCTCAAGCGTGTGGTACATCACTATGTTGTTGATAGTACTAAATAGAACTTGGTAAAACCGAATGCCTGATTTATTCATATTTTTAAATGTCGATTACCGATGCAAGCAGACGCATTTCAATTGCCTTACGATATATATGTACGATCAAAGTAAGGTTTGTTTGTCTACACGCACCTATCGGTAAAACAAATTCAAAATGTATCGAGAAACTTAGTAAAAGAAGAATGGTATTCGTGAGAAGGGAAGAAACTGCTCTTGATAACTGAAATTTTATAAATTCCGATTGTTCTAATTCTGCCAATTTTGTAAGTTTTCTTTTTATTTTACATGCGAAAATTTGAAGTGTACATATAAATAGGAGATTGTTTAAGTTGCAGAAATATAAACTTTAGGGTTAAATATGATTTTTTTATTGTATATTAAGAATGATGATATGGAATGGAAGATATATTTTTGAATAGGACATAACAGGATACGATATAACTTTTGTAGATAAAAAATTAGTTTGCTCCTTTTCACGAATGCTGTCTACTCCTAAAAAAAATTATTGGTGACGATAGGATCAACGCGGTTGTATAGTAAAACGAATTGCTTCAATAAACTGAGAAAAACGTGTCGTCTTTAATTTTTGTGGCATCTATTTTTGTACTTTTTTCGAGTTACACTCACGAATGCCTTAACGTTCCGTAATTGAATGCAGCATCTTCATTCGAAGTGTTTAAATTCGTAAATAATGATAACGATAATAGGTAACACCGATAAGTGGCGTTTTGATACAGAGTATTTTTGTGTTTTCCGAAAGGGACAAAAAACCACTTATTGTTTCAGAGAAGATAAATACCTATTGGTTAGCGGTCTTTAAGTGAGTGAGATTGTGTACGGAAGAAAGAGAGAACGAAAGAACACACGAGCGAAAGATAGTACGAACAGAAACAAGTTTTATTAATTGATAATTATAATATGATTAATTATTGTATTAAGTAAAGTAAAAATGCGATGTTACGAACACTTGAATATATTATCGAAAGATGAATCATTAAAAAAAGAAAAACAAAAAAAAAAGATGAAAGAAAGGAAAAATGGACAATTTTTTGAGAAAAAAATTATTAAAAACGATGATAATAATTAAATAAAAAAGAAAAAAGAGAAAAAAATGAAGAATATGAAAAATCTATTTTAGAGACACACATATCTATTCGGTTTTTTTTTTTTGTATCATTTCGTTTGTCGGAGGGAAAGTAAAATTTATCGCGATGGTTAATCGTCATCATGTATAATTGCGGATCGTCGTAATGGCGTTGGTTATTAATTTTAGACGCCATTTCGAAATTGTCGTACGGTTGTAAAGAGCGTTCAACTCTCCAACACACTGCGTGTCCGTGTTTCAAGAGGAGTGCAAATATAGCGAGAAGAAAAGTGATATATATATATATATATATATATATATAGGTATAGACGATTAATTCTTCAGTTTCTCAGTGATATCGATACATACGTATATTACGTTAGATGGAAGGACTTTTTCTTTTCTTTTTTTTCTTTTTTTTTTAAATATCATTTAAAGTCGTTCGGAAGACAAAAATAGACTGAGTTGTTTGGTATTATTCATCGATGCTTCTGGGATAAATATGCACCTTACACACGAGTTTTTGCTTCGAAGCTTTCACAAACGAATGACAAACCATTCCAACTGTTATAGAGATCAGATTACCGAACAACACTTGATCGATAAATATGAGACGATGTAGGAGCGAGCGAGCGAGCGAGCGAGCGAGCGAGAGAGAGAGAGAAAGAGAGAGACGAAGAAGAAATGAAAACATAAAGCATCACAGAGACACATACAGTGTGACAGAGATGACATTATACAGTTCTAAATAGAGATACGCTACGTACACGCTACACGTGGTACGTTTGTCGCGTGACGAGATGGTCCAAAAAGCTGCAGGTTTGTTTAGAGGACTTCAATATAGAGAATCGGAGGTCAGCTCGTCCCTGCAACAACTCGTACCGGTACATAACGTAGGAGGAACATTATACATACGTTTTCTTTCTTTTCTTTTTCAAGAATATTATTACTTATAAATACATCATTATATATATATATGAAGAAAGAACGAGAGCGTGAGCGAGAGAATTTTGACGAATGAATAGGAGATACTACTCTAATTGATGGAGAGAGTTGTTTTTATATAGTTTTAATTGCGAAGAGAGGTAAATTAATGCGAGGATTCATGAACCAATATCTACACACTTAATTACCAACTAGCCGGCGAATATGAAGCCTCCTTTTCCCCCCTTCTTTCTACGAGAAAGTATGTGGGTCCTGATGCTGTGGGATTACAAACAAAAAAGAACTCACATATTCATTCATCCGTTTTTAATTAGTCGTTCTCATACGAATATTATATATATTATATATTATTGTATATAATATATATATATATATATATATATATATGTATAAATATATTATATATATATATATATATATTATATATATAGAGAGAGAGAGGTCGTTCTTTTTTCTTTTTTTTTTGTTCGATGAAAATGGCGTCAAGACACCTTCGTTTTACAATTACAAAAAAGAAGCAAACTGAGAAAGAAAAAGCCACATAATGAAAATTGAAGATGGTGAAAACAGCAACATTAATATTATAATTAATAATAATTATAATAAATACAATATTTGTACAATAATCAACGGTGCTGTGGTGGATGATGTAGGTCTAAATCTGCGATACCCTGTTAACCTATCCTGACCTATTTGTAAACGATTCGTGAACGTATAAATGAACAAACAGGAAATTTCGCGGGTGCATACTTTCTAAAATTATAACGATGTCGACACATTTCGTTTTTTATTTCCTTCGATTTAATGTTCCGATTCAGGAGGTGGTGATGATGATAATGATGATGATGATGATGATGATGATTATGATGATGATAATGGTGATGATGACGGTGATGTGTATATATATATATATATATATATATATATATACGCATATATATATACACACGCACGCACACACGCTCACACACACACACATACACACACACACACACACACACACACACACACACATATATATATATAATGAATTCTTGATGAGTTCCTAATGCCAAATATAACACATATTGTGATTATTACTTGTCTTGTGTATCGTTTAAAAAAATATTCAAATGTAAGCCCTTAAGTAACCAAGTGTTCGCACGAACGCTTTGCAAATTTGAGTCAGTCAGGAAGCAGAACTCTATTGAGTGTATCAACATTCGTCGCAGTTATTTTATTTTACATTTTCGCCGGTAAACTCGAACCAAGTTGAATCACAGGTATTCGACAACATCGCGGTAGTACACGATTGTTATCGATAATCGATATTGAGCTGTGTCACGTTAGAGAACCGCCATGGACTCTCATATGCCTGTTCAGATTACCGCTTTGGCTAAACCTCAGCAAGCACAGCTTACACTGATATGGTTTCTCGCCAGAGTGAATACGAAGATGTTTGGTTAACGTAGAACTATCCGAGAATGCTTTTTTGCAGAATCGACATCTGGAATAAAAGAGAATTGGCGATTATAAAAGGTAAAACGATCAGTTGCATTGGAAAACGTAATATAATATTGTTTAACGTAATTATGTTGATAATCGTCAACTTGGAAGTAATTTATATGAATTTAGAGGAAATAATTTTGTATAATATAAGAAGTGTCATTCCAGATTTTTATACTTGTTTGCATGCGATAAGATACAAATACTTCCAAGTAACGATATGTGGCCCGGTTTAAGTGGCACGCGTTGAGGTGAATAAGTAATCCATATAACGAGGCGCAACACACCTATACGGACGTTCTCCTGAGTGCGTTCTCATATGTGTGGTCACGGAACTGCTTTGCGAAAATCTCCGATCACACACTGGACATCGAAATGGTTTTTCTCCCGAATGAGTTCTTGCATGGGCAGTTAAATTCGCGGCTTGACTAAATGCCTTCGAGCACGCGTGACACCTAAAAAATGTAAATCTTGAGACATCTTGTAAATATAAAGTAATATTAGTAAAGTTATCGCATGAAAAAAATCTGAATTCTACGGTTTCGTAGGAAGATGATAGCTTTGATATACCGATCTATTATTATTACATGTAGTAATGTGTAATGGAAACGATTATTTCGTCACGGTGCCATCATTTTCAAATGGAAAATTTAGTATGTTCGAAAAAAAATATTTTTATTTTTCACACGGAGCATTAAATTTTGGTTCTAGGAGAATCATATTGTTATGCCAATAGTGGTTATTGGTAGCAGTAACGAGTTTTCGTCAGTTCGTAATTCCATCGTTATTCCTATATTTAAAATCGAAAGTGAACTGGAATTGCGACGAACGATTTATAAGAAGAACGACTGTAAGTATTTTGTCTAAAGAATTTGTGAACTAATTGTATTTAAGTTTAAAACAAAGAAGAAAAAGATGGTAATCTCGTTAAGTATGTGTCATTTTCAAAGATTCGATTTCGATCTTATGAAAGTTTTGAACCTAACCTAAAGTAACGAATGGGAACGATACTCTCGCGAATACCGTTCGAACAACTGAAGCAAATATTTATGGTCTAAAGTATTTTTGATAACATTGATTAGAATAAACGTTTTATCAATATTTAAAAGTATCTATGAAATTATAGAATTTAGTTGAACTTTTACATCGACTCTATTAACCCTGCAACAAGATAATAACATAATAATATACACTTTCAGATGCTTTTCGCTATATTTATACTGTAATATTCACTGTATATAAATCGTTCCATCTGTGATTGCCCATCCTCGATCGATGAAATCTATAAAGAACAATAATATAGTCTCGGCATAATGGCGATAATAAATCTCTGTACAATGACAAGCAAGATTTCCAACGTGCAGAATATCTCGTTCGATATATATTTCTCAATCGGTTCGCTTCGAGACATTCTCTCGTAATAAATTTCTAATTACTACTATAGATCACCGAACGGAATAAAACGAGTAACGTTTATCGATCGAACGTTATCGAGCGATAAGCGAAGCGGGTTCGTCACTAACCTAAACGGTTTCTCCCCAGAGTGCGTTCTAAGATGCGTCTTGAGGGTGCTGGGTCGCGCATACGACTTGCCGCAAATTCGGCAAAGGTTAGGTCTGCCATTGTCGTCGGGTGTGACTGGGTTGCCGGTGGCGCCTATGCACAGAGCATGCTCACTGGACAATTGCAGCCTGGAATGGCCGTGCGCCGGGGGATGAGAATGAGGATGGGTACTGGTGCCGATCAGACTATTGGCCGGGGGTTGATTCACCCTTGCCTGCTGCTCCACAGGATTATACTGCTGGGCGGGACTTAACAGGGGTTCCACGCCCCATGCCGACGAATAGCTTTGCTCGTATCTACGCACACAACCGTGAATTTCAGAATAACTCGGCTTTTACACCCTCTTAGATGCGCACCCTCCCCGTCGAGCAAAATGGCGAGGGGTTGGTCTGCTTTCGAAGAGAAATATTACGAGCTGCTTCGCAAAAAGTATACCGAAATGGTGAGATAAAGTTACACTTCTCAAAAAGATACCGTAGGAAATAATCGAAGGGCTGCCTCGGTCAAGCGAATTTTGTATTTCGTTGTAGAACAAGGCGTTTAAGAGATTTTGACGTATCAAATTCTTATTATATACACTTTTCCACGTTGTAGGAATTATCGAGGTATTTAGGTAATAATACGAATTGGACGACGATAATCATACGAATTAGATATTTAATAAGAAAATTCCTTTCTTATTTCTTGTATTTACTTTGTTATTTTCAATAGTTTGATCGTCTTGAAAATGGTAGATGCTCTTTCCGTCTACATATAGTCTTTAGCTACTTACTTTGATAACTGACAAAGTAAAGTAAATGCATTTGGTATTTTAGGAAACGTTTATATCGCAAAGGGAAATGCAGAATTGCTATGTCATAAAACTTGTTCGATTGTTTGAATTGTTGCGTTTTTGTTGAATTTTTGTGTTTGTGTTTTAGTAAGCAACTAGTAAGAAAGTTTATAAAACAATCACATTCTTTATATCGCAACAATTTCAAAGTTCACGCAATTTAGAAGAATATAGAGTATCGGTTCGCCTTCCAATTCTTATGGCTTCCAATAAAGTGTCGATTTCCATCAAACAGTCGCGCTACGAATATGATTCGATTCAGAGAATGTTAGTAGCCGCCACTCTATTTCTAGGCAACGAAAAGAATTCCAACGAAATAAAACGTTAACGAATATTATTTCATGACGATTACTCTCTAAATTCTACGATCTCTTTCGTATGAAAAAATAGCAACGTCTTATAAAGTCGTATTTCACGATTCTTCTTATATATATCAGACGGAATATCTTTGTTGAAAAGAATTTTGAAACTCATCTTGAAACGACATTTAAATTTTATACGAGATACTAAACGAAGAAGAATGATAGTGATAGATGATTGAAAATTCTAATTGCACTTTGTATCTATAGAATATTGTAGAATTTATATATATAGAAATTAGAACGATCATGATTTCGAAACGTAGGAATTCAAAATCTACCTCGTAACCGAAGAGCAACGTTTTCAGATCAGTGGTAAAGACACAGATCGTTAAAGATATCAATGGAGGGTAGGCGTTAGCGTCGAAAATATAGATTCGATCATTTTCTACGTTATTTTTAGAATGACGTTAAAAAGTAAAAAAGAAACTAGACGTTCAGTTTTAAAAGAATACTCACCCAGAGTGCATGTTCATGTTCATGGTCATATTCATAGAAACGTTCACAGACATGGCTGGTGTAGACGCGTAATGCGTGGGTGGGACAGGTGGGCCAAGATTTTGAGTATAATCTTGTGAATAATGATGACTCGATCCTCCCGTGGAGTAGTATCCGCCAGTAGGACTTCCAGGATGGACCACCGCGTGTTTTAACGATAGCAACACGTCCGCCACACCTTCCCCGTTCGTGTTGCTCGTTCTCGGCGCACATTCTCCTCTGGCGCAACCCCAACTGCAAGGACACTTAACGCTTACAACGTATATCGAATACAACGTTACAGTCAGTTTTACGCTACGTGCCATTCTATATTCCCGTTTTCCGTTTCTTGTCTCGCGTCCGTCGTTACGCCCATCCTTAAGCTGGTTAACGTAGTGGCTACAGAAGTCTTTTTTTTTTTTGTCAGGTTCTACGTCTGATTCTCATAGTATCAAATTTGTCTAATCGTACAAGAGTACAAGTAGCGTAACAACTGTACATTTCCCGAGTAGAGAAGAACGAAGGTGTTGCAAACCTAAAGTCGCTAAAGTCGATTATCCTGGTTAACAAGTTTCAATTATTTAGATAGTACGTTGAATTTAATGATTGGGAAATCAAAATCTTCGTTTAATATGAAATATATAATAGAAAACGTGTTGGACAGATCAGCAGGTGCGCAAAAGTTTAGCAGATTTTATGGTTGTTGTGCAGCCCGGTTGGAAACAAGGGTATAATTTATTACGAGCGTCTGCTAGATTACGAATTCAGAGTAAATTTGACAAGATGTCAAACGCGGTGAATATCGAAGAACGAAGCGAGCGAGACAGCTGTCATTTTGGAAAAAGGCAATATTCAATTTCACGTAGCTTTTTTTAAAAAGTAGGTGGAACGCGTTGAACCCCTTACCTGCACTGATTTACGTTACTTAATACCTACATTCGCAGGACGATTATTATTTATTCCGATCTTTGCCATTCTCTACTTACCGACTTCTTCTAACGGCAAAGAATTAGATATAGAAAAGATATAGTTTACAGAATCTAGGAAGAATTTATTACTAAAAAAGATGGCAAGTTTTTTCTTTCTTTTCTTTTCTTTTCTTTTCTTTTTTTTTTTCTTGTCGTTGTTAATGTCAAATCTGTTTCGAACGAAACATTACCATAAATCAGCGTCGAATTGAAATATATCGTCAGATATGTTCTATTCGTTTGTCTATCTTTTACGGAACGGTTGACTTTTCAGTCCCGTGTGTGCAACGATCGATTCTAAGTGGAAACGTCTAACATTAGTCAGACCAGGAGGCACAGCGGCTCGCGTATGGACGAAATAACTAATATTTTAGGAAACAATTGGAAAGATTAAGAGCAGAGAAGTATAGGAAGGCCGCAGAGGAAAATCAGACTAAATGGCATTTTACGTTTTTCACGCGGAAGCAATTTTGAAACTCGCCGCACTGTCGTAAAATGTAAATCAATCCCAAGTAGTCGAAGGCATCCCTCCGTTTGGCTTCGCAGTTGAATATACGTTTTTAAATATTTCAAAAATATTTGTCGTCGATGTCGTGATTAAACTGCGGATCTTTTTACGTTTACGGGGAAACAAACACACAGCATGCACACAACGTGTAATAATATGCGAAATACGCAACGTAGAGAATTCGTTACTACTCTTTTACTTGTGTTTAAATATCAATAAATATTGGTATTTCGATCGTGATATTAGCATATAGGAATATTTCACGATAAATTCAAGTCGCGTAACTTTGATCGAAGAACAAACGCAGGAAACAAAATTAAATCGATTCAGTGCGCGTATAATGTAAAGAGATCGTCGTCGTATAAAATGAATTTCGAGTATATTTTATAAACACGTGTATGTACGTTGTTCGGTTCTGGCAAAGATTAATTTATGTCGCTGTGGTTTTGGAATATCGATGCGAATCTCGCTCTCCTCGTTGCCCTCGTTTCAACAGACGCTTTTAAAAGACCAAAGAACGTTCTAATAAAATCTCTAGCGAACGGTTAAAACGACGAATCGTATATATATATATATATATATATATATATATATATATATATATATATATATATTCTTTTTCTTCAGATTTAAGAAATTCGTTAACGATAGAGGAATACGACTTGCTGACAGATTACCGAAAGGCGGCGGCGGCGGCGGCGGCAAGTTCTGCGCCAAACTTGTTATCCGTTTGATACCTTTCATTCGGCGTATTTGTATTTGCAACACGAGTATCGGTATATCGATAACAGAGGGAAAGATATGCACGGAAGGAAATAGAAATTGAAAAGAAAATTTGTTAAATTCGGCCCGTTAAGCGGAGAAATTTGTAGAAACTGGAGCGAGAAAGGTGGAATAAAGAGCAGGAAGGTGGATTTTCTTGCCACTTACTTGTAGGTTGCCGAGCATGGACTGAAGAGACCAGGAGGTAACGGATCCAAGTCCAGCGGTGGCAATGGAAATCCAGCCATATCGTCCACCCAGAAGCTCGCCCCAAACTCGCTGACTACTTGGTTCTGTCCGGAATTTTGGATGTGTTGCGTTTGATCACCGCCAATGTCTTGCGGAGAATTTTGCAGATCCTGTAGACGAAGCGTGCCCTGCAGTGCACCCAGAGTCTCTTCGTTTTGATTATCCGTTAAGGTGTCTTCGCTGGATAGGACACCCAGAGACCCGGTGCACAGGCCGGAAGGTATGGTGGCCTCGATGCTTCCTACCGAACCTACGGACAGAGAAGTCACGTTAATTTTAGTAGCTAATTGTGAAAACTTGCTTGCCGCTAAAATCGAGATGGGAAATTACAGAGTATTTGGATCGCGAAATTTCAACTTTGCGTATCGTTAAAAAACGTAAGATCACAATTTAGATAACGTTAAAGTAGACAGGCTTTATTAAGAAACGATCTAGCGACATGGTTTCGGTCGTTTTATTCGAAACGTAAGTTCGACATCGATATTGTCGATAAAATACGCCATGGAAAATAAACTATGGTAGTTTGAAGAGAGACGGATCGCAAGAGAGATTACAAGAGAGACATCGAGTAAGCGTAGAAAAATATAGAACCGTCTTAACGGTAAAAATTCTTCGCGCAAAGTCTTTGGCCGAGATTCACGGATAATTCGCAGAAAGACAAAACGATGAATTTACGAGCATCCGTCCGGTTCTGTAACGCGTTATTGCGTAACGCGCGAGAAATAAGGTGTAAAAATCGTAGGACGCAAGGAAAGACTTTGGAAGAAAAGACGGATTCGTAAAGTCACTTTGTCGAACGGTAGGCAACTGCCAAGATATTCGTGTGTCGTAAGAAGATGTATATAGTAGTGAAAATTTGTTCGCAGCGAGGAAATGTATGGCTCACCTGTGCCAAGGGTGTACGGCGGTTCGGAGGTGTTCACCGTATGATGATTCTGCAGAAACTCCATCTCTGCGAAATTTCTGCTCGTAGCCGCCCTTAGAGACACCCCCTTTCCCCGCCTCTCTCGACAAAATACACGGACGGATTGCCTCCTCTCTGTAGAGACGTGGTCCAGCCCCTCTGGTCTCCCTAGCAACCGCACATTGCTCCATGAGTACGACCGATTTCTTTATCAATATTTTTCGCGATATTTCCACCGCCACCGCCGCCACCGCCGCCACCGCCGCCGCCGCTTTCTTAATTGCCGATGGAAAATTATTCGTCGATATTTTCTTTTTCGTACTCGTTCCAATATTTTCCGATACTTTTCGATAGTTTTGGCCACGTTCTCAACGTTTATTCCTCGTTTCGGTAATTTTTTCTTTCTTCCGTTTTATATTTCACGCAACGTTCGTATCCGGTATGTTCGAGGTGACGAGCGATTTTCTTTCGGAAGATTGTCAGTTTCGAAATGATATAGCGGGGCAACGGGATGCGAGAATAGACGAGACGTTGGAAAGAGCGCCGGTGTTCGTTTCTCGAGCGTCGGAGCTGTTTTCGAAAATTACGCGTTTACGCGTTACAGGCATGTTCGAAGCTCGATATTTTGGAAATTGCGCGCATCGACGAACGAATATAGAGAAAATAAGATAAAATAAGATAAGGTGGTCACCGTTTTTCGATTTGACAACGACTACGATTCTTATATGTAAGAGGCTTAAGAAACCAACTACTACTACTACTACTACTACTACTACTACTACTACTACTACTACTGCTGCTGCTGCTGCTGCTGCTCGACTACAAAGGCGATGATAAAGAATCGCGATGTATCGATCCATACGAACGTTCGTTTTTTTAGCAATCGCATCGATCGTCCCTTCCAGCGTTTTTCCAGTTTCTTGAAACATCCGTGACGTTATTCGAGAGATCGTAGAGCACTGCGTTCGTCGCTCGTGCAACGTAATTGTTCGAAAAACCAAAGGAGATAATAAAAAACGAGCGACATTCGTGAATGACTTTTTTATGAATGGCTGAAAGGAAAATGCACGTGCATATGGACCGAGCGTATAGAAGTACCTTTATGGCTTGGAAGACCTGCCGGTTTCCTCTAAAGGCTTCTGCAGAAAATCTGCCAGATATTTTCATTCATAGCCTGAAAACCATGTGCATCTTGCCACGTGATTCGGTTCTTCGTATCCGGCGATTCGAACGATCATCGGCCGTTCGTGGTCGACGTGGGAAATCCGCGTTCCGTCGCGTCTCTTGGCGCAAGAAAATAGCCCTCCGCTCTCTTCGCACGATTAACGATTATCAACCACACGACAAGTGTCTAATGTTCGTTGCACGATGTATATATGTTAAGATCGGCGGAAAGATTCGTCGAACTCTTCGTTCGAAACACGGCTCTCGGCTTTCTTCGCTTTGAAATTCGCTTGGACGGTTAAGAATTTCCAAGCATCCAACAGGTATACGTACTACGATGAACAGGTATATATACGATCCGGCCGTGGATCATGGTTTTTGCCCGATTCTCGTGGAACGTGAAATCGACGCAAACGTCGTGGTCTCGAGCAGTTTCTCGACGGTATTCGACGTTCGTCTTCCCGTTCTGCTACAAACTCTTCCTTCTCTTGCGAAACACGTGCCGAGTCCGTCTTCTATCTCGGCGGAACCCGACTCGGAACCCGACTCGGAACCCGACTCGGAATCGCCTATTCGCCCGAATCCCCTGGTGATCGAATTTTCAGTCTGATCTTGAAACACGGAGAAGACATAGCCGCACTATACGCACTGTCGTTGCTCTATCGCGTGGGAGCGCACTTGGAACGTTGAGAAAACGAATTACAAACTACATGGTAAGTTAACTGGAATCGCGTTCGAACTTGCTCGTCGATGTATATCGGAGTTTACAGGGATACGTATTAAAGTTGCAGCCAGCGTGAATCTCGAGGTAGCAGGAAGGCGAAGAAGAGAAAGAAGAAGAGGAGGAAGAAGAAGAGGAAGAAGAAGAAGAGGGAGAAGCGGCGAGGGATGGTACGTCGCGTTGCTGCCATGCTGCCACGATGGCTCGTCAACGTGTCTTGGCTAACTAGGGATCTACCACCTACTATCACCCACTCTCACCCCTTACGCAGCCTGACTACCACTTTGACCCCACTCCATCATGGGCCGGCCTTTTCCTCGCTCTCTTTTTTCCTCCACCACGCCTCGCTTTCTTCCACGCGCCTAACATGCTCCTCTTCCACGTGTGTCTACCCCTACCCCCGACCAACCTTCAGCTTTCCTCCATGCTCGCATTCGACAAGGTGTTCGCCAACGAAGATTCGCAGGATTTTTCACAACTTCGCCCGTGGTTAGACGCGCACCGACGCCTTCTCTGTTCGAGACAAGCGGACAGCGCAACGCTCGAGTGGAGTTCGCTGCCGATGGAATTTCCATCCATCGTTTCCGTACACGAAATGGCAAAAGATAACTCGGCTGATCACGAGTCTCGTTCCTTTCGTGCCGATGTTACGCGTGCACGAAATTTCATGGAATTTCATGGAATTTCATGGAATTACGTGAAATCGGTTTCTGCGTTTGGAACGGAGTCGACCGACGATGGTGTTTTCGGCTTTAATTAGACAACGATGCTTGGAAGGAAAGAGAGACGCGAGAGGACGAATCGACTTACGCACGCAAAGAAAGAAAATTCCGATGCGCGACCTATCGCACTGCCGGCGATATCCGTTACGAGGTAGAAAAAGGGAGGACGCGAGGAAGAACGGTTTGGAACGATATCCGTGTCGACGGCCGTGTAAAACGCGAGACGTCGGAATACACGGGTCGGCCGTCGTCGATGTCGACGACACGGGATACTAATGGTTCGTTGGGTGATCGGCGATCGGCGATCGGCGATCGGCGATCGGCGATCGGTGATCGGGGCCCTGCTTCGAGGGCCTGGTTCGTCTCTACTACACCGATATGCCCGTTGCCAGGGCGGGACGGGCAACTAGGATATTATTTTCTTCAGATACCATTACCACGCCGATCACGGTGGTCCTGCCTCGCAGACGAGTGGCCTCGATACCCTCGAGATCACTGGCTTGTAATGCCTTCCCTTTCGTCGATTATTGACCAGTGAACGGTGAGCCCGGCTGCGAAACGCTCCGAGGCTACCTATTCCACCGGCGACGACCCAGCTACGGCCACCCTTTGCCAGCCTTTGCCACCGCGCCCGCTCCCATCGCCACTTTGCCAAAGTGCGTTTCTCCTCGATCCACGGCTTTTCAACCGATAGCCTTCTGCGTTAAACAGGCCCATCAGTTACGTTTACTTTTTACAGCCTGTCAAAAGTCACGGGTCTTCTCGTCTTTGCCGCGTTTCTCCTCCTCGTATATCGTGTTTCTGCAAACGGCAACTTTTCCTTCTCCCTTTCGCCCTCTCGCTCGAATCTCGCGCATACGATCGTTCTTTGCCGGCATTTTTCTCGCCAGCCCTTTTCAGGCTTTCTCGCGCGTTATGCGCTTGGTCGAGATCGTCGTCGTCGTCGTCGTCGTCGCCCTGCGTTCTTGCGAAGAGTCCGCCACGCTTTGCCGTGCTTTAATTACGCGTACACGCGTTTAGCGGGCAAATATCTGCACGTCGAATTCACGTGACTCGATACCAGCGTTAAGATCGAGTTTAAATAATACCAGGCGTCTGTACGTCGTTATTCAATCGTTACGCACGCGTTTATCGGTTCGTGTAAACGCGTTAGAACGCGCAATTGTATCGTTGCGCGTAACAAAGACTTGGCAAGCTGGAAGATCCGGAAACCGTAGCGACAAACACCTTTGCAAACGAATAAGAAAAACCAACGGCGAGATAAACGTCGTGCGACTTCGAGTCTTTTTCGAGCGTCCACAGCGACGAGTACTACCAAGCGAGTAATTGTACCTTTGATCTGCAATAAACGTTGCGCCCAACTTTTATCGACTATTTATCTTTTTGCACACCCTAAATCGACCACCTCGAAACGATAGCTCTTCGTAGCCGTTTGTAATTCTATCGCCACGACGGGAAGGTAAGCTACGCAGGGGTAAAGTCTCGATAGAAGAACGCTCGGTCGAATGGAAAACGGCGATCGAACGAGGAGACGCTGCCGCGAGAGTTGCTACCGCCTACGAATCTGACATAACGAAATCGATCATTGGGAAATCGCACGGAATCGCGTACCGCGAAGTCGTTTCTCTTCGAGAAGACGAGAATATGGTAAACTATACTTTTTACGATACCAGCGAATCGGAAAGATAGGAACAAACGAACAAACGAATAAACGTTCTTCGCAAAGGCGAGCAGTGATCGCTTTGGTCGACGAGTAGCAGGAGGTCGCGGAACGACGGGACGAGCAGTCGGTCAGCCGTTAGACGGAAAAAACGTAAAGCGGCCGGTGGCTGGAAACGTGGTCTCTCACGAGGCCAGGCGCATCCGACTATCGAATGTCTCGACGTAATCGCGACCGTCAGGCCGGACACCTGACTACTGTAGTTCCGACGTGGACGCAGGAAGAGGAAGTCGACCGCACGGCACCGACCGTTCTGGCGTCGACCGTGTGTCGTCGACGCGAACCCCCTCCAACACCGAGGATCGAGTTCACCTATCTCCGCATATTTCTCCGTTCGTTACAGCGGACCAGATATTTCTACCATCTACTATCCGTTTATACAGGATAAACGTTCTACGACGGGATAAACATGCTCTTATTAAAAAAAAAAAAAAGAAAAAAAGTTGATCTCCGTGGAAGTTTTCGATCGTATCGCTGCGTCCGTGTCGCAGCGTCGAAACAAGGGGAAACGAAATAATAAGAGTCGTAACGCGATTAACCTTTACTCGTTGGAAAAGAGAAAAGGTTAAAGGCGAAACATCAGGAACGCGAGAAACGTGGATTGCCAAGGCAACGGTATAGATACATGGAACAGTTTGTAGGACGAAACCTTTGGCGAAGGAGAAGGCGAGAAGATACGGAGGAGGGATGTGTAAAATTGAGAAACACGAAAACGCAAGAGCCTCGACATAGGTGTAAGAGGGGAATGAAGGGTGGCGTAGAAGAACTCGCAGTACGCCGAGTGCACACCCTGGGTATTGGCTTACGCTTCCAACCGATTGGGCCCGTGGTATTTACGCAGGACCCCGTAGAAAACCGGACCCCGCCTCCCTGTCTGTGGATGGTAACGCGCGATTCCACGCAACTGTAACGTTTCCAACGAGCTCGACCGATCGCTCGCATCGCGACGTTCTTCGCCTGCCGCGGTTACACCCGACGGGGTGCTGCGCCACGGCCACGAACCACGCTGTGCTCGAGCACCGATCGTTTAAGGTAAAAGGCGCGCGAGACCAAGCTGCTTTCTCGGAAATGAAAGATAAACGGAGGAATTGAGACAGCATCCGAGGTACGTTTGTTCTTCGTTCGCATGGTCGAGTCGTCATTTTCGAAAGAGCCCGACGCTTAACCGCGATAGGCGACCGCAAAATTCGCACGAAACCTTCACGGCCAATTTCCCGATCTCGAATCGTCGATTCGAAGGCAGAGATAGCGTCTATGGCAACCGGAGTCGGTCGGTCTTCCTACCCTCTTCGAGGGAGCGTCCTACCCAACCGCACACCTGTGTTTGCTCGCACCTGAAATCAAACGGGCGATTACATTCGCGCGATCGTTCTACCGGCGATATCGAGAGAAGCGGACACGCGTCCTACGTACGCCGATCCGCCTTAATCGCGTGCGCGCGTTAGGCGGCTACGCGAGCCGGGTTGCATCCGCTGTCGCCGCTTATCTCGCCCGGTGCTCGTTTCTTCGATACTTTCGGCGAATACTAATTCTCGTGAAAACGCGTCGTTCGATCTTTCATCTAACTAACGATCTTTCATCGACGTAGAAAAGTTGCTCGATCGTAGCGAAGTCAAAGCTATACGCCGAACTCTAGGAACAGCTGTATTCGCGGATGAAATTTTACGATTTTACGTTTTCGGCTTTGTGATCTATCCTCGTGCTATGGTCGTGTAACGTGGCGCGTCAAAGTACAGCGCGAGCATCGTAAGCAGCGGTGTAGGTCGATACAAGAGCGGCAGACCGCGCGCCGTGTTCATCGCCGTCGATTCAAAGTTGAATGATTAACCCTCGTGACGAGATGACAGTGACGGTATTGTTCGCGATCGAAAGTTCCTCCCACTGGTACCCATCTCCCTTTGCTAAAGTGATTGCCCATCGGATAATCTCCACCGTTAGGATAAACCCGGCTTTGAACGATCGAGATGTTACTAAATACGTCACGGTTGCTTAATTACATTTGCGGTGAGCCACCTCTCGCGGCAGCCTCCGGATACCGTGTAATCGGAAGACGCTGGTGTTTCCAGGCCAGGTGTTGCCATGTTTTTACAAATGTTCCCTATCCGACGTGTACGTATGTCGCGCAGAATCAATTTCCAAGTTTCATCGCCACCGTAACCAGACGCCGCGAACGCGACTATAGCGGTGAAACTTTAAAGACGTCCGATAACGCGCATAGAACACGCCTTGCCAAGGTGTTCGAACTTATTCGTGCCATCTTGTCGCGACCAACGAACTCCTGCGAACGATCCGTCTACGTTTCTTCGATTCGAGTAATTTCGCAATGCAACCGATGACCGTACGTAGAGACACGCGCGCCGCCGGAACATTTGCAAACGTGGCTCTGTCTCTTTGGTCGTTGCGAGTCCCATCGGATGACAAGATAGCGATCGGACGGTGGCTTATCGCGTTCTTTGTTCGAGCAAAGATCTTTGGCGTAATGCGGTGACGGTGGCGGCCGGCTGGCACGCGCCACGTGTAATTCAATCGGCTATTTCGACGACCGGGAACAGCCGAAGGGGCGGCCCGGGAAGTGGACAAGGTTTTAATCCTTGAGAAAACTGTTACGAACACGGGGGGCGAGCTCGTGGTCCTCTCGCTAATCGTGCCTCGCGAGTCTCGCCTTATTTTCTTAGTCGGCTATCGCGGACAGATGCCAGGCCGCGGTCTCTGCCTCGCGTCTTCCTTCAACCCTTTCTCAAAATACGAAACTCGACACCAGCCGTGCGCGTTGTAGCCAAATTGCCGCCTGCGACTGTACCCTTAACCAAAAATAGCCGCCCATGGTCGTTGGTTCTTGAATAAACAGCGCGAAGAAGGATAGCGGCGTTTGAGTTATTCGACCGTCGAAGTGAGTCGAGCTTTCCCTTTATTTTCATTCGTATTGCCGATCTCGTCGTTCTAAATCGTCTCGAAGGTAAATTAGATAAAACGCCGACCCGCTAAACTCGTACCTTTACGTACGTTTATAAACGTAATTAGAGAAATGGAAACTAGCTTTTCGTATCTCGTAGGGCAGCGTGTTCTCCCGTTCGACCCGTTGCGATAACTTCCTCCATATTTGGTTATCGTAAGCCATCCGCTTTAAACCATCTTTCTACCATCTTTCTACCATCTTTCGCAGAAATCCAAATTTCTCCAATTCGTCGCTCGTTGATTATCGTTATCGCAAAGAATGTCCGATTGTTTGCGAGATGACTCCAAAGCGACAGCCTCGACGAGCCCTTTCGAATTACGTTTCTCGATATGTAGACTTCGACTGGTGTTTCCCCCGTGGAAAACCTTCCGCCAATTCGTTTTCGGGCATAGGTCCGCTTTCCTTGCGAGATCATACGCGACACGCTACAATTGCGTAACGTTGTAAAATTATAAAAGAGAACTCTACGATATTGGTAGTATCGTTAGCTGGCAGATTATCGTGCAAGAGGCCGTGATACCCGGATGAATACTTACGGTGTGTTAAAATATGGTCGAATTAGAAAATTCTATAATGGAAAAATACCGCTTCTTAAAAGCACGGTAGGAAACCGGGACGGTCCAACGAATCTTTTAAACGTACAGAGTAGCCAACTATAGTTGTATTGTGGCGTTCAGCCTAAAGATAGATACAAATGCGAAAAATATTTGGTGTAAGTGGAATGGACGCTAAAAGTGAACAAATAGAAAAGAATATTGTGGTGTAATATTTGTACTATGCGCCATCGACGTATTGGCGAGTGGTTGCGCATCCCTGGAACATCGAGGAGGAAGAAGAGACGCGACGCGTCTAATTGCGCCGCGCCGGTATTCCGGAATTGCTTTAAAGCATTAGCTCGAACGTCGCAGAGAGGTATACAACCCCCCAAGATGGCTGCTCCCGGGCGTATCGACGTTTGGCGTTTGCAGGGTTTCCCAGAGGTAAGCTCATCGGAAATTGTGGGTCTTCCCTCCCCTGGCATCGCCCCCGCCGCCTTTGCTGGCCCTTCAAAACAAAGAAACACACGTAATTAAATTTTTGTCCGGCACAAATTAATGTGCACGATACGGCACGCTGCTGCACGCCACGGCCAGCAGCTGCACCATCGCCAAAGCAAGTTTAATCCGCGATCCGCCTTCTAATCGGCATCCCACCCATCCCATTCTCGCCACATTCTCGCCACATTCTCGCCACATTCTCGCCACATTCTCGCCACTTTCCTTCCCTCTGCCTCTCCTTTCTCTTCTCCTATCTTCGCAACCGCTTCCACCCTTACTTACTTATTTCCCGTTTATTTTAGCCTTTCTCCAGTCATCGAACGTTTTCGCCTAACTAGATTTATATCTTTCAACTTTTCTCGAGAATTTTTAAGCAACTTTAGGACGCTTCTGAAAATTGTGGTCGGAGCAAAGATCCAGTGGTACAGAGATTAACCACTGGCTTTGATAATTTCGCGTTCATCGAGTTATTTTCCACGGATCGACGAGACAGTGATTTCTCCGTTGATCGAAAGTGATATTTGCCTGAGATCATCGGCTGATTGTCAATCGTCGATATGAATAGGAAATCTTTCTTTTTTTCTGCTTTCGTACTTTCTTCTTTTCCCTTTCCCGATCGTTCTACCTTCTTTGTCGCATCTGTATAAAATATCTTTTTATACAGTTTCTACTCTTATTAACTGTAGATAATCCTGTTATGGTTAGGGAAAGAAAAGGATTTCGTTTCTAGGGATACTTTTTTAATAAGTAGAAAATTACGAAATCGTTGCTTCCTAATTTGCGATTCGATCCTCTCGTTAACGTTTTAACGGCTACTTTGCGAATCAGAATTTTCTTTATCGCCCTCAACCGTCTCCGGATATGTTTGCAAAGTTCGAAGAGTATCGAAGAATAAATGAAAATAAATAAATAACAGAGTTTTACTATTATACGATATAAACGGGTAAATTACTTCATAGCGACGAGTACGTTTCATAAAATTAACGCGTTGATCGTGTTGGCGAAAGTGGCATTTTTATTTCGTTACATTATCCTTAATTTATGTAAGCGATAGAAAAGAAGCGCGTTAGGATACAGATACTGAAATAACGTCGAACATCGTTTCTACTTCGTGACATTAAATAGCGATATTTATTCATACAAAAATAGAATATTTGTTTAGAAACCTTTATAAACCACTGTACAAAACGCGTTAATTAGTATCTATTTACAGGCGCACAAGTTTCTACGTGAATTCGCTAGAATAATACAAAATAATTCGTCTCGTTCTTTTCAGCTAATTCCAATTTTCGTATCCTCCTTATGAATGTCACGGAGTTCCTGGAAACAGAAACAAAATATCGAAATACATTTGGTACGTGCTCGTTGCAACATGGTCGTTCGTTTCATATTAAAATGGGGAAAAAAGACACGCGAACCTACGTGTAACATTCGATAGTGGCCTCCTTTCACTTCGTGTTGCTCGGTTTGCTCGTAAGCTTCAGTCGTTAGACTTTCCGACTCTAACGGCCCGAAAGTCCAACCACCTTCTCCGTCGAAGCGTAACAGTAGTTTATGATATTTCGCGAGGGAAGCCACGCGATGCGTGATAGTCAACAGAGTTATGCCTTTCCTTTTCGCAGTTTCGTAAATCACTGCTTCAGCCTCGAGGCTCACGGCACTGGTGCACTCGTCTAACAGCGCGTATTGAGGCGCGTGGTAAAACAAACGCGTCATCGCGAGTCTTTGTTTTTCGCCACCCGACAACGTAGAGTCCCAATCACCGAAAGCGTCCAGTCCATTCGGCTCTCTCTCTGCCAGACTTCGTAGATCCACTTCTTCCAGCAATTTCAGCAGTTCTTCGTCGCAACAGTCTTCCGTTTGTGATTCCGACGGATATATGATTTGATCGCGCAAGCAACCGACGGTCATGTAAGGTTTTTGGGGAATATAGAACAAGGCGGGTCTTTCTCGTTTAGCAGAGTAATTCTCTGCTGGTCTTATCAAAGTGCCTCCATACACTGGCCATAAGCCAGAAATTATCCGGAACAGGGAACTCTTACCACAACCATTGGGGCCAGTAATTAATATATGGTCACCTGGTCTTATCTACAAAAGTAAAATTCTACAATAATTTTCCTTTTTCTTTCTCTCTCGATAATTTGTGATTTAAAGATACAACGAAACTTACACAAATAGTCAATCTAGGTACAATAATTTCACAGTTTGGTGTAACTATTGGCACGTCGATTAAGCTTATACTGCCATCTGTACTTTCACGTACGATTCCTATAACGAATATTCTTTGTGCGTTATCGTATCCGATCAAATATACTTGAAAAACTGTTAACTGCTATGCTTGTAGAAGATTACCTTTTATCACCGGTGCTCCATCTTTCAATTCGATTATATTATCTAAGGCAAAATTGGTTGTACTATTCGTTATTCTCGACGAACTGCTAACGATGTTTCTTCTATATTTACATAGCGCAGCATCTTTAAATACATCCAACATTTCACTGACCCGTGCTGCGTATCCGGCCAGTGCCACCAATTCCTACGATACACGCGATTCGTTATAAACATCTTACTCTTCCAACTAGCTAGCTAACACCCTCTGTTATTTTCAATCTTACTTTGTAAGACGACATCAGTCTTTCGACGGCATCTGCCCCAGAGCTCAAAAGATTTTTAGAAGTCGTCAAGTATCTGGTTCTTTCGCTCACTCCGCCTATTTACAAGGAAATAAAACTATTAGTATTTCGCGTACTATAACCTAATTTTATATTTAGTATCTACGTACCGTCGCCGTCGTCTTTTGAAGCGAAGCTTCCTGACGTGACCGTGGTATAAAGAAGAGGCATGGCAATAACTAAAAGTCCAGTGCCAGACCAAACGTATTTCATAAGCAGTTGTTCCAGCATCACGTACCAAAATTTTAGGGCTAACACTCTCCTTAAGTGCGAAACGAGAGATTTATAAGCAGTAATCAAGTATCGATGCTCTGTACAGTGACCTCCGTAGAATGCAATTTCTTCCGCATGAGCACTGATGCGAGCATGTGCCTCTCTTAATATTCCACGTCTGGACGCTTCTTCGGCCACTAATTGGCCAAATTTAGGAGAAGCTAGACGTAGAATCTGTCCGGTTAGACCAATTACCACGCACGATAACAACGGTCCTGTAAAACAATACAAAGTATAAGTATATATCGCTTAATTTGCCTTTCAAACGATTAGGCTCTGGTTATTCGTACGCTCTATAACTTGCTAATTGTATTACCGTGTATCCTTTTCGCTCCCATTTTGGAAGAGAAAGAAATAAGCGCGATGCACACTAATGCACAATCTAACAGTGGCTTGGTTAAACTGGAATACAAATGTGCCACAGAACTAGCCAATTCGGACAAATCATCCGTCAGTCTTTGTTCAGCACCTCCGAGTCTAGTGTCCAGTGCAGCCACTCTATAGTAGGTCTGTTGACTCAGATACATTTTGTAAGCATGCTCTACCAGGCGTCCTCTTTAAAAACAGAAAACAAAACTTGACACTTGTTTGTGACCGCTTAAAGCCACGCAAACTACAAATCAATATTCATTGTTCGTGTAAATACCTAAAACTAAGAGCCAATCGTCCCTCTAGATATCGAATAGCCGAGTTAACGAACGTCGCGGGAAAAGCTATAGCGAACCACCTCGCGAGCATCAAAGTAAACCCTCGAACGTCTCGAAGCACGATTCTCTTCACGATTTGACCTTCTAAAGTGGCTACATAGATCGACAAAAACGTCCTAGCTAGCAACGTCAGAGTGGCACAAGTGAGTAATCCGGCCTCGCGCGTCTTCCATCCAGGAACCATGATCCTCAGCAGCTCGATCAGCTGTTTAATGAATCGTCGGTCCAAACCCACGTTTGCTTTCCCTGCCTTGCTATTCAACTTGCTATTATTAGCATCGTTAATGTCATTCTTATGCCTGCTCGGTACTTGAACGCTATTCCGAGTTTGCTTTTTCCCCTTTTGGCACTGCTTTATAGCAAAAGTCACCAACGGATAACCGATCTTGATGAAATAGAGAGTGGTCGCTACCCCGACTATACCACGAGTCAACTGCTCTTGCCTGATACCGTATTTGGTAGACGTCTTGTCGATTAATTTCGAAAACACCGACGACATCCTGCCGGAGGCACGCTCTCATCGGAGCGTATCGCGGCGTAGAAAGCTCGTTTCGAACGTCGTTTTAATCGAAACGACTCGTTTCGATGCTGAATGGTTCGTCAACGACGATGGTCACTCATTGTGGTACTATTAGTGGCAACCACTTCCGCTTCGCTTCTCTTCGCGACTATTCACCAGTGTGAACGTTGAGGCTAACTCAAGCAGAATACACACGTTTATCGCGCGAATCGCTCTTACCGCGTACACTACTACGTGCGCATAAAAGAGAAAAAGAAACACACACGCATACACGCACACTCTCGCTCTCTCTTTCTCTCTTCGGCTCGAGACTGCTCGATCCACGTAGACCGGCTACCAGCTGGCGACTGTTCGTCACGTCTCCCGCACGCAGTTCGCCGTTCCGTTCTCTTTTGGACCCTCTCCGCGGCGGCAACTAGACCCCGTGACTGGTAGATCGCTTGTGCTTGTGTCTATCGCTGGACTTGGATCCGAGCTCATCGACTGCGACCGTACGTCACTCATTTTTCCCTGCCGCCGATCTCAGATACCAAAATGCACTCTCTTGGTTCGCTAGTTCCGCCACGTTCATTCCGGACCAACTCTACACAGATCTCTTTGTGCGCTGCGCTTTGGCGAGCAGACTGTACCACGCGATAAAGTACGATAGTATTATCTATATTATGTTGTTGACATTGCCGTTATTGATAATTGTATGCGAGCCTTTCGGGCGCCAGACTAATCGAGACCACTTTTTAAGAAATTTTTTATTTCATTTCTTAGAAACGTAATTAGTATTCAACATTTCACACAACAAAGGCCTTATCTTCATGAATTTATTTATCACAAGAGTAAAAATATAATTTGTTTTGAAGTTTCTTATTATTATTTTTTCTTACCTATTGATTTATGGAATTGATCAACGTGGCTTACGAGCGACTCGTGCACTATAAATGTATCGTTCTGTAATGTATGTTCGAATGGAATATAAAATTCTGATTAAGGAACATTCTCTTCTCTCCGTAAACTATTTACAAATTTTATTACGTTATTACATTACAGATCGTTTTCGACTATATTTTAATTTAATATAATTTTGAATCGATCTATAAATTTTCTCAAAATGTTGACATTTTTTATATAACGATTTCTATGAAAGATTAGCGATTCGAAGATTTTTGTCGAGAAACTTGCGATATTTGTCGTGACAGCCGTGTTTCATCTCGTACAACGCTAATGAAGTTTCAAAATGTTTTATATAACGCATATATAATATGGACGTACAAATTTTTTACGTTTTCCTGTTTAGTTTGTCAATAATGCATATACCAAATTTTATTATGTTGTCAATTAATTAATAGCTAGTATGTATCATTGCGATTTGCTTGAGACTTGGACACGTGGTATAGTTGTGGATCAAAGTGCCGCTACTTAACTGTATTTTGCCTTCCTCTCTTTCGCTCTAAAGATAACGTTGTGTGTGTGAGTATATACATGTATTAAACGCGTTATTAGCTGCCCTACGCATGTCTTCCATATGCATATAAGCACTTATATTCTTTGTCTTCTTTCCTCGTAATCTTTTTCTGGTATCTCCGCTTCTTTCACTCGTCTCTCCCCCCC
>JACXIV010000101.1:862557-1026995 GCA_014737475.1 Bombus confusus
TTTGAAATATTTTCTCGTGTTAAGGACGGTTATAATGGAAATAGAGTTCGCGAGAGGATAGACAGTGCGACATGGTGGTGTTTAATGGGAATGAGAAACTAAACGTTAATGATAATACCGGGTGCGTTATGTGGAAGCTGAATGCGGGTAGGAGAGGCGCGTTAGATTCGTTTTAAAAGCATTGTATCGCGTTGAAGGGCGGTTCACACAACCAGCATTGCGTTAACGTTGATAAAACAGTTGCCGATGCCGTTTTCAAAACGTTATCTCGTGTGTTGTTCAAATATTTGTATACAAAGAGGCTGTCGAATCTCTCACGTATATGCCAATCTGTTTTGCAATACTGTAAAACGAAACGTGACAATTTCATCGTGATACAAATTCTACTTCGAGCATGACCTTTCCATCAGACGAGAGTAGCAGACGGATAGCTATTAAACGTTAATAAACCTCATATAACATCGTATGAATTGATAGTTACGTATGTATTATATACATATACCTTTTAACCCTCTAGATACATGTATATTTTCATTTGTCAATTTTCTGTATATGTATACGTACTATGTAATTTTTTAATCGACTATTTACATACGCTAACGTATCAGGAGTACTAGAACAACTGTTGATATTTATTACAAATTCAATATTATTTACTATGCTTTGGTTTTTTTTAGTTATTTGCAAAATACTAAATAAAATCAAAATTCTAAGTTTTTCAATAAAAACGGTAATGGGTAGTGTTCTGCACGCTCGTAGAATTATCAGCTTTTGACAGAAAAAATTACTAGTTACTAACAAACGTAAAGATTACTTAGAAAGTTATAAAAATTAGAAAATTTATAACTTCGCGCGGCTACGTTTATTAATTCTCGAAACTTTCTTATCATTTCAATTAACTATCGTGTAAATTAGAGCAGAAAAATTGTACGATCTTTCCGTTAGAAGGAAATCAATAACATTCATAAACGTATAATCTTTACTAAATGTTTCGAATTGTTTCGATGTCTAAAGAAATGAGGATTTTATGTTTGGCTCGTAGTTATAAAAACGCGAGTAAAAAATTTAACGACATCGTATTTCGTTCAAACGATAATCAAAGGTGTATCTATCATACTCCGCGCTCGTGTTCCGGAAAAAATGTTACCGCTCGTTATCTCGATCCTGCTATCGATCAAAGATACGTACATATGTACATAACACGTAAGTACCTGTTCAATAAATTATTTTCGTTAAAATAATTAAAAGGTACATAGCAAAAACCACTTTCGTCCATGTTTGCCTTTTTTTCACGGCAGCAAAATAATACATGTTAAATATTTTAAACGAAACAATCATTATATCACTACGGTAACTACTTAAAACCAATTCTTTGGTTCCTTTCCTTTTAGAGAGATATTAATTATCAATAATGTGAATGAAAAGCTACGATGGTCGGAAGTAACAAAAAAAAAATGTTCGTTATCGACAATGCTTAGTGACAACCAGAAATTGTTTTCATAACCGATAATATTCGTAACGTAAATTGACCATAACGTATGAATTCTTATACTATAACTTTTTTTATGTAAACAGTTACGTATTAACGATTCCACTATGTTGTGATCACTAAGGTGGATTTAATAAGCCACTATTTGAAAAAACCGAAATTTGAACTGTTCCAATTACGGAGCCGCTCGATTCATTTTCACAACAAAGTTTCGAGAACCTGTTTTTATGTTCAATTGTGTTTCCTTGAAATATACCGGTTCTGTTTGATATCGGAGATCATGTGGAACTCTTCTCAGTCGAGTAAAAGGTCGGACACGATTAACACGAGGCTGATGATTGGTTTCATATTTATTGGCGGGACAGAGATAAAGTAAGTCGGATCGGTTGAACGATCGAAGAAGAGTCGAACATACCGTTCAAAAGTTTGTTATACGGTCTTTTTAACGCACGTTTAGTAACGTGTGCTCAGGAAGAACAACAGACCTCGCTAATGTACCCGCAGCTGCTGATAATTGTCGGAATTGTGTAAACATAGCGTGCTGTGCCATAACGAGCACTCGTTGGGCGTTTACCGTTCGGAAATTTTGTTTCATTTCCTGGAAGCTTTTCTTCTTCGCGAGATCTGGATTGTTATCGATAGTGAAATTTTCAGCGTGATTACTTTCGTGGCTTCTTGTTTCCTCTCTTGTGTCGTTAGTTTTGTTAAATTACAGATAATTTACTTTTTACGTTTTCATATTCATAGTATATATATATATATTATATAGACGACGCGAATAAAATTTCAATGGAATAGTTAATTGAGAATATGCAGGATGATACTTTTAATTTTTAAGGTCCTTTAAAATTCTAGTACTAGAGTTATTTATCGTATTTTCATCGCTATACCGTGAAACATTTCTACGAAAGAAAACTGTACGGTTTTAATTAAAATATTGAAAATTATCGTTCAACAGGATTGAATATGAATCAGAGAAATTACAATGGGAATCCTATGGAAATTTCCTTCCTTCTTTCTTTTACAACCATGGCCGTAATTCGTTTCCTTCTCGTGCTTCTTTTATTTGCGAGAACGATGTACTTAACTCGATACTTAACCCTGTTAACGACTGCAATTACGAATTTGTAATGTGATAACCGACAATTAGTATTACGAAGAGTAGGACTATACCTAAAGATAAGCTTCTTTTCGTGCTACATAATACGAATGAATTTGTCTTGTTTCAAATCTAAAATCTATACTTGCCGAATTGTATGTCGTTCTTGACTTGTTTCTTCACGTTATAAAATTCTTTTCTCGCGCAGATAATACGGATTTGTCGATGTTAATAATACGCATATAAGGTAGGATTATGTGAATTATCCAAGCTTTATTCGTGCAATCATTTATCCCGCACGCAGAGGTTTAAACGATCGAAATAAAAATTTAGAAATAAATATATAAATTAAGCTTGCACGAGACTGTTTTAAAAGTAAAGTAAAAGTACTCTGTTGTCTCTGAAGAAATTCTCCATTGTTTTCCAAGCGGACGCATCGCAGTTCATTTCGCAACGCGTTCGATTCTCCTTCCCTCCGCGAGAACGCTATACATATATACATATGTACTTAACTCATACAGACAGGTCCATTGATCTCGTTACAGTATACAAGCCATGGTACAGTCGTTGCATCGTGTTGCACTGATAGAATAATAGAATATATTAAATACCAAATCGTGTTCGCGAACGTTACGATCCGCATTCAAGCGATTTGCACTTCTCCGTGTCATACAGGACGCGAGTGAAAACAATCGTTCGTTCAATTTCTCTGATTTATTATTTCTCCTGCGTCGCTATGAAAATATTATCATTTCTATGCGAATTTACGATGTATACAACTGCCGACGAAAATATTCGAACATTCGTAGAAACATTTTACGAATATATTACGTATTGTACGAAACATTTTGACGCTTCATCGCGAAACGAAATTCAATGAAATGTAAAATTTCGAGTGCAAGTTCTCTGTGGCAATTGTTCGGATATTTTTCTGAGCCGCTATAATTATTTTGAAACTGTTTGCTAGCCGTTCGAAATTCTTCGCGTCGTCATTGACCTATATAAAGGTAAAGGAAAAAAGAGAGAAACGTAGGAATAAAATTAACGACCGTTCGAAATTGCTAACGATACTTGCCATACTTAATTGCAATCGAATATAGTTCGATCGTTCTATATTGACCATGCGGAAGACAAGATAACGTCAATCATAGAAACACGCTTATAAATAGACTGCGAATGCCTGTGCATTTATGGAAAATCGAACAACGCGAAACTGTAAGCTAATTTTTCAAACGAGAAATGCAGTATTAGAAGAATTATTTAAGATGTATTATCGGATTAGTTTCGGAAAGATTTAGTGCTTCGCTGTATCGTAATAATATTTTAAAGTCATAAAATATTTATTATGCATGTACGAATCGTCTATGTATTTATTATCTATGTATTTATCTCACCAACTTGAGGTAACCGTCTATGGTAGTCTTTCTGCCAGTCTAAAAGAATCTGAGTCACAGTTTAGAAATTAAAAGTCAAACAATCCGAAGATAAAGAGTTTCTCATGCGATAGAACAGACCGTACAAAAAGTGAGAATTCCGAACGTTAACTTTCCTATTGCTTCGCGTCACAATATTCTACAGCAGGACTTCGATTATCTGAATCCTGCGCAGGATAACCAGTTTATATAGAACATCTTGGTAATCGTGTGAACAATTGACAAGGCTGTGACTCTACGTAGGGGAAGGGTCTGCGTAAAAAGATAAATACAGGGTGATCGTTTCCGAGAAAATACTTATTAACGAAGAATGACTAATAGAAATAAAAAGTTCTATTCGATAAAACAAACAATTTTTATTCTACATTTTCTACCTATTTCTTCACGTAGAATCGTTTCCTTGATAATTGTGTCACGATCGCTGAAACGTTCTATACAAGAAATTCATTTTCTCGAATTAAAGACCGTAGTTCAATTAAACCACCTAATTAAATTCTATTTGATCAAAAGTAAGATAAAAAGTATCTAAATATTTTTGATTACTACTGTACACCGATCGTTCAACCTTCTCGAACGTTTTGCCTTCAGAAAGTGTCGGTCTGCCGGTATCCTTGGAAGACAATGAATCCTCGAGGAGAGATCGTGTTCGTATTCTTCTGATATTCTTTATACTCCATGGGCAGACTATACGGCAATTCATTGACTGGCAACGGCACGACACTAGGAACGATCGAGCAAGCTTAGGATCATGGAATTCTACGACGTGGGAAGCAGCGATCTCAGAGAACTGTGGGAGTCCTATCTTTCCGAACCGGTAAGTACATCACATCGTCGTTTATTTTGCCTCAATTTCTCTCTCTTGCTTCTGATTGTTACTGATACTTTGTGTGCATAACGTGTATACAATTTATACACAGGCACCTAATGCTAATAAACCTAATAAAATTATAGAGCAAAAATCTGTACCGTATTGTACGCAGAGTAAATTACACGACAATAAAGTGTTATTCGATGAATACCAACGAAATGATAGACACAACGACATACATACTTACGACAGAAAACTTTTAAGAGTATGTTATACGTTTTATAGAAAACTTTGAAATTTCATTTGCACTGTTGCGCGTGATATTAGCGTGTATATTCGTGTAACAGAGGTTCGAATGTAGAAGGTTGTACTGTATCGAAAAAGAAAGAAGATTCGTATAAACTTTAAAGTTAACCAATCTTCGTCTTCACTGTCATACAAAAATGCTCTGAATTTCTTTCATTTGATAACACGATAATCCTCGTGACTGATATTTCTCTTAGAAGGTCGTTCTCCTACCAAGTTCGCTTAAAGTTCCATTTCATTTCATTATACATCGAGGCTTCCCTTTCATTTTCCGACAGCGTTCTACCAAAAATTGTCGTACTTTCTGTACTCTCACGAGGATGGACACCGTCTATTTCTCTCACGCGTGGAATTCTCGCGATACGAGAAAGTTTTCGATAGGTAAACTAACGAGAGGAAACGACGAGTGTCGAGGAAAAATAGGTAAGTTTGGTGTTTCTGCTTCCTGCTTCTGCTGACAGATTGCATTGCCGAAGCTTGTTAACGTGTAATTAGTTTGCCGTGGTTCCTGTAGACGAACAATAGAGATTGAATCGAGGTATTTCACTTCTTTCGTTTTCTGGAGGCGGTCGCAAGTATCTTTGGTATTGATTCGTTGGGCGTAATTGACGTTTCAGAAGAGGAAGTCGTTGGGTTAGGTTATTCGTGGCAAAGTATGTTGGTTGAATTCAATTGAGGAAATTAAAGTAGATGATATTGGCTCTTTGCGATGGTTATTTGAACGTCCAGTTATTTTGTGTTAGGTAAAGATTGGGAATTTCTTAATTCTTTAATTTAGTTCTCAAAACTTACAATTCTTTAGAATTGAAATGCTCATATCCCCTAATTTTGCGATTTAAAAGTTGCAGGATTTTAGAATGAAAAAAGTTGTCAGATATAAGAATATCGAAATATTGGAATTTGAAAATGTTCACGCCTTCGATCAAATTTTGTGAACTCGGGAACATTTTAATTATGTCATCTTCGAATTATTTAAATTTTCAACTTTTCGAATTTGCTGCTTTTCAAACTTTTCAATTATTTTCCGATATTAGACGCTTCTTCGTTGAACCTGACATTTAAAGCTCTGTAAATCGTTTAAGACCCATCCAATAAGCGTTTTAATATTATGTCTCAACTCGGCAACTGTTTAACTTCTTAATTAATTTATGCCGACTATTTTTACCTTCAAGAGTGGAACTTACGTAATTGTAATGAAATATCTCGTCGTAATTATTTTACGAAACTCATGTTTCCACGGAGGAAAAGAAGAGCTGTTTCGTTACGGTTCGGTAACTCTTCGTACACAACGATAAAAATATTTTTAAATCTACGCCGAGTATTCATTTTATAATGTCGTTCAACGTGAAATGTTTAACGTTGCAGTGTAAGAGGCTGAACATATTAGTGTCAGTTTATTCACCTGTATAAACAGCTTGTCGCACCTTACGCTCCCACATTTGCATTTTTCAGCGCTGGAGCAAGCGAAAGAATTACGTTTCGGTTACGTGGTTAAACAACGTCGTTAAACTATCAATATTTTTTACAAAATTCTAACTTACGTATAGACTTGAGCAAAGGAGATTCTGGATCGAACATTGAACGTTGAACGTTGATCTACTTAAAAAAAGAGTTCGCGACAGCAGAATGTTCGAAAGAGGCTGAAATTTATGCTACAAGCCTACGACGCTATACGATTCGTATTTATCACGAGCGAGCGCTATAAAAATAAAATGTTGAACGAATATAAAGAATTGGACACTGTATAGCAGCAATTTGCAACACAAAGCGGTTGACAGAAATTTATTTACGTCATAAATCTAAAGCCCCATTGATAACTGTCACGAACGAGCCTTTTGCTAATTTCCAAATCCATTCAGGAAATATTTCAAAATCGGAGAAAATTAAATCAGGCAACGCGCGATAACCGTCGAGTTAATATTTACACGAACGTTTATTTGTCCAATACAAACCATCCCGATTCGCATGGTTGCGTCATTTGCATCGTGTTTACAGCTATATTAGTCACTGACCGCCTTCTCGACGCCTCTTCTTTCCTCACCGACCAATTATATTATCTTTTGCTAATTACTCTTTGACAGGGTCCGATGGAATTTACCTTCTTATCGAATATTCATCGCATAATTTCCTTTCCACTTGACCTGGCGCCTCCTTACTACCAACCTTCCTTAACGATCATGTTCCTTCAAGCATGGAATCTTTATTAACGACGTGGTTACGCGTGAATTTACTATCACGTCGTCGAATTACCTTCCTCCCCTCCCCCCTCCCCCCACCCTATTCTTACGACGAGTAAATGATTTTTAATTTGTTAACCCATCAAGGACCGAGCTATAGTTTATCATAATCTTACACGGTAGTTACGAGAAGTATTTGAATATTATTCTATTCGTTATTGCGTGTATGTATAGCGCACATATCGATTAATTAACTTCGAGTATATTAAATTTCGTATTGTTTAAGAGTACCATCGTACGACTACAAATATTTCATTCTATGAAAATGAAATGTATACAGAACGCGATAAAAGAATATTTCATTCAGAAGAAGGGAGAGTACAAATACTTTTTCTGGTCAATAGTAGTACAAATGTACGTGTTTCACAGATCATACAAATATTTAAACAATCGATCGTCCATTGTATCGGTAAGGCTCGATTCTCAGTGGGACGATGTTTGACACTTATCGTATGTTTAAAATCGGCTATTCATGCTGTATAGTAATTTCTCACCAAATACGTATGTTTGCGGTAAACGTCTTCCAACTTCCACGTACGATACATTTTTAAACCAGTTTGAAATTTTACGAATATAGTCACGGTAGTCGTGTGTCGTGCAGCGCCAATGAAATTTCAAAATGTTTTATGTAACTTACACTCGACAGTCGAGTTGATATTTTTCATATTATACAACTCAAAGAAAAACAAATTCGTTATATCTTTCTTTCTTTTTTTTTTTTTATTGAAAGATGAATGAGAGTTTACGTATTCGTATATTACGTTATATGGAATAGCCAAAGTGTGTTACGTTGTTACCTCGAATTATGTTTCTTTCCATTTTTTTAACGAGTAAAAGATTTTTTAATACTGAGACCTTAGTTTAGATTAATTACGAGCGATTATGGAGATACCGTCAGTGTCGTGCACTGTACGTAACCGTGCTTCATCTACGTGTTCTCTGTGACAGAAGAGACAAAGATTTGCCTCTCGTCCTTCGTTACGCAATAAAGAAAAATCGCGATAACGTTAGGTGAAACGATGGAACACGGTGTCGTAAAAAATGTCTGTAAAAATAACCGGTCGTGTGTGTGAATTCTGGATCGCTGGGTTAGCGAGTGTCAGTTTTTACATAGATTCTCATAAAATAATATGTACATAGTTGGCTCGAAGAACGGGTTTTGAATCGTTCTAACGGAAGTTTAGAGGCGTATAATGGTTATTAAAGGCAGTAAAAAATGTTTAATTACTACTACCGAAGAAGATATACAGCAGCAGGTGTGTATTTAGTGAATTTTATTATGAAAAGTTCTATTTTAATTTTTCTTTTCCTCTATAATATACGGTTTACAGAATTTATATATAAATAGGATAATATAGGACTTTCGGATCTTTTTGTAGCTTAAAGTATTACAAATGCAGGAAATCCCCATTCTGTTTGTAATTATTACCGGAGATAAAAGCTCGAAAGCCAAACTAAATCGAGAGAATTTCGCACAAAGACTTTATCTTATGTATTTAAATTCCCGCCATTGTAAGTACCCTGTTTTGTCTAAATTTTGTCTTGTACGCGTTAATGCAAGGTATAGAAGCGATCGTAAATTGATCTAACATAGATCAGGAATCTTTTCTCTGTAATTTGTTCCTCTTCTTCGTATAAAACTTGTCCAAACAAGATAGTCCAAACAGAAAATTGTCCAAAAGATTGGAAGATTGTCCAAACATAAAACTTGTTGATCAAGTTGGATCAAGAACATTTATCGGGGTTTCTCGATGCAAAGCCATCTCCGGCTATTCCAGTTAAAACTTTTCTGAATTTATTGTATTTTGAGGCAAGTTTGACGCGTAATGTACGAGTTACGTTCGAATTAACTACGAATTAAACTTCGCCAAGCATTCTCAGTTTTTTCGTCTCGTCTTTTCCTTTGATGCGCGGAACAACAGACGTGTAGGTTTTTCCCGCGTTGGTCACCGTTAAGTTTAACGACTCGGCTCGCTGGAAAGCGTAGTGTACGCCTCTACAGTACCGTCTGAGAGATGACGTAATTGAGTAAAAGGGGATTGACCCCCTCCCCCAAATATGACGAGCCATCGCGCAGGCACAGATTGCCTTTCAATTTCTATTACGGACAGAGATTTGTTAGGAAGAAGGTTTGGTTGGCAACCGAGCCGGTACCAAGAGTACCAAGCTTTCTGCCTTGACCACACGCGCGTTTATTTCTTGCAACCGCTTTTTACGCCTGCGTTTGTCCTTTTTATACGCTACGACGTTCAAGGTGAGATTCCGGCACTGCGCGTGGAGAAAATATTAGGAAATATTCGATTGATCAAGAATGTATTTTTAAATGTCGTCGATGATCGATATTATTAAATATCATAGTTGGTTGTTATGAAATTGTATTCTTAGCATTATATAAGAATGCATCTGGTTAAGACGTTAAAGGTATAAGAAATATAAGTTAGCAGTACATATTATAATTACGTTTTTCTTTTACCGACTAATGTATTTGAATTTCAAACGCGATCTACTAGCACTTATCTTCCTCCTATTTGAATTCCGTAGAATCATTCTGTTTGTGGAACTCATTTCGCTTGGATATCGCAAAAAAAAGTTACTTATAAAATCTAATGTTTCGAACGACGACTTAAGCAAGCGTCTGCTACTTTCTTCTCTTCGTCATCGTCTTTAAGGCATAACAGTGGCAGGTATTTTTTCTTCGCATAATATATCCAAAGAGCCGCGTAGCATTCCACGAAAGGCGCGAAAGGAAAATCATTATTCCAAGTTGAGAACCGTGACTAATTTATCGCCACATCGTCAGTCTTTGTATCTAGCACAAATAGTCCTTTTAGAAAAAATAATAGTTAGCTATATGACTAGTGGAACTCTCCTTGAAACTCGTGACAAGCGTGAGGATTCGAAGATGGGCAATTTTTTTTCCGGAGTAAATCAACCTCGTTGGCCGGGATCTCTTGCCCCTACCGTGCCGATGATTTGTTATGTCTGCACGGGATCAAAGATTGTTTCTTTGATTTCTCCCAATTACAGTGTCGTTTTCTGACATCGCTATTTTTAACGCGATCGTTGTGCAAGCGGCTGGTCCGTGACGATTTAAAACGATGTGGGACGTATCACATGTACTAAATTGCGGTAAAACTAGGGTACGAGTCGCCAAGGACTCGGATCGTACGGCCTGAAGCAATGGCGGCAACAAAATCGCCTGGAAAGTCGTGCTCCAGTTCAACGCGGTACACTTCTCGTGTACGCTTCCACCCTGATGTAAAATTTAAAGCACCATTGGGACTGAACTAGATGCCGACTAATCTGGAAGAAATGTTTAAAAAGCAAGCTCGAGACCAAGCGCTGCTTCGCCTAACTATCTTCTTTACGTTCGCAAGATTCTCAAATTTATTGCGAGGGAAATTTCTTGCTCCAAGGACTTTATAAAATCTACGCGCTGACTGTGAAAAATAATCGAACATTCTATAGGGAATATTTTATATAGAAATTTTGGAAATTTTTATCAGCCTTAACCACTGTCGTGATTATGATAGCATTTAAAACCAATATATATTTGGCAATGTATATAAGAGCTACGAGACGATTGTCACGGACACACGCTTATTAAAAAATTAGCATGCGTCATGGATGATTGCTTTAATCGTATAAACAGCGACAGAGATAGTTTCACTAAATATCGAAGCTTATTGGTACAATTGACGGTCGACTGCTTAATTAATTTTTTGACCTCTATGAAACGTACGTTTGCTATAATATAAATATACACGTACTATAAAAAAGAATGCATGTAGTAAAAAGGATGTCTACTTTCTTAATTACTTGAATTGCTTGCGTTTAATGGGTATATTATGGAAATGTATGTTTTCGAATGGTGATAGGAATATTTCGTTTTCACAACTCGTGTGAAATATGTAGCCGTCCATCTGTAAATTAATATTTTTTATTAAAACTGTAGTGGAGATGATCACAGCGATTTTGGCTAAAACATATCGGAAACGCGAATAATAATTCCAGTTAAAAATCCTTACATCTATTCGTGAAATCGACGTGTTCCACTTTTTTTCTTTACGTAGCTTTTTAAGAAACGATCGTTGCACGATAAGCTTTCGAGAAGGAAACGCGTGGAAGTAGGTATTTCTCACATTCTGATAGAATGCTCATTGTGATGGTTAACGGTGCAACTTTATAAATATTGCAAAGAATATATATTCCGTAGAATATAATAGCTTAGATTCGTTAACGGTCAATGATACGCGGTATGCAACAAAGTAAAATGCTTTTGTTTCCATTTTCATAAATATTTATCGTCGTGTTATTATTATGTTAATTAAACTACGCATCTACGAAGACATTGGTTGTTAATAAAAATCGTTTTGTAAAACTCTTTGACAAGCTGTTAAGTAATCAGCACCTGTGTTAAATGCTATGCGACTAAAATAGTAAATAGCATTGTAAGGATTAAATATTTCATCGTATCGCGAAGCAAAATACGAAGTAACGTTAAATAATACAGAAGTTTTTTTCTTTTTTCTTCTATTTATTTATAAAATCGAGTTGTTTCGAAACTTGGAAATATTTGCCTACAAGGAACTCTAAATAATATCTCTAAATAATAATTGTCATCGAACGCGGACACTGATTATTTAATACTTTGTCAAAGGGTTTCGCCAAATGTTTTCTATCGGCTATTCGGTTTCGTAGATTTGTGATTTTATTCGCGTAAATCGAAGCGATTTCGATTTCGTACGTCTACCAGACTTTGAGAGCAGCGTCTTCCCTATTCATTGACCGTTGATTAAGTATCTAATCTAATTAGGCCTTGCGATAAGGCGAAGCACGACGTCGTGTTAGTGGTAACCACCACTAGGAGTGTCGTGGTTGGCTGGTTTTTGGTGCAAAAACCGGAAGCAACCGTGTACCGAGTTTACGAGCGGAAACACGTAGCTGAGAAGGAAGCTACACTCGCGATACCACGAAATCACTCTCTTTCAAACGTCTATAGTTCGCGACGATGCCGCACATTCGTCACGATTTATCACGTTTTAAATTGTTTTCTAACGCTAACAATAAATACACTATCGAATTCCGATATCATCGTCTCGCAAAATGATAAGAGGAAACAAAGGAAGATCGTATCGCTGATACGTATAATGTTTATTAATTAATATTAGATAGTAATATTTGATCAGATTCTTTGATACACTCGTCCGCGAAATCGAAGGATCGCTAGATTGCTAATTTCTTTTTTTCACGAGGTTTCAACGTTTCAACGATGGATGTCTTTTTGATTATTTAGCGATCCTTTAATTTTATGGCGCGTATAGGTAATAATTCAGGAAATTTGATTTTCGGACTTTGCTTTAACGATTTCAATGATGTCTCTTCGTACGATGTGTCTCCGCGTTTATGTAATGTCGTACGTAATAAAATATTAATATAACGTTAATCGATTTCAGGAAATAAATTTATAACGACTAATTCTATGATAATATCTTATGCATACACGTAGTACACAGGATTCTGGGAATTATGTTACACAAATTTTTGGTACGAACCTAAAGTCGAATTCTGCAGATAGACGTTCACAAATTAATCTATTTCGCCGATAAACGTTTGTATAAATCCGAACTGGAATTCTATAAGTGGACGTTTACAAATCAAACTATTTTATTGATAAATTATATAATTCTTAAGAAGTGTATATAAGCCGAAGGGGAAGCGTGAATCATTAAAAAATGCATTTCCTGGTATCGTTCCAGCGATAAAGTTGCACATCCTCCACTCGTTATCGTTTATTTATTCAGGCCGTGCATAATCCATGTTTTGCCATTAATTCCGTTACGTCGTTATCTGCATGTGTCCATTGGCAAAAAAAAAAAAGAAAAAAGAAGAAAAAAAAAGAGAAAAGAAGGAAATGTACATTTTTATACGTAGTATGTTATTAGTAAGTAAGTAGTTGATCTTTAGCATACTTTATGAAATAGCCATGACTTCGTTAATCGGTCTTCACTGTGACATCTAATATTTGGGAATTTACTAGGGTATTAGTAATTTGTTACGGTATAAAATTAATTCTTCCTTGAATTCAGATAAAATTATTAAGAGATAAATCGCAAGTGTAAAATTAGCAAATTTACTTCGCTCGTTTTCTTAACTTTCCATGTGTTGTTTTACTTAAATTATATCAAGAAAATGATCACTCGTGTTTCCTTAATAATTCACCTACAAGGAAAAATATTTTTAACCGCTTACGACATAATCATAAATTTTTACCATTAACGATACGTATCGCTAACTTAGGACTCCCATATCTCATAAATTATGCTCCTCGTTAATAAAATAAGATGGAATTCACAATTCTCGAATAATTGATTGAAAACGTATAAATAATTGCCGATATTACCATAATAATATACTTTAAGCATATTCTTATGAAAACATTCCAACCATTTACGATATCAGCACAACTTAGAATTTACTAATCCAGAATCATAACCTGTAGTTTTCCAATGACTTATCCGTTCGACTAAAAATATTTAAATTTGAATTTCACACGCACAAAATCATTTCCCATGCATATATTCAGTGATATTTCTTCGATAATAATTCATTTAGCTATAGAAAATACTCGAATCTCGTTAACGATATTATCATGTGCCTACTTTAATCTCTAAATTACCTACTACATACCAAAATATCTTAAATATTCGCAATATTAAAACACCGCTCATTCATCGTTACTAGACAGCGAAGTTTCATGCAAATTCGTATTTTCATAAACCTACGATAAATAAACAAATTGAATCGTACGCTACGTATGTAGAAACTTGTTTCATCCACCGAATATTATACGAACTACTTACTATACCCTGAATATTTTGTATTTATATTTTTACATATTACGTACGTTTGGTGCACTTTTACACTTTACAATTTTGTAAATTTTTTATATTTTCTACGGACGAAATTGGATAAAATTCCGCGGTCTAATCATTAACGAAATACCTTAGCCATCTACTACATTACTATAACTCGGAGTTTGCTTGAATTTACGAAACCGAGGCTGCAATGGAAAACGGTCCCGGCTCGTTTCGTTGAGCGGTAGCGTGTTCATTCAGCATTCACGTCGGCCGTACGCGCGTTTTTTACGCAGGTCTCGCTTCCTTGATCGTTGTCACGCATCAGTACAACCCGTAGCAACAAATTGGAAAGGATGAAGGTTGTTCACGAGGAGTTCACCGTACCGTGGCCTCTAATGTTCGCTGCCTTCTACGATCTAGATGTCGTGGATCGACTTTTTCTCGAAAGTGCGGATATCTTCGCGCTTCCTCCTTTGCAAACAGAAAAAGGTAATGCTCCCTTTCGTTTCGTCGACCGTGTTTGCTCGTTTTCGCATTCTCGCAGAACTTTTCAGCGACAAATACCGAGTCGGAAGTTTATGCGAATTGGCTTTAAAGGTTAAGAAATTGGTTTGTAAGGGTAAATATCAGATAGGACGAAAATTGGTTTCTCGGAGCGTAGAAAGTGGCAATTCTGTGTTTGGAACCGGTAATAGCACGTGGTTTTTAGGTTTGAATATGTTTGACCCGTTTCGGAGCGATGGTTTTTTGAATGTTTCCGGCGTATCGGTGATTCAGCGTGAAATTAAAGCGAGTCTCCGCGTACTGACGCCGAAAAGTTACGAAAGTTGAAATTCTCGTGTTACGAAGCTTGGAAAGCTTGGAAATTTGTAAGGTCGTAGATTCGAAGATTCGAAACTGTGATAATTTTCGGCTTTGGAGAATGAAAAGTTAGAGTATTTGTAAAATTGAAAAATTAAAAAGTCGAAGAATTTCAAAGATCGAGAAAATCCAGATAAAATTGTACGTTTATACTTCGCTAGTATCTTCTTTGTTTTTTTCTGCGGTAAAAAAGGTATTACTGTATTCCATCGAACTAAAAATATTCTTTTTTTTTTTTTTCATAAAATGGCGCCTGGTATTACATAGGCGATAGTTAACCGCAAACGTTTTTGCAAGGACGTTACGATAGCTGTGTCTGTGTATATAGATAACTAGCTCGCGCTCGACGTTCGCCACTCTTTCGTTTTTTGTAAACAATCGCGGTTATGACATTATTCGATATTAGAAATTATAAAAGACTTTTTTTAATTCGACACTGCGAGTAGTAAAATCACTCGGTCGTTCACGTTCGATCTACCATCGGTGATCTAATGACTCGTTTGATTAATCGATCTATATATTTACATACTAATTTTCATATCGAACCTTTCAATGGAAGTTTCCTGGACAATTTATAATCGTCGCTTATTAATACGTCATCGAGGTAAATAGATTTATCACGAGTGAAAAGTGTACGTGCAATTCGTCAGACAACGTGTTCCAATTCGAAAAGTCTCAGTCTTTCGAGTCTCTGTAGATAAGAATCGGAAGAAGTTGGAACTTCTGGTAGATATTTTCAGAAATTGAGAGACGATGAAAAACACGAAGCTTGGGGATTTGATAATACGACAGTGTGTTGGTTCGTATTTTCCTTTTTACGTTTTAAAGGTTCGTCAACGTTCGAAGCAAACGTCTCGTCGAAAACTCATCAGATCGATACAATTTCGCCTGAACAATTTAGAAAGGCAGAATATCCAGAGAAACCTTTAAACTGGAAACCTGAAAATATCAAGTCGGTTTGTTCTTCGACTTTCCTCCAGTTTTCCTTCTGTTTTAATTCAATTTATTTTCATACGAAAGCGCGACAACGCTTCCGCTTATCGCGCCTCCCCACGATTTTAAAATACATGGGCGGTCTAATTCAATAGAGGCGCTTCCTCTCTTAATAACCACGGTATTTTCCTCTGCTACTCCTTTTTTTATCAGCCATTGTTCGAGCGTTATCGGAGGAAACAGATAAAGCAATCTACGATTGCCGTACTTAGACCAGCTCTCGCCGAACCAGTCAAAGGGGTTGTTCCACGTCTCACACTGCCTTTTAAAAATTTCGCAAAATATTCTTCGATTTTCGCACATTTGCGCATACCGAAAATTTATCTCTTTAATACTAAGTAAGCTTTTTATCGCAAACAGTATCAAGCAAATTAGAATGTTTTTGAGATAAAAATTATTCCGAGAAGCAGCCTAAACGTTTACGGAGTAAAACGACCTTGGAGAATGAACGATAACCTTACTTTCTCGCTTTTGACGCGAAATTACCGTGATAAATGACAAGCTGGATTCCACTAATTTCCACATAGAGAGAAGTGCAAAGAGACCGTAGGATCTTTAAATACGTTCCGTGGCTCGTGGAATATTTTCGAACGAGCGAGTAATGCTTTATTTGGTTTCTTAATATAAATGTCGGATATTTTCTAGAGTGCTTGTAATATCGATCGTTTCGTAGAATTAACAGCGCAGATAAAACGACCAATTTTTCGTAGAAATTTCGTAGCACTTGAAGAGTTTCATATTTTACGATATTTTTAGGTTTATAAATTTACAACGACGCGTTATTACTTATTATTTATTTCTTCGTTATTTCGATGTCCTCGGTTCAAGTTTTATACTTTGGTCGTTATGTGACAATTAGCGATAGCGTCATAGTACTTCGAGTTAACCTACCGTCATATTTCCTACTTGCTTTTACTAAATATTTTATACGTCTATTCTTGCGTACTGTATTTGCTAAATTATTGGCATTTGCCGGTATAAATATTTTCTACCGTCGACTTAATAAATATTTTATCAGCTCGTAATGACCGTGACAATTGAAATTATAATATTGACCGATCGAAGTTCGATAGGATTTCGAAGAATATTCAGAAGCCAGAAGATCGATAAATCGGTATTTCTGAAATTCAGTTATCTAACGCCTTCGTTTCGAAAAGATCGTCGTAAAACTGTCAGTATGTTTTGTCATTAGCGATAAACTCGCGGTTTGGACTCGTGATTTGCATAAACAACATTTTCCCAGTAATACAAACGAATATGTATAGCGAAGAAAAGATACGAATTGCATCATGTGTCGAATCCAAGCGTGATTACGATATCAAGAAATCCCACGATTGATATTTTTAGTCTCGTCTAACGTCGAGACGAACCGCGCCACGGTTCTATGATACCGCTGCTCTAATCCGCGATGTAGTTGATACATTATCGTTATCGCGCATCGATATACAGCTATACCCGTGTGTGGCAAGGGAAGAGGCAGGACGAAGCGATAAAAGCTCGAGGATAATTGCATAAATGCCACAGAAACTGCAAATTAGTATTCCGCGTTGGTCAACTATCATATCCTTGTGATATTCTGTGTCTAGTTTCATCGACGTTAACGTTCTTTTCTAGGATTTGAATAAGATCCTCCGATGTAATTTTGGCAGATTGTTTTGCTCTGTTTAGGCTGAAGATAATACAAATATCGCTGTGACATTATCACGATTGTACTGCGTTTACGAAAAGTCAAATTTTTACCGATAAAATAGAACCCAAGCAGAGACTACTTTCGCTCGCTAAAAATTCGAAACGAGACTTTAAACCAGAAATTTCGATTCTTCGTTCGCAACTTATTCTTACGCGTGGAATAACCTGCTGACAATTGTCTCCAAAACGAAGCTTCCAACGCGAGTTTGTTATCACTGACTCGCTTATTTTTTTATTCTTGAAGCTATTCATAAAAACTAACATTTACACCATAAATTGCACACCGTGCTGTATATAATATTGCCCTCGCAATGTACACCGTCTCTTTCTCACTTATCCCTTTGTTCGTTGTTATTTATCGTCTATCGCTGCTACGTAAGTTACGTTTGGTTCCTGTTACATTCTTTCGACCAATTCCATAAATAATTCATCGTCGCGAACATCAAACTGAAACCACTCTTACGATTTTGCACGTAGATTGCTCGTTTATACGAATAATTCGCAAAGCAGCCGGCTGATAAGACCACTGAAATCGTGGTTACGAGCTATTGACACCTTTGAAACGGAATTTCGCGGCAAGCGGCGAAGAAAATTGAAAAGTCGAGCAAGTGGACGCGGCGGAAGGACTACCTGCGATAAAAACCTTATCGGCGCATGTACACGCGAGTGCGTAATTTTTGCGTTCGTTTTATCGCGCCTCGAGTACATGCAAACTGTTCGTTTCTTTTTTTTTTTTCGTCACGCGACCGATAAACATGCGCCTCCACAGTTAAAAAGGCAGAAACGAAACATCGCCTAGAAAAAAAGACCGTTTAACCTGTTTCACTTTTTTCTTGTTTTCCGGTGTTCAGCGAAAAGCAGTTTGCTTCGAGAGGATAATCGTCTGCACGATAGATGCTCTTTCTCGATTTTTATATCGTTTCTAGATCATTTCTTTTTGATTGGAAAAACATCTGCACATGTGCCAGCACGGTATTAAAAAAAAAGACAATAATTTTCCTTGTATTTTATTCTTGGTTATTAGAAACGATCGAAATCTTATGTTACGCATGTTAAATTTGTATCGTGTGCGTAATTAAAACGCAGAAAACGTACACTGTATTAGAAAAATGCAATACGGAAGTTATTCTCGTAATACACGCGACTCTTGCGCGTATTTTGTTAAAATTAATTCATTACGATACAATATAATCTTTATCTTGTACACGCGTAATTGCGTTCAACATATTTTAACCACCCATAACAACCAGTTTATTTTCCACCGTAATAAATAACAATCATAAATTAGCAGCGAGCCTGATAATGGTAATTAATAACAGAGAGCAGTTTAACGAAGATTTGCGAGATCCCGACGCGAAACGCATAATTAAACGTGGATTTCCTCTTTTAGCAAATAACAAAATATTAACGCGTTATGGCGCTGTTTATGAGAGTGATTTGCGAAACTTAGGTTATTCTACAAACAGAATGTTCAAACACGCTGCCATATATCTATGTCTGTGTTATTAGATTGTCCGAAAAGTTTCTTTCGTTTTATAAGGAAATAATGGATGCACAACGTTTGTCGTTTTGTATTATTTTATTGAACCACGTGTGATCGTAACAATAGAAGTGGAAGAAAATGGATCGTACAAAATTCAATAAAATAATATAAAACAAAAAAGGGTTGTGCATCCATTATTTCCTTATGAAACGAAAGAAACTTTTCGGACAACCATAATAGAAATATGGTACGAATGTTAAGTCCATAACTGTTAATAATAGAAGTAAGCAGAAACGAGTGAAAGGTTGATATTATGATGAAAATGAATAGAAGCGGTACTTGACGGCACAAACGAATAAAAGTAAGTTAACGAAGCATTTGAATCTGCTGGCGAGATGCTTCTCGCTGTAAAATTATTCGCAATCTTCGATATTAGAGGTTTCGCGATAAATCGTGAACTGTAGCTCGCGATAGTTTCTTAAATCCGTCCTGCGCTATCTAAGCAACGAAAGGCACGAATGCGTTTTCAGATAATTTTTACAGCGTGTAACTGTCGCTTATCGCTCGTCGCACGCTCAAACATAAATAATTTCGCTGGATTCGTTCCGAAGTTACGATCCGTTTTATTTTAGCACTATCAACTCTACACGCCGACCGAATGCTAGTAGAATGTCATTTATTTTCGTCATTGATAACGTCTTTCAACCGTTGGCCATTCTTTGCCCTGTTTTCGAGTCTCTGCGTTATTTGATACTGAAAATTTCGAAAATTTCTTAGCAATACAGGAAAAGTTGGCAAAGAAGCAAGACTAGATTCTCTTCGTTAAGGTTTTAGTATAAATTTGGAGTTGCAGTGGGTGAAATTCTGGTGCTAGATCGACTAATTGCATCTAGCTTGCTTCCATATAGGCGACTTTTATCAGTCGATATCTATAATTGCGTGACTGTTATCGAAATGATATATCGTTTGTTAAAGTGTGTCGATGCGTGCATGAAAATGCCAAACAATTTTTCTAGGACGGTTTAGAAACGCTTCGAGGCGTTTTATCGTTGAAAGCGATATTCCTTATGCAGAAAATAGCGTGCACGATACATTCCTGCGATCCCACATTGCGCACGTTTCTTTTCACTTCTCGTCTGTGAATCACGACCAACATATATATATATACATATATTGGAAATTCCTTGTTTCTTTACAAATTTCCAAAACTATATCGTTCGATATATTGTTTATCAAACGTTACGCGCAATGAACGTTGTTTATCGAACTTTTATTTATAGTACGTCTTTATTAAGATGTTAAATTAAATGTAAACACGTATTTGCAATTCAGTTTTTCATCTTTAGTTTCCTCGATTACGCGTAATTTGCCAACGAATCGTACAGTATTTTTTCCTATATTTCTGTGATACGATAATCATCTGCATGTACTGAAATTCATTGTACGAAATATCCTCTAGAATATTAAATCAAACGAAATGTCCGATATTCGATTACTCTGGTCCCTTCGCGCAGGAGTTTATATAAGACATACATATATTTATTTTATTCGTGAATCATACCGCGTTCTCTTCCGTCTAATTTTAGCATCGCGATAAACAAGCGATACTCGTCGTACGTATGCAAATTTAATTAACCTCGCCAGACGAGCCGAATAGGATCGGTGATTTCTTGAAATGTCCACTTAGTACCGTTTAACGTATTCGTTTAAATACAAAGAAGAAATAATATTGCACGTCTCTCGATTGGTTCTGAGAATGGATGAAATTTATTCTTATCAGCGTAGTTGATCGCCTTCATCAGCTGGTGTAATTAAAAAGCCGTGTATACATAGGCACAGATGTCTGGACAACAACGCCCACGAAGACGGAAGTCGGAGATCGTAACAATGCATTCAAAGAGGCGCATATTTACAAAACCGTGTCGTGCTTTTCTTCATTTCCTGCAACGTGCGACATTTTTTCATCGTGTCGGATAAATACGCGCAATAAAGTTGTAAAAATAGGGTGTCTGTGAAGTTAAGATAAAAGGAACGCCCCTTTTCCTTTCACCCGGACTTTGTTTTCTCCTTTCCAACTTGATTTCATTTGCACTCAAAATAACAAAAATACCGGAACGCCGTCAGAATGCCGAAAATACCGAAAAACAGACGCCAACGGAACGTTCACAGCAGCGGGAACTTTTTCTTCTTTGCGTTAATCGAACAGAACGTTCTCGCCTCTTGAAGAGAACGATACAAGCAAATGATACAAATACCGAAAAGGAAATCGCCTCGAATTTACGTTGATCTTTAAACATCCGTTTCCCTTGTTCCTAGACACTTCTCTCTTCTTCTCTGTTCAATCATCCACTCATTTATCAAACAATTCCACAAAATAATACAACTTGTAAACCCCGCAAATTTTGCGTGGAAAAGAAAATCCTTTCTCTTGTTTCTTATCCTAGCGATCCTTCGAGAAATCTTCTCTGATAAAGTTTACTGCATCTCGTACTGATGAACAAAAAAACAGAGGGAAGATATCAAGAATATTAAAATAAAGATCTGGCGTGAACCAGCCGTGACAACCAGCATAAGGTCAGGACACGTTCAGTCGAAACACGTGTACGAATTGGAAAATAGTTCTGCCGTCAAGCCTGACGCCCGCTGTGCCAGACTCTTGGGGTTATCAGCCACACAATCGTAAGAAAGAAAAAAGCGTAATATCGACAAGGATAATGTAGTATCGGGGAAAAACTGTGGGGAAAATCCCAATGAACTTGACAAACCGCCGAGAGGTTGAGATCTTCTTAGGGGCGTGTTCGTGGAAAACTACGCGCGTCTTCCTCGGGTGCCGAGCCGCGTGCAAATCGCGTAATCCCCAGAGGCGTCGGCTACCTGTTGAATCCTGTGCCCTGCATCGACCGCGTGTTCGAGTCAGTGTGAATCGAGGCGTAAATTATTCCCCAAGTTACGTGAGAACTCGACTCCGAATTCCATCGTGCGAGTACCTAACCGAGGCGAGCCGCTTTCATTGGCATTTTTCGGATGCTACCTGCGGCTCGTGGCCCCGTGCAAGTTCATAGGGGCCCACAGGGGGAGGGATTACGTCATTCGACAACCTCTGCAGGATGTTACGAAGATATTAGAATGCGTGACCAGTTCCTTCGTCACGAACTGAACCTGTGGATCTTTCCTACGTCAGCAATTGGATGGTCGATTCGTGCGCTCTTTCGGTAACCCGTTTCGAAATTTGTACACGCTGGCTCACGAAAGTGTTTGAATACTCGCCATAGAAATTCTTTACGTCTGTATCGTACTACGTGTTATATAAAACGTTTTGAGATTTCATAAGCATCGTAGCGAGACGCGTATGTCGTTACTGTATTGGTAAAATTTGGAACCAGTCGGAAAACGTACGCAGAGATTGCGCGATATTTGTCGCAAACGTATATTTCGTAGAAAATTGGTTTGACGGTGTGCGTAGCCATTTTAAGCGTAAAACACGCGCTGAAAATGGTGCTCGACTGTTCAAATACGTTCGTGATCTTTACGAAATATATACTTGTACGAAATATCTTGCAACTTGTGTAAGTATTTCGATTACGTGTTATATATATTATATTCGTCGCTGTAACGGTAATAATTTAGTGAATATTTAATAATATTAAATGACGTTGTCATGAAACGCGATATAACGTCGGCTAATCGAAGCTTCATCTTTATTCAATCAATCTCGTAAATATTATACTTATTGGAGTATCAGAGTCGATATCGTAATAACAATTATCGATAATTGACTCTATCGCGTTTTACCCAGCAATCGTCGGCTTTCCTACTTTTTCTCTCTATTAATTAACATATTCTAGCGTATTTACGCGTTTTAAATTCTCAGTGATCTGAAAGTGAAACGATACGATCAATTCAATGACTCAATCAGGAAGTGTACAGTGACTCGCGTAAAATGTGATCGAACTATCCTTGAAATTTATTTCCAGAAGCATTTTTCCCCTGCTTAGCGTCAAACAATTTTCCTCTTAACCTCAGTCTCCTCTCGGCGAACCCTTCCATTGAAAAACTCTACGATCACAAGCTCGTTGAAGTATCAGCGATCGATGCTCCTTTAATCTCGCCGTGATCTTTGAACTCGCGAACTGTCGCACGTTTCTCTTGCTTAAACAAAATTTGTTGACAATAGAAAAATAAAATTGCAGCGAAAATGAGTGGAAAAACACTCAACGCGCGAAATTCGAACCACTCTTGATCGCTCGAAGCTATATCATCAGCTAGCGTAAACCAAGCGTTAAATCCATAGAATGAAGCGCGCTTCCGGTATACGAACCGGCACACGGTATCCAGATACCCATATTCCTTCTTTCGCCGGCTGTATTTCAAGGTTTCTAGAGTTTCTCGACTTTCCTGGTATCATCTACTTGTCTATCCGAACAGGTATATACAGCCAAGTACCTGTCCACTGGAGGGCATCGGGTTTTCAAACGAGCCACATGGTCTGGTCGTGCATACCACGGGAAAGAAGATCTGTCGTCGTCGTTGTCTTCGTCATCTTCAGCGATGCAGCCGTCTTCGTCTTCGTCGTAGTTTGCTCGTGATAGTTGCACGGCCGTAGAAAGGGAGAGAAGGGGAAGTGAGCTAAGTGACGGGACGGTTTCGATGGGACTCGAGGACGTTCACCTTTTTTCGTGACTTCATCGAGGCTGGTACACGCTGGTAAAAGTGACTTCTGCCAACTAGAATCCTATAGGTCGCCGTAGATTCTCGACTAACCAAAGATACTACTTACGTTTGCCGGACGAGTGGAAACTTTTATAAGAGGTTTACTTAGGAGCAGCGGATTTACTTACTCGGTGGATCGTTGGCTCTCTTTCTGCTCTAAAGTTCCTCGACCCTTTGGAATTCGAGAGGTTTTAGGCGATTAGAATTCGAGATGCCGCGGACCGGCGCGTTTGCGATATTAGGAAGGCGCGATTTCGGGGTGAATTTTGAGGGGAAATTGGCATTTGCGGATTTCATCGTGCGCCGATGTTCGGGAACTTTCCATCAGTTTGTCGAGAAGATCGTTAATCGTCAAAGCTTCCAAATTTGTATATCAATTTCTGAATTTTCCGCTTCGAAGAGACTCTGGTATTTTTCATTTTCAAGATTTTTTCATCCGCAAGGAATCGTCAATTTGTAAAAAAGATATTACTAGATTTAAGGAAGTTGTTACTCGTTAATTTTCAATTCGTAACTTTGAAGAATCAATCTTTAAAGAATTTCGCTTTCGATAATTTACCAACTTCGACTGCCCTTTTTAATTAATTTCTCTCCGCTGAAACTCCAACGTTCCAAATATATTGCGATAAAAGTTCGAGATCCAAAGCATTCAAGAACCTGGAATTCCGTGTGCCCGAAGACTAAGTAAACATACAATCTCTAAACCCTAAAGGTAACCTGCTCATCACGAACGAGTCTTTAATGTCGGTTCAAGATTTTTTACGTAACTCTGAATATTTGGTCGCGCACGCAAGGTGTTCTTCAGAAGGGAACCAGTCGTTTCTGTGCGACGAACGAACGTGAACATTATCGAGAACTAACAATCAAGATCGTAACGGCTTAATCGAAACGTTTTATTGCACGAGAATATATAATCTCGTCGGTAGATTTACAGCCGGCGACTTTATATTCGTTTGTCAAACCGGAATCTTAAAACGAGATAAGCCAAAATGTAGGTCAGACGGAAGAAATGTTTAATCTTTAGTTCTGTAGGATCGTTTGAGAATGAATTTAATATACCTTTTTCTTTATTTCGGCTTTATTTCACATTCACACACGTCAAATTAAAATTAAAATGAAATGTTCGACTCGTTGTCCTTTAGTTGGATTTCGTAGCAGAGCCGAGCTTCTGCGAGCTAATTTAAGCTGTCTGCAACGCGGTCTTTTGATATCGAGGTGGTGATTGAATTCAATTTGTACTCGTGCAGTTTGGCTTCTATAAAATTTAATACTTTAATTCCAATTTCATTGACCAACTTTTAATTTATTAACAACATGTTTTCGATTTACTTGACGATTACCGACGACGAGCTCCCTCGCGATACATTTTTAACATTTACATTTTACATCTTTTTCTCGAGAATTTAATTCGGCAGTGGTCCAAATTTATTTAACTTGGAATTTTTTATGGTTGATTGGAATTTTTAAATTATCGACAATGAATATTTTAACGATAAAGTTTCCTTGCAATTTTTCCACGAGATTTATCTCATTAGTAACCCGAATTTGTTCGATTGACTTCGATGAAAATCATTGTTAGCAACTACGTAATGTTCCCCGAAATTTGGAAATTACGTTTGCCCGGTGACCATGATTTTTACGATCGTTTCCATACATCTGGAGTTTGCCAGCGAGTTGGCGAACAGAAAGGTCAATTCTGTCGGATACTTGGCATAACTGCACGCCTTGTTGCCTCGTTCCTTGCAAATTCGCGATTGTTTTCCTGTTTCTGAACGGGAAATACCGGTTTTCGTTGTACCTCTTTTTTACAGTCTCAGCTTTTAAACGCTGCCCAGGACTTTTCGGATTTTTATTTTACGCCCGTTTTGAACTTTAAACCGGTTTTAATTTCACGGGACGGGATAAAAATAGAGTACCGATATAGAACAAAATCATGTTTATATTATGCTATTTCCTCTTGTCGGCAGGTATCAAACAAGGAATTATATCGCGTGCTTTATCATTTCGAGTAATTGGTCGACTCGTAATAAATACTTAAATTTAAAAAAGTGAATTTAAATGGTCACAATGCTTAAACATATTAATATTTATCGCATCGATCTCTGAAATATTCAATGTTATGGCTACGTATGCAGTGTTACATACATAATTAAACGTACGATAAACGGTTCGTAGAATGATATCGTGTAATATTTCTTTCTTCTTCTGTATTTCCCCGGTGATTATACAAATCAATTCATAACTTTTCTACCGACTATTTTTAGCATAAAGGCACTTGGCGTATTTATTTCTCGCATGACTATTAGATAATCGCTGTATATCCAATTATGCAGTCTGTTTAAGCGTACGTAGAAAATAGATAATCATTAATTTTCAGATTTAATCATTCAGAAGAAATTAGAATATTTTTAATTAATAATAATATCGTCCTCGGAAGAGGGAATTAAATTCAGACGTTCGATCACGTACAACGCGTGCTTAAAAAAGATAACAATTTCATTTATTTACCGACAATTTTATGGTAGATTTCCACGGTTATGGTTGCGTGCTGTGACCGTATCTTGCAAGTAACTCGTCAGTAAATGTATTTCGATAATTCCGTAATCCTATCTCCAACTATTTTCCAGTAATTGTATCTTGATAATTTTCTAATTGAAAACGAAGAAAACAAGCCTCTCAACGACGCGATCTTGGAATTTGTATTTTCGATTTGGACATTGAAAGCTGCGGATAACTTTCGATTTAAAAAACCTTTCCATCTGTATGGCGCATTCAAGGAAAAATCTGCTCCGTCGTTAAATAGTTAGATATAGTATACCGAAGGAACAAAAACGAAATAAAAGATATGCTAATAATATAGTAGAAAGTAAATATCTGACTCTACCACGAGTCCTTCCGAGTCATTAACGCTTAATCTGATTTTTTTGATCCTCAACCTTGACACACAGCAGCTTCTATTAGGTTATATTAATTTGTATTCTGCTTTTTACGCGATAAAGATTATCATTGGTGCTATGGCGTAGAGCGTAGAATACAGATTAAACTTAAGCAACCTAACTTGAACTCAAGCTGAGACGGTCACGCGTGTCACCTGTGATTCTAGGATACTGCTAGTCGAGGATTGAATTTCATAATTGCGGAACAAACGTTTAATCCAATTAATACATCTTGCGATATACGTTGTTACTGTATGACAGATGACAATATGATTTATGAAAGAATAATAATAATAATTAACAAAAATCGAGGCAGTAATATGAACATATATAATACGAATTAATTACGATATTACGGACACGCTTGGTACATCTCCTGCTTTTTCGATCGCGAAGAAAAATATTTAAAGTTCGACTGTTCCAATCCGATGGACATGGACCGCAAAGAATATTTTCTTCGCTCGTTCGTACGTTTATTTTCAAGTACGGACGATTTAAAATTTGCCAAGCGATGTTATTGTGTTGTTATATGTTATATGTATATTATGTCATTATACTATAAGAAACCATAAAGCATCCTGCGTTGAAAAATTCGGCGAACGGACAATTCGATAGAAATTAGGAAGATCGTAATTCATCGCGACGCCACGGTTTCGACGGTTCTTTTGTTTTTCTCAGTGTCGTACTGCATTCGTATCGGTACAATAATTCATGTACAAGTTGCAATGCAAGTATCGATCACTCGGAACACGGACGTAGAACGTAGATAGCAATGCTTTTCGAGCAACCATGAACGTGACGCGAACGTATATCGACTTTTTACGTGAACTAGGCCCTCCATGGTCACCTATAGTATAACAGATGACACATTGGTGGATCGAAGCTTGCATTAGAAGCAAGACGACGATGGTTAGCTGTGAAAAACGTACGTACGAATTCGCGAAATGTGACGAGCTCTGTCAGTTTTGCAATGGCTGACGTATCCTTGGCTCTTATCGCTGCGAAAATGATAGACAATGTCGACTATTTCATTAGCAGACGGCGAGTATTTATGCAACTTTGTACATTCAAACGTAACTGAGGGAGTAAAATAGAGACTATTGTTAAATATCACGATGCATATTTCGCTTTAGATATTTTACAGAAATATTACGTTTCTACAGATTCGTGTAGTATACAGTTAATGATACGATACACGTACGTTGAATTTTTCCTAATTAATTATGTACGAACTACGTTGGTTCACGTCCGGTAAGCAAATTTGAAACCTGTTCGTAATTTGATCTTTTCTGACATATTCATACACGTTAGGCTACTTTCAAAAGCGATAATTTTACTATCTTTTCATATCCCCGTGACCAATAACCGCGTTCACGTATTTTTGTTAAATTTGGTAATCGATCGTTCGACAATCGAATAATAGTATCACGATCGAACAGAGATCTGTTTTATACGTTTCATGCGTTCTATAAAAACCAAGACGAATTGAATAAAATAGACCGTGATCAGACATATTGTTCTACATATCGATATCTGATCGGGGATTAATGTGTCGTGTCACGTATCGTCGTAATTAGTTTTCGTCCGACTCTCAGTTTCGCTATTTTTCAAGTAGAATCTCACGATTGTACGATTACTATGCTTCTCGAAGCATCGAAACAACAGTTGGCTGGACGAAAACGTGACTGCCGCTCGTCCGTTCGAGCGGCAGGTAGAGGAATCGCTTTACCGCGACCGAAGAAAAATGATTTGTCGCAACGTCGAAGCGGAAATTACCAGTTAGCAACCATAGATTTCTACGGTTTCGCGAAGGCACTGACACGAACGGGCTGAACCAGCGAAATAACTGTCGGAGAAAATTGCTGAGCTACGACACCGTCGGCTCTTGCACTTCCCGTACGGCCCCATGGCGAATTAATATCGACGTGGAAACTATTGCGATAGACGTAACGATTACTTTCCCGAGGCCAACTCCACGTTGTTTATGATTACAAAGCGACGCTGAAGATAAATTATCCGAGCAAGCACGGACGATCCGCGTTGCTCGTCCTATTTGAATCGATGACAGAAAATTATAAAAATTACCTCGTTACGTCATTGCCTTCTTATACAAGCAGCAGCGAGCCAATAAAAATCGATAGTTGTTTGATAGAAATGGAAAAAGCTTACCAGTAAATGCGAATACTTTTTTGATAGAAATAGAAACTCAAGTCGTTCGGTGTATTTCAGATTGCCGTCGTAAGTGTTTAGCATACGAATCGAAGAGAGAAGCGATTCGTTTAGAACGATCGCGTATATTACAGTTTGATTTTGAATGGAAGCGAAGGTTCGATGGAAAGATACAATTAAAATTGGCTGTTGAACGTTGACCAACTGGTTAACGGGTAACTGTAATTGGAGATTATCGAACAGACTTGGAAAAAGAGCAGGTGATCTTTAATTGGCACTTCAGCTTGATAATGGGCTAGTTCGAACGGTCTGCGATATAACAAGACGTCGACGTCGGTAGTAAAATCAAACTTCTGTTCAATTTGTAAGATAGTTAGCGCGTAGCTGCAACTAACCACGATTTATAAGTTTATTGACGGGGACGAATCGATTTATTTCGCCATATTCATTTCGCATATTTAAAGACACGCCAGAAACGTTGGGATAGGTATTTTTAGACGATTTAAACGCATTTCTGAACGATGGCGCTCCGCGTTAACGAAAATCGTCGAAACGCGACGAATCAGCTTATTTCGATCGAATTCCTCGCATCGAATATTAGAAATATTCCAGAAGGGACATTAGAAATATTTTGAGAATTTGTATTTCGAGCAACAAACTACAAACTAAATTCGATGTCGAGACTTTTTCTATTCGTATGCTGGCCACGGTACGTTGCTGAAATTTCATTTGCTTCGACAGACTCGAAACGTCCTTTACCACGAAATTAATCTTATCCGTCGATGCTGTTCAAGCCGGAACCCGATTTCCTCCGAAGAGACTCGACAGAATCGAGACGAACGACGTTAAAAATCGAAGAAAAATCTACGGAAGCACCCTTATCTCGCAGTTGCGCGGTAAAATGACCCGTTAGCGACTTCCGGCGGAAGTGAAACCGTGGAAGGAGTTGGATAAACGGCGATGCTGCGACTGAAGCATAACGGAAAAGCAGACGGGGGTAGAAGAAGCACGTAGCAGAGGAGAGAGAGCAGGTTGGAAAGAGACGATCGTTGGAGATGAAAAAGGAAGAGTGGTGTCGCGACCTTGGGCTCGAGTTCCGCATTGCTGAAGCGCAACAGATCTCGCGTATCCAGTCGTTGAACGTGTCAGTTCGCAGTTGGCAACGCGACCGGTTGCTTCAACATTTCTCCTTTAGAAACTGGAAACAGCTAGTTTGAAAAACCAAGGAAATTTTCTACTTCTCTTTGCTCGTATTTCGTTTCCTTTCTGTCTCTTCGTTTATTTTCTCTTTTTCGTTTTCTTTTCTCTCCTAACGAAGTACAGTCGAACGAAATAGATCTTTTTGTGGATGGGGCGATTAGAAAAGAACGTTGGCAAAGTGTTGTGAAGCTAGGAGAAGATACTTCGAAGGACAAAGTTTCGTTCGTTTCTCTCCCTGTTTTTCCCTTTCTCCGCTATTTCTTGGTCGAGAAAAAAAAAGAAAAAAAATAGGAAAGTCTTCTTTCCAATCGATATGGTTTAAAAGAGCGTTGCTATAACGAGCTGCTTCAAAAGACGAAGGAAATTTTGTAGTTTGTGTCTTTATTCCAATCCCACTGTTTCCTTTATGGTTTTCGATGTCTCGTGTTTCGAACGAAGCAAACTGGAAGCATAGGTGAAGAAAACACAGTGAATTCTTTGTGGTTGGAACGGCTGGAAGAAGAACACGTTGAAAAAGTGTCGCGAAGCTAGAGCCACGGTCGCAGATTGTTGGTTGCTAATTGTCTAGGGCAGAATAATTGTCTCGCTTCTGGAAAATCACCGGCTTTGTTCTTCCGTCCGTTAGAGAAACGACCCATAACGAGCGAGGAGAAAGAGCAAAAGCCGCGACGCGGCTCGAACAAACCACGATACGCAAGAAGTTTGAATAGAATTGCGCGCCACGATCGTTTGAACGTTCGTTGGCCGAATCGTCTTCTTTTTAATACCAGCGCTATCAAACTCGTCGAAATGCCTTTCAGATCCCCTATTTTCACAAACTTCCAACTTTTGCTTCACTTTCGTCTGTTCCTTTATATCCGAAACGACGTATGTCCGAATGTTCATCGAAGAACTTAATTTAACTTTTAACAACTGCAGAGGCTGAAACTGAAAAATCTATCATGCTGACTAACTTGCCGACTGCAGCGTCGAAAGAGACTGTCCGCCGAGACGCGACGAAGAACGTGTACGAATACGATCTATCCGGCCAAAGACTTTGCCACGTTATTGTACAGCCAATTCTCGTCTCCTTCGTAATTCCACTTAGGAACTGTTTCATCGCTGCCGGATAATTTGTCTCCGAAGCATTCTGTATGGACGTTCACTTTTAGCAGGAGCGCATTGTATCAACTTTCGAACGGAGGCTGAGAATATCTTTCCTGCTGCAACCATGTAACGCAATCACGTGTAACGGTATCCACCTCGAAACGTGTCGAGACTTTCGCAACCGACCGGCAAAATATAATAGAAGTTCAGCGGTGGTATAGACACCGAAGTTATTGAATTTCATGCGAAACTGTGCTTCCTTTTCAACCATTGTTTCCGGGTTAAACGTCTGATTCTTCGAGCGTATAACACGGTCTACAATTGCTATTAGTATTCAATGGCTTTGTAAATTAGAAGCTCGAAGCTATTTTCTTTTTTGATTTCTTTCCTGGCGAACAGAAGTATCGTAGAAAGTACCTGTAAGAATCTTCGCCTCGACTTTCCTATTGCTTAATCTTAATATTCATGAGGAAACGTAGCTATCGTTAGAATCCAACAGGCACGCTATAACCTTTATCGCGATCGCGGGAAATAAACAGTATCGCGAGAGCGTAGGAATTTCAGGAAATTTGATAAAGAAATCTAACCCTTCTCCGCGACGCACGATAACGATCGCCGGAAGCGTGAAATAAGGTACGAGGATATTTCCAGAAAAATAAAAGATAGCCGAAAACACACGTTGATTGGAAGATAAAGAGTAGACAAAGGTCTTCAAATCTCCTTAGAACGAACAAAACGAGTCGACCACAAAAAACCCAACAGTCGGGTGCAAAAGTCTAACGACCGATCCCACAAACGCAACAATTTAGAAGATAACGAGCCCAAAGCGATCCCACGAATCACCAAGAACCCTAAACCTTCCCCAACGAACGAAACTCCAGAATCCGATACTCCAAAAACGCAACAACCTTGCGCTCCAGCCTTGGCCACGCCTCTTCCATTACCAAAGTACACGGTTCGTCCTCTGCCATAAAACCTAAAACTCATCATCACCGTCACAAAGCATTACGCGTAACAGAGTCTGCAAGCGAAACAAACTAAACGGAAGACTCGTTTGCCTGCATGGAAGAAAGAGAAGCCGGCCACTGGCCGCAAGGCGGAGCTAAGCTACGCGGCGCTATGCGCAAAGTTTCAAAATACTCCTTTCGATAGTGGTGCTTCGATCGGCTTAGCTTGGCTTTCGGTGGAAACGGCTGCGTGCGCTGTGCCGCTTATCTGCCCGATCGCGATTAACTCCATGCAACGAAGAGCATAGAAAGTTGACGAAATTATTAGGTCGTCGCCAGGTTTCTTTCGCTTTGTCAACCAGCGATGGATGAGCGATATTTTACGTTTCACGTCGCGTATCCGGTTTATCAATTTCTCCATTTCTCCGAAAGTCGTAGAGTGTCGTTCCCGCAAACCTTCTGGGGTTTGTTGGCAAAATGTCAAAAATTGAACCGATTAATAATAATCCTCTACTTGTTACGTGCGACTTCCGGAGAGACGATAACGCGACATGAAGCGTAAAATACCGCGCATACTGTTATTTCGTTATTCGCCGATAAAGCGAAGCTTTTGAGACGACCTAGCGCGTGAGATGAGCTGAACGATGTCGGAAGATGAAGTCGAGGCACCTTGCCGTGCGAGCGACCAAATATTTTTCAATTTCCCACGGCGTAGCACCGCTTAGCTCAGTTTCTTCGACGGATCTCCGGTAAAAGAGGGAAAAAAGTGCGGAACCTTGCGCGCTGACCTTGACTGTTGCCGAGTTCCGCATTGCTGGAGCGCGAAGGGCCCCGAGGGAAGGGCCACTTGTGAGATCGTTGGCCTGGTGGGAAGAAGGGCGAAGAAGAGAGGCTGTACCCGTGGCTGGCAGCTTCGGCCTTCAACTTGACCGGCCCGACTAGCGCCCTTCTCTTTGGTCGAGGCAAGCGTGACCGCTTCGGGATACGAGCACGTACAATTTTAGACGCGGGGTCCTTGACACCTTCGGCAACGAGACAACTGGCAGCCATTGACAGCGTGGAACGTTGCTCCCCCCGTCCATTGATTCGCACCGCGAGTCCTCCGTTGGTTTGGCTCGGCCGCGTATGTGCCTGGCAACCAGCGAGCCTACAAGAGAGACGAGCAACCTTCGCGGCGATCGCGGACTTCCAAGACGGGTCGAGACTCTAACCTGTTAACCGGGTTATGCCTCGGCGCATTGTTGACAGGTCGCGAGCGAACTCGCGCATTTCTGCACAAAGTTCAGTCGCTAGCTTTCGCTCGACAACGCGTTAACGCGTTAATTTTACGCGAATTTTTGCGTACGTCGAAATACAATTAAGGAAGATTTCTGCTAATTATCCTCTTAAGAGCGAACCGTGCGTCTGCAGTATCGATGGTCGCGGTGGCTCGAGAAGTCTGACCCATCGATCGCGCCCAATAATTTTCTTTGAAATCTGAACTTAATCGAAATCTCGTAAAATCCAGCCGTTCTTCCAAATTTCCAGCCAAAGTACCAGTTACATTCGGTTATTGAAAAATATTTCCGATACCGACCCAACTCGTTGACTAGCGCGCGAATTGTATACGTTTTATCTCGCGAGGATATTACGCAATACCCGCGCGCTTCTTTCCGACGGTGTTATCTAAGTCGCGCGTATTATCGATCATTGTTTAGTCCATTAGGTGCAAAAATGTGCGCGGTGCACGTAACACGCGAAACTATATAATAACGCGTTCAACGCGTAGTCGCGTTATGATTATTTCACAGGCAAAACGAATTTCTGCGCAGACTTCGTTCCTTTCGTTATATTCATGGAGACAGGAATTTGCGTAAATATGCGCGTTCTACTTGTGACACAGCGATGTTTTGCTTGCAGGGCCTCGGCCAGGATGTCCTCATGGGAGCCAAAGAGGAAGAATGGGGCAACGCGTTGAACGTGCGAGATAAATCCTCGCTGGGAGTTGTGTTAAGGGATCGTTTGATGACCGATGCCGCCCTCGGAGGTCCACGACCGATCAAGTCCGAGCACAATTATAGTTTGTTGGCGTCGAGTCCTCCTCCAAGCCCCGCGACACCCGGTGCCAACCCCCATACACCTAATTCCGGATCGTCCGCCGATAGGGTTGGCGCTTCTCTCTCCAACACTAGTTCCTCCATCGATTCTACTAATATGGATCATCATAAATCGTTGGACATTCGAAGCAGAATCGACGGTAAGAACATACGGAAACTTCGACTATAGTTGTAATCTGTTTTGGGAATATCTTTAGAAGTCGACGGAAGAAAAGTCTGTTAACGTTACGAAATCTTTGGTCGCACCGGTTATAAGTTACGCGAATCCAGTCGGAAAGAATTCATTTCCTCGTCTACTGATTACGATATTTTTATGCGACGTTTAGGATAGTCGATCTTCGAATATTTACATTTTATCATTTTATCGGTCTTATTTTTTATTGCCACGTAGATGCAGAAAGTAGAATATCTAATGCTGGCGATAAAAATGACTAAGCTCGCGCGAGACAAGGGATAATAAGCTGATTTCGTAGAATGATTAATTAGATTTCTAAGTAGTTGATAGTTTTTTTTTTCTTCTCTGATAAAAAGATTTCATTAAACGTATTCGATAATTACGTAAGGCGATGCAGAAAAATCAATTCTTCGCAAATATTTTCGAAATGCGAATATCTCGTGTACGATACTGAAAAATATATTAGATAAGAGTGGAATGGTTTCGTGCAAGATATCGTTTGATGTGATTATTTCACTTTTCGCGAGTGGATGTATGGCAGAGACACGAAGGTCAGATTTTTGCTTTGTTCGGTAAAAACGTACATTTTTGTATTAGCCGAGATTTATCGAGCAAATTCGCCAAGAAATTCTTCCATCCGCATACCACGTATTTTGCGATTTTACTTTATTCGCCGATAGTTAGTTTCTCGGTATATTCTCATAGATCGTTCTGAATCATGCCTTCTTAACGTCTTATCGGTGAATCCGATACTGTGCTCGTGACTGCAAGTAATCTTAGATAATCGTAATAGCATATAAGAGTATATCCTACGCTAGGTCCTGATATCATTATCGGTAAATCTTAAGACCTCTAATCATATCGGCAGAGAGTATTATGTAGGAAAATTCGTAAACTTAGCGAAATCGGAAAACTTTAGTAACTGTGTTAACAGATCCAAGGAACTTTGCTTCTATCAGCGTCGGTCGCAACAAATTTTAATATCGTTATTATCGTTACAAAATTATCGGAATCTAATCGTAAGTCACAAAGACGTAATTCTAATATCGCCAGCGGCGAAATTTTCATATTACAATTCTCAACTCGATAAAACGCTAATGCTAACGATACTAATACTACGATAATGATAATAATACCAATATTAATTCCACTAATACTTCCAAGAACGTGCACATCTGTCAGTTGCAAAAAACTTTCTCATCTCTAACACGCATCACTGCTACAGACGCGTGTAGCAAACTCTGCGAATTCTATTATTGTCTCTACTACCGTCGGCTCTGATCTTTAGCTCCGCAAGCTCTTAATACCATTTACAGTTTCGTCGCTATTTCCAACTATGCGTCTCTCTTTACCAACGTAGTCGTCACACCTGTCCAACGCGGTTTTGCATCTAGAAATTTCGCATGAACGCATACAAACTCGCAGCATGGTAATCGCCATGATATTCCGTTGACAAAACGCGTTTCTGCAAAGGTTCAATCTCCCCAGTCGCGTTCGCAAAAATGCAAATTCGCGCAAATATCCGCGATCTGGTGGCAAGAAATGCACGCTGCAAAAAGATCTAACGCGATCATTAGCAGATCCAACAAATATTAACGTTGTAGCGTAACTACCATATACGCCATCCATTCTCGGTATTCTCAACTACGCAAAGTCCTAACGTTACGATTTACGATCCTACCGGCACTCGCGACTCCATTCACCGGCACGTCTATCAGTCGCGAGAAACCTCCTCACCTTCCCACATTCGACTTTCAAGAACCTCTTCTCCGACATCATTACGGCGCATCGCGAATGGCGAGGTAACGCTAATGCACGATACGTATACATACTTGAAATACACTTGAAAGCTACGGCAGACTCTCTGATAGAGCAGGATATAACGTTACAGGTGTAACAGGAGTGCGATGATAATGCTGCTAATTTCAGGGAACCCCGTACGATTGCCAATATCCTGTCGTCATCAACGTGTCTCGTCAGTTTCGTTTATGCAGCCCGTATACGTGGCTGATCCATTAACTCGTCGAGACGACACAGTTCGTATTATCACGTTGCTCGATGGTATATCGGTAACGTGTAATCACCGCATCTGATAGCGGCTGTCGTGATCCGTTGCTCGTCGTACACGTTCATTTCATTTCGTTGTACACGTTCGCGCGCGTAATTTTGCAGCTCGACGTTGCCCGTTCGGTTCCTTACAAAATGCGACGGCGGCCAGAGAAAAGCTTAGAACCGACACGCAGTGCCTATACACTCGGGCATTTGCGTATAGAAGTATACACGTGGAATAGCGTACGTACGTACGAAGACCGAGAGAATTTAGATTGAAAGTCGTTGGAAAATGTGAACTACAGCGAAGAAAGGATGGTATTTGTGTTTGTACAGATATGGAGGAGGAGTGTTTCCCGGCGATCTCAATGAACACCGCGTCGGGACGCGACGAGCTGCCTTCGTCGTCGTCCACGTCGTCTACCTCAACGGTTATCCTAAAGAGAAGGAACAACGTAGTACCTGAAGACGTGGAGTGTACGGAGATCAAAGGTGAACCGATCAGCGCGCCTAGCAGTCCCTCGGAGTCTTGTCAAACGTCGATGACCGACGACAAAAACACGATAACCATGGTGTTCCCTCAGAGTCTTCATTTTTCGAAGAACCACATGTCGCAGACCAGCGATAGCGAGGAGGACGACGAGGAATATTATCAGGTACTTGCGTATCTTCTTTATCTAGAATTCGTGGAGATAGAATTCTGTTGGCGAAAGTACGCAAGGGAGGATTTCTAGAAGGAAAGGAGAATTTTCTACGAGAAAAGATGAGAGCGTCGCTTTTTCAAAATTCCAGTTATTATCCTTATCTAGCGTCGTCGGAGAAAATTTTCTATTCGCGAAGGTGTAAAATGTTCGACGAATTCGTCGATTCTACGGATTCCCTTTCGCATTTTGCCGAATGAAAGGCAGATAAAATTTTGTAAAGGCAAAGGTCGAAGCGTGTGACTATTAAAAATTGAGATACGAATGCTCGTCTTAACGATATACGATACGACGATTATTCGAACGATCGAGGAACCTTCGAGCACGCATGTCAGTGTTCTGCAGTTATTCGTAAACGCGTGCGAACACTTGTTCCAACAGATAACGTCGAATGCCGAAACGTAGTTAATTATTAGAGTGGAACGATGTTGGTATAGATGTAACGACACGTGTTAGGTATTCCGTAACTTGACACGTGTAATTGTTACAGCAGAATGACTTTCGCGTAAATACCTTAATTCTGTCTCAACGGACTTCCAAAACTTTTCGTTTTTATTCAAAGCAAATTTTTCCAAATACTACATCTCTTTACGGTGTCAGCGGAGTGTCTAAAGCTCGAGATCGACGGAATCCTACGTTCGAGCGGCTCGATTCTTCCGAATTCGAAATTTGGCCTCTTGCACTCTGGTGTAAACGTAAATAGGATGAAAAAAGGGAGCAACGTTTAGTAGATTTTCACGACGATCTCTCGGATTTCCTTAGTAATTGTCGCTTCGATCGAGGGAATTTTCATTTGAAAAGCAACGAAAGGAAATTTAAGCGCATCTAAGAAATGTGAAAATGCTGAAAGAAAACAAACTTTGTGTGTCACAGGGTATGGAGGTAGAGGAGTATAACGGGGAGGCGAGCGATGAGAAACAGGCGGATCTGCGCGCGTCCAGGCAGGGTCTACCGCCAACGCCGCCGAGCAGCGCCAGCTCCGACAGCGAGGGCACCGCTTCCGCTTCCTGTTCGCCGGAACGCCGAGATTCCCAGAGCTCCGCGCACGCACAGAATCTCAGAGGCCTGCTCACGCCCAGACTTTACATCACAAACGGCACGCACACCACCAGACAGCCGATACACACACCCTTGATTTCCTGTCAACCGGTGAGCCAAACTGGAATCTTTTTTAATTTACGCCACTTTTTTTCCAGACGCATATGTAAAACAAGCGACTCGGAGTCGTAAGATAGTCGACAACCTTGCAGTGGATTTATAATGTAATTATGAAATGTTTTCACGTTATAAACGAGCCTATGTTGCGAACGACGGTAACGTTTTCTTCTTTTTATTGCAGATTTTTCAATGTCGCTGTATAAATACTCGATTAATTTTCAATTCTCAGAAAAAGCATGCATTTCCATATCGTTCGTTTATTTATCGCACGGAGATGCGTAAATAATAGCACTTGGGTTAATTGCAAATAACACTGTAACGATATATCACGTTTTTTCTTTACCTTCCGTTTCATCGCGCTTCGTTGTTCCTTCTGTCAATAAGCGAAATGTTTTATGCGAGGTAAATCACAATACGATAATATAGCGATATCATAGAGTAACCAAGAACTCGATATAAGAGTAGAATATAGCGCGAGACGCCAGAAACAAGAACGCTACAACCATCCTGTGATATAATAGGATATGAGCCTAAAGTACAAATAAGCTGTCATTATTATTATATTTTATGTAACGTATTTTACATTTAGTTACGTGATTTACATCCTATACGTGCTTTTATACAAGTTTTGTAAAACGAAGATATATATCGCCTTTGACAGAAAATTTTATTAAAAATCAAGCAAGTATCCGACGTCCTACGTGAAATATGATTTTTTAAATTTTGCGAAAGAGACCCGATGAACGACAGGATATATAATCGACCACTTCGTTAGTCGATATCGCGTCGTGACATAAATAAGTTTGATCGCGTAAAGGAAAATGTTCAGTTTAATCGAACTCGCTTGTGTTACAACCAAATATAGAAATACTAGATACCATTCGTGCTAGAAAATTTGTGTCGTCTATTTTACGTAAAATTTTATTGAGATACATCGTAGAAGTCCTCAAATGTTCCGATACGTTTTTCACTGCAACTACTTCCGATTACGTAATATGGTGGAACAAATGAAAAAAATTATATTTTGTGATCCAAAGAAGGCATTCCTTGCAATAAAATTCACATCACATAAACACAGAGAACGATGGACGTGGGTTGTGACGTTGCGTTAAACTCATCTTACAGAAAGGGTCGACGGGTGTGTTAACGTTGACGGAAGAGGAAAAGCGGACATTGATCGCCGAGGGATATCCAGTGCCTACGAAACTGCCTCTGACGAAACAAGAAGAAAAGTCCCTGAAGAAAGTCCGTAGGAAAATCAAGAACAAGGTGAGCGTCGAATACTTGTTAGAAAATAATTAGACCGCGAATGTTTATGCCAGTTCGTATTTTTAGCCACACAAAGAATTTTACCTTTTAAATATTACAACGAGTACTTTATTTTAAATCTTCTGCGTATTTTCGAATTTATTATTTTCGAATATTTCGCGAAATTATCTATCAGCGCGTAGTACAAAATTTGTTTTTTAATCTTTGATCGCGAACAGGTTTTGTTCTCTACTTGCATTTCAATCTCGATGCTAAATTTCCGATAATAAATTTTGTGTCGTGATTAATTAACATTCAAGAGCAAACTTGCCCAAAATCTTGCGTCTGTCTTAAATCTGACGACGATAATTACGTAAAAGCAAACACACTGTCGCTAGTCATTTTTTTGCGATTCTGCTTTTTTCCTTTATAAATCACCGGCTAAAGAAAACACTTAGCTCTTCAAACATACACCGAAATAACCAAACTTAGTCAAACAAATTCACTTTTTCAACAATTTTAAACCGTCTACTTTATTTTCATTTCTCATGCCTAACATTTTTGTGCCGTGTAAACGAATCAATTTAATTTTTCATACCTATATTAATTTTTAACGCGTTCCATTTGTATAATGCTTTGATTTTAATAATGTTCATTTTGTATTGATTTACGCATTTAACGTTTCATATCTAAACCTTAATTGTTTCTTACACGATAGAATTCGGAACAAAGAATTCTGTTTAATTCCCTTTTCACCTATACAGCACAACGAACAACACATCGTCCACGTAATTCTTTCTTTTTTAATTTCAACAAAATTTATACGAAAATATCTTCCCATTGGACATAGAACGGAGCAAAGAAAAATGCATCGATCTGCAGCAATTTCACGTAGCTACTCGTCGCGGACATCAGAATATACGTAATTCTCTGATAACGCAACCCGTTTGCTTTAATCGTCGGAATCCAACAGCCAACACGATGACAGTAAAAATTACGAAGTAAAAGTTGGCAGGAATATTCGCGGAACAGCGAGTCGATAGCGCAAGCAACGCTCGACGAAGGACAAAACTCGACGCATGATCGGCTGCCTCGTGTTTCAGATATCAGCGCAGGAGTCGCGACGGAAGAAAAAGGAGTACATGGACGGCCTAGAAAGACGCGTGACAATGCTCACGAACGAGAACTCCTCCTACCGGGACCGACTAACAGCCTTAGAAGACACGAATCGCGAACTACTGAAAGAGCTGCAACGTCTGCAAGCGCTTCTTCAACTGCAAAACTCGTAGGCGCACCGTTTGGAAATAACGTTGCCGGTTAAACTGGAAACCGGCGATACGAGTTATCACGAAGAAGACGTTATAATCGCGGTCACAGTGGTCGAAAGGGCGATTTCGCGAAGACTGGTGGCCAAATAAAGGGCCTCAGAACGTGTTCCTGATCGTCGAATCACGAGTGTTTTTTACTTTGTATGTAGTTTCCTTCGCTCCTCGGACAATTTGCAATTTTCTTCGATTATCAAAGGGAGAGAAGAAAACTTACGCTACCTCGATGGATATCTTTAAAGGAATAATCCATCGAGCTTTTATGGGATCAAATGTTCTTGCGGACTATTTCCCAAACAGACCATTTTCTAAGGGAACAGTGCAATTTCCTTTACATTCCTGTGTAAAGTCTTCCTCGTATAGCGGGTCTAGCGTCGCTTGTGTAGAACGATTCGCCGTGAAAATATATTCCTTGGATACGCCTCGTCTTCCTGTTTACCGTGGACAGGAGTCGGCGGAGGGTGCAATTCTGCCGGCAGTGCCTTCATTCGCTTATCTTTCTTCCATCGCGAACGACCAATTGCAAACGGATTTTATTCTCCTTTTCCTCCTATTAGAAGCGTTTCGTTAAGTTTCCGTCATCGTGTCGCATTCAATCAATCGAATTTATCGAATTGTAACATATTGCGTAGAAAGAACGGGGAGGAAGGTCGATCGCTGTACGATCGAAGAGTTTTCTGCGTCGAGAGCTTAAAATTGGAGTTAAAAATCGTAAAGCACGTGCTCTAAAGCGACTGTAAAGAAGTTATTCTGCGTGTAAAAATCAATCGGAAAGCTAGAATAAAGTTTTTTCGTTTGAATCTTCGTTGTTGAGAAAATCGCATTTGAAAATTGAAGCGAGACGTACGTGCGTTTGGTCGATTCTCCACGGAGCACGTGTCTATCGGCGATTTTCTAGGAAACGAGACTTTGAAGGAAGAATATTATTTTACATTTTCCAGTTATTTCTACACGTAGAGTCAACCTTCGCAGCAATGATAAAAACGAACTGTTAAATAAAAAAGATATATTCTTTATTTTTAATTTATTTTTGCTTGCGCAATAACCTTCTGCCACCTATTTTGGAACATTCGGTGTACATAACGTTCGTTTCGCGCTTTATTCTTTCAAGTTTGACCATAGCAGAAGCGATGTCTAATTTACCTCGGAAATTGGGATCCAAACGTACAGAATAAATTTCTGAAAATTGATCGCATTTCACTTTCCTCGAAGAAGAATACATTTTTAAGGGATCGCGACTCGTTACGAGATTCGATACTATCACGATGAATTAAACGAATGTCGAATTCCGCGTTCGAGAACGTAACTTCCTTCTCGGTGTTGTCTATCTTTCAAAGATGACTTATTGCACGAAGTTCGATAAAGCGTATGGAGAGAGTTTCGATTCGAAGGAAATTTCGACAAACGTTCGAGAGACATGCGAAATTTAATTAAACGACAAGGATTAACCCTCCAAAGGCAGACGCATATTATATTTTTCCACGCTCCGCAGTTATACCGGGTCGTTCCTATCCAAGATAAATTTCCCTGCTATTCTGCGCTTTCAAAAACGTGAAAAATGCCTAGAAAACTTATCCATGTCTTCGCCTTCTGACAAAGTCATCTATCGAGCGAAATATGAAAAATTTCTTTCGATAGAAATCAAAATTTCCAGCGGAGAGATCGAAGGGTGAGATTTCGCTTGGCCGAGCAACGACCCAGTCTACTTACGAAGAGTTAAACTTCAAGCGAGACATTTAGCGATAGAGAAGCGTTCGCGCAGACTATTAAAGTATTTAGGGGCGTAAGTGCATTTTCAATCGAGTGTCGATTGATATCCGCGTTCGCTTGACAGCGACGACGACTCTTCGATTTTCGTCCAAATAACACGATAAAATTAGCAAACGAATATAGAGAACGAAGGATAGTTAAAATATAATATTAAGACGACGTACAATTGAAACGATGAGTGTCCAACGCGGTAACTATATAAATTATATAGACAATTAGTAATTATAATTAATGCTGTATTTTATCTAGAATGAACACGAGATGATCGTGTACGTCTATTTTCTGCAGAGAAAATTTGTTAGATTGATATATATATATATATATATCACACATATATTTAGGAATTTATTTATAGATTAGGATCCATTCACGCGAGATATAGATTTGTATATTATATTTGTAAAAGAAGACGTTTATTTAACCATCCGTACGTTGTCGAGATGGTTCGCACCATTGTGGTTTTTAGAAGAACGTGTGCAATGACGACGATTTGGATTATTTCTTCAAAGAACACGCCACGGTATATAGATGTAATTTTTTCGTAGTTCTGTTGTACTATGATACTACGTGCGGTGTGATTCGTAGTACGATAAAGGAAGATGATTTTTCGGATTGCGAACAGTCGAAAGACCGCAATGAGAAATGGAAAATGAAATTGCAGTCTTCTTTTCTAGAAACAGATATTTTTCGAGAAAGATCGTACTTTACACGTAATAAGCAGCGTTTTTCTCTGTCTTGTTTTAAACTCCATCGAGATGCCTAACATTCTCGCGTTCTTTGTCGAAAAAGTTTATCTCAAGAAAAAGTAGCCGAAAAAAAAAGTAATAATAGCGAATAGTCGAAGAATGTTTTCCGCGAAGAAAATATTTTCTGTGTAGGAAGTGTTTTTATAAAAAGACAAACACTCGAAAATACAATTTCTAGATAAAAATACATCTCTCGAGAGATTTGCAATTTAGAAAATAACAAATACACGCACAAGGAATCGCCTAAGAGTTAATTCTTCGAAAAATATCTAAGAAATATCTAATTTCCAATTTTAACGAGAAGTCGACAAATCTGTTAACTTTATGACGAATCACGCCTCACTTTGCATGTTCTATGCTCGCACTGATCGCATGTATCGTCGGATTTCAAAGGCGACAAATCTTCATTGTCTAATGGGTACAAATATCACCGATAATGTTCACGATCGTGTGAATTAGAGTTAAAAGAAGGGTCGACGAATGGTTCTAAGAGAAAGCTTGTCTCGAACACGAGCGCTGCCATTGATGATTGCTATAACGATCTTCGAAAGTGTGATACTTTCTAAAAAGATTCTGTTTTCTGGAATTTTAAAATACATAGGAATTTTATTAACGCATCGAGTGCCATGAGAGTTACAAATATTATTAGATTACAAAATTATACGACAACTATAATGCAACTTCGGTTATTGGAACACGTAGATGGAAAATTTTGCTCTTAATCGAAAGGAACAAAAAGGAGAAATCATTTTCTTCAAATTTTCCTGTAATTTCTCCGATTAAACTTGAAGGAACTTTTCCAACTATCGTTCCAACTATCGTACACAACGCACGTAAATGTCTGGGTGTGTATTATCGATGAAAAGTACAAGAATGTATGTTTTTGAAAAAGGAACGATTATATTTGAAGCGAAGAGGACCGCTTGAGAAATTCTGGGAAATGATAGAACGGTTCTTGTCTGTTTTAGTTGGCTATTTAAAGCTCGAAGCCGGACGAGCTTCAGCGTCTGGAACATCTATTTTTATGCAGAATTCGCTGGGTCATTTAAACAATAACAAACGTGTTAGATTCAGACTACGTCTACAATTTGGAAGCTCTATCTTTTATTTTATTCAAGAGTTTATTCTATTAAATATTCTTTTGCCAAGAGTCATATTTCTCTGTGATAATAACGATCGACATTCTGTCTTTTTTTTTTTTTTTTTTTTTAATTAAATTAGCTTTTCGTATAAAGAATCAACCACAAACTTTTAGACAAGTTACTAAATTTGTCGATATGTCTCGAAAAAGAAATTATCTCTGTCGCAAGTCTGCTATCGCAACAAAAATAGGTTTCCAAAAGTCAGTCTCGTTCTTTTTATTTTAAAAATGAAAGGCGAACAAAAATCGGAAGAGGAGGATTTTTCCTATTTGCAGAAAACCTGATTAATCGATCGAAAGCTAGGATAAACTTTAACTGACATGGCATCAAACGTGTTAATAAATATCAAAGATGGTCGAAGAACGTTTAACAAAATAATTCAAGGGTCCAGTACATAGAAATTCGATGGCGCGTCTCCGATTTCTTCGTCGAACACATTTTCGATCACGATCGAGGCTCCTCGCGCGATTTTGCGATCACGCGTGGCGGAAAATGTTCATCCTGACTTAGATCCAGGCTTCCGACTAAGCCCACGAAACGTGGTGTTTTAAACACGATCCATATCTTAATCCGAGATCCGAGAATCTGCCAAATTCCAATTTTCCGAATGGTAAATTTTGGAGTTCGCCAAATTTTCAACTTTTCCAAGCTTCGAACGTCCGAGTTTCTTTCAACTTTGTTTCTCTCACTCGTCGAATTGCAAATTCTCCAAATTTCCGAAGCTTCGAGTTTGCCGCATCTACGAAGATCGACGATAAATTCTACAAATTTATTTCCAACTTAGGCCGCAACCTAGTTTAGCCAGAAATGAAGTTGTTTCGTATTTGTAACATACCAAATTCGCGATATAGTTGTTCAACTTTCGCGAACAACGACGAAAATTCGCGAGAAAAAATGATCGGCTGGAGCGTGGTTCCTATTCAAACTCGAGAAAGCTATCGTAGCGAAGACGCGCGTAGGACTGCCAAGAAATTGACCAGAAATTAACGAGTTTGCCAAACAGTGTCACGCGTGTTTATAGTACGCTATCGGGGAGGAAAAAAAAAAATACGAGAAAGACACGTACGCTCGTGTGTTGCGTACTGGCGGTAAAAAAAGCGGCGGGAAGACGCGTAAAAAAGACAGGCTGACTCGGCGTCTGTCAATTACTTACGCCTCACTGAGCACATCCGCAAACGCCAGTGCTACCGGCTTTAAAGATCGATGTGCCTACAGTGTTCTTTAAAGGGGATACTGTTTTTCGTGCTTTCGGTTGTTCACCCTACCGATGGTACGAGATTGTGGCGTGACACGCGCACTTATGGGGTAATATCGATGCATTAAAGATTAAAGCCGAGAGTTGAACGGCCGCGGTCGTTTATCGCATTAAGTAGCGGGCGTTGGTCGTGACGGTCTCGTAAATGGGTAGAATGTACTGGAGTTTTCTAACGGAAGGTATTTCAGGTATAGATGGTATTACGGGTGTACAAGTTTGTTTATTCGAAGGAAATTGCAGCCAGTGTCCGGTGAATTGAACTTTTGCTGGTTGAATTCGTTCATCTGGACACGAGCTGCTATTACGCGAACGAGAACCGAGTTCAGATAAATAGGTAGCTTCGGTGCAGAGGTAAAGATATGTTAATTTGGTATTTTAAAGAAACTTAGAAGTTGGGAAATTTGTTCGATTATTCGGAACTGGTGTCTGAATGGGCAAATTTCGGAATTTTCGAGTTTCCGTAACTTGGCATCTCGGAATTCCTAAAATTCCGAATTTTGGACATCTGAGATCTTCGCGCTTCCAACTTTCGAAGTTTTTACTTTTTGCAAGTTCCAAAGTTTTTCACGGTTTCGTATTTTCAAACTTTCCAAGCATTAAAATTCTCCCAGTTTCGAGAATCCTGAAATCTCTGGATCTCCAGCTCACCACAAATCCCACACTCTCAAATTTCAAAGCATCTAATTACGAGTCTCTCAGTTCCCAGTTGTCCCAGATCTCTCGATTTCCAAGATTCTGCGAATCTTCGCGTTTTCAAACATTTCCCAAATTCTCTTTCCCCAACTTCTCCTCGAATATCTCCACGTTCTTCGATCCGCGCATGTCCAGATCGTCTCAAAGTCGATAAAATGACTGTTTAAATCAATAAATCTTGAGATATTAGAAGAATTACTCGTTACAATCCCTGTTAATCATATTCGCGAGAGGCAGACGCAATTTACGTCGGTGTTATCCAACGATTCACGGAAACCGTAATTCCTGCTACACAATTATACGTACGCAAATTCGCTGGAGGAAGCCTCGTATCGTTAGATAAGAATCATAGCCTGTCGCGCAGGGGATCGTATATAATTTGTTGTACAAAATGCCAATTGAACGCAGTTTTATCGAGAGGAAATGAGAGAAAGAGAGGAATAAAGAGAGAGAGAGAGAGAGAGAGAGAGAGAATTTAATATATTCTATAAACGAAGCTTTATATAAATGGTTATATATATACATATATATATATATATATAAATAAATATACATATATACATAAGATATTTCTATATAAACAGATAATATATGTATACACAAAAGAAAACGTACACAAACACATTTACGAATGTAGAAACTAGACGGCGAGAGAACGATTGTCATACCATAGACTGTGGATATTTATGGAATTTCATATTTTTGTGAATCGAACGATCAAGAGATGGGAAAGGAAATCTGTAAACGGAGATTCCGGCCACGAAACTAGGTATCGTAATTTGGTCGTGGTCGTCTCCGTATATTTTTGCACGTTATACGCGTTCTAAGAGTTTCTATTCTTCCAAATTTCTCCCGTTTCATACTTTTTAGATATAAATAAATGCCTCCTAAACATCCGCAGGCTAATCATACGCAAACAGACACGTACACGCAAATAACGTTCGTCCGATTTCGTTATCGCGAATCGATGATCGATTATACCGATTCGTGAAATACGTTCGCCGCGTTTGTGTGCCCTGCACCAAATATCCGATGTATCGCGTGCATTGTATTATTTATCCGCAAAGACTAACTGTGTATATCTCGGTATACGTGTCCTCGTGTTAGCTGTGCAACGACTTATCCTATTATCCCGACGAGTAAATGTCTTTACGCGATTACGCTGTGCCGCTGCCACGTGGACGCCGGTGCACGTGGTCGTTCGTCCAACTTCGAACGTTGTATGACAAACGAATAAACACATGTGACTTAACTTTTCTGTTTTCGAGCTTTCAATTCTTAGCCACTTGTCCAATTTCGTGTCTGTTATAGCTGAATTTCCTGCCAAGATGTAACAACACAACAACAAAATGATTGAACGCGTCCACGATACGGACGTTATCCGTGGTACTCTGCTATTTCCTACGTTTTTCTAATTGTTGCCTCGTTATGGTTCACGCGGTATAAATATACTCGCGCTAATTAAGGACAACTAGCAGATTCTGGTTTTTTCAGTATAGATAATTAAACGATACATAACTCGGTGAATTTACGAGTAACAGCGAATATTCGTATGATAACCATGGTCAGAGATCATGCCAACCAATAGCACGTTTCTCTTAAACGCAATGTAACTCACTGAATTTGTATTATTTTAGCTTCAAAATAACGACGAATATCGTTAAGATGTAAAGAACACGTATATCCACAAGGTTTTATGGTTCTTTTTTTCGTGAAAATGTCCAAAGGAACTAAAGCGACGTTTATATAAAAATTCACAAATTGTAATAAATATAATAAAATGATTGAACGTGTGTCGTCGAATGCTAAATCAATTGACTTCTCGAGACCATTTCCTTCCCTTCAAACGAACACGCTTCTTTAACACTGTTGAAGACAGCTTCTCCTTTATCCCCCAGATTTCGTTCCGTCACTTTTACAATCGATCTTTCTAAACTATTTCGATATTCTTGTCCGGATAATTAGCAATTTTTTCACGAGTGTATAAATCGTTATAACGAGCTGCAATAACGGTTTGCAAGCAGTATTCCTAGAGTAGTCGGTGTCTTGGAGTTAAATACACTTGTTCGTAGATTATCGAGCGTCCTAGTTCATTGGCACGTTTCTTGCTCAGTCTCCTTGGGATTAGCGTAGAACACGAGTTGTTTACTAGTGGGTTTAGGCGGTCTTCTAATCCCTTCTTAATCTTCCTACACAAATTCCTTAGTACTTGTGATACGTGGCGCGATAGATGGAACGAAATTGTAAACGAAAATAACCTTCGCCAGCTAATTGATTTTCCACGTACGTGGAACAATAGATTTCACGTGACGTCACTGCTCGTATTGGCAATCTTAACGGTTTTACTCCTCTGTTAGGTTTCAGAGGATCATCGAGCGTTTTCATCGAAATATCGAGTAACCGATGCTTTGGAATTCGATTAAAGCGATTTGCTAAAGAAATACCTTTGCCTGTTTGATTCTCTTCCCAATTCTAAGCGGGAAAATCACGTATTTTACTTGATATGCCAACATAATTACGCCCTCGAAATGAGACCATCGCATTTCGCAGCCCGATCTGATAGGCCTGCACAATTGAATCGATCGTTCGTTCGCGTTTTAATTAAGATTCTGGTAATGAGTTATCGACCTCCACCGATAACATTGTTTCGATCTTTTCTCATTTCCCGCGCGTCCTTCGAATTTTACAAACAAAGACATTTTTACCTCGTTGAATTCCCCGGCCCGATTAATCTAAAAGGTGTCGTGCAGTCTTCCGATAATTTTTGATTCGGTTGTGGCCTCTTTTATCGTTAGAGAATATTTCAAGTTTTTATTTGCTAAAGATATCAAAGCATAACATTTATTACACGAAGAAGACAGTTCTCAGTGTCGAAGTAACGTACATTCACAAAGGTTACAACGTTTATTGAAGAAGAATGATTATACAGCGAATCGTTACCTAAGTTACAACGTAATAGAAGCTGCTTTATATTTAAATTTAAATATCTAGCGCTTAAATATTGCGAGATGCGGTAATTTCCGCGAGAAAAGAAATGCTAGAGAATTTTGATCGTTTTACTGATCGGTGTCAAGATCCGCTTCTTCGATTTGATTCTCCACTTTACGCTTAAGGGTCGATAAACTGAGGGGAGCTTCCATATTTAAAACCTCCTCGTCCTCCTTGCGCCCTTTTCTTCTCGATCTGTACAGAGGATTCTCGAATCTTCCACCGGGCGAAGGATCGTCTGCCTGCGCTTCATCATCTTCGAGATTTCGTTCGTTGGCGACGTTGGCAATTTGCACGTTGCTCTCTGCAGTATTTTCAAATCGAGCAAAACCGAATGGTTTGCTGCCCTGCGTCTTGTCCACTCGAATGCCATCCCTTATCGAAGAGAAGATCTCCGAGAAGCCTAGCAGGAAGCTGCAAACAACAACGAGACGTCTGATTAAAATTCCCGATACTTAAATATGCGTCGTACTTACATCGCAAACCCAAACGCAGGATTTTACATTGGTCAGACGCATGTTCAAAAAGTGCATTTTAAAACTACTTTTTCGTTAGTTTACTTGGATTTACTTTCGTTTGCTCGCGTTTGCTTGCATTTAAAACTCACTTCGTTTAAAGTTAATTTGAATATTCTAGGATTTTGTATACTTTTCGCAGCCCTCTTAAAAAAGCAATTAAATTTCAAGGAAGTTCGAAGTTTCAAACGCGTATCTTAGATAACTAAAATTTGGAAATATTCGCTGCGAATCTCAAAGAACAGCGAAAACTTTCGTCGGAAGAACATGTTATGCTTTGGAGTATTTTGAAATCTGTTTAGAGAGTATAGAATTTTTCATTACAAAAGGGAGAAAAAATGGTATCAGTAGATAGTATTAGTAATACAGAATATTATTATTATATTTTCAGCACTTCGGGTTATTAGATTCTCTCGAAATATTCTTTTTTAAAACTGCAAATTTATTATGCAATTCATTTTCACTTATAAACAGCACTACTCATCGACCAGACAGAGTTAATTAAATGGCAGAAGTTTCTAGTTCCTAGTTCCTAGTTCCCAGTTTCTAAAAAAATTGCCTGCTTTTATCTCCCTTCCCTTTTCGTCTTTTTCCACGTTCGAATTTTACGCAATTTTACTGGGACGTTCGACCTCGATGTGTACTGCGTACAGTTTCAAATGCAGCAACTAAAATTTACTCTTTTCGAGAATAGATGGAGAACGTAATTATACGGCGTGAAGATTAATCTTCAACTATAAATCACTTGTCCGCGAGAGAAGAACGTTGCGTCAATCTGTGGAAATTTTCTTTCGCAGTTAGTCTCGCGATATGTTAAAATTTAGTTGAAAATTACTTGGAACGTCGTATAATCTTCCCACCCCTCTATTTTCTCTATTTACGTGTTCCTCTTATTTCCCTGTTTCTTCCAACGATTCGAAATTTCATTTTGTAAATTGCCAGATTAAGTGGATAAATATTTAATAGCTGCAGCGTCGCTGCAGTTGTGAAATACGAATCTTTGTGTAAGATATTTTAGTTTGCGTTGGTAGCTGGAGAAATTAATGACACGACAAAGCTTGGACTTCTCCGTTTCTTCCTTTCCTCCATCTTCTCCTTTCGCTTCTCCTTTTTCTTCCACTGCTTTACGAATCTATCTCTTATTATTCATTCAAATCGATCATTATTACTCAAATCGATCCTCGACTAAATCCCACACGCGCGAGCTCAGCGAAACGAAGACGTACACACTGAGAACCGCGTAATGGACGATATCTTACATCGCTAGAGTTTCGCAATACATTCGCTGAATTTGATCGATACTTGCAAATTCTTGAATCTTATTATTATATAAATTTGCAAATTTCCAAACCTTTCGGTTTCCAAATTTGCTCGCTTTGCATCAGATTTTGCAACCTTATTTCGCCCACTGAAACGTTCTCGCGATTAAACACTTCAAGAGTAAAAAAGTAAAAGGGTAAAAAGTATGCCGAAGGGAGGTTAATTTGGGAAACATCCGGTGTAACGGGGCTGCAGGCGAAGGAGAAACGCAGCCAGTTGCAAACTGCGCCTCGTGTTTCATATTCCGTGTAATTACTTTTTCCATCGCGTTTCTCTTCTTTTTCTCCCTTTGCCCCTCCTTTTTCCTCTGTTGTCTCTGCCTCTCAACGATTCTCGTCATCGACACCCACGTGTCGCTGAAATATAAGGGTCAAACGGGACGAGCTTATAGAAAGCTTCATCGCCGTTTTCCCAACGAGTCGCTCGTAATCGTTGAGCTGTTCCCTTCCGTTTGTCGTTCGCGAAAACATGCATCGACCAGCTATTTTCGGCCATTTATTAATCCCGCCTTCGCCTTTCTTTTTCCCCTTTTCTTTCAACCTTCTCTCTCTCATTCGTTTGCTTGTTTAATTGGCAGCGTGGAACGCCAAGAGATTTTTAGTTTACTGGAAGTTAGCTTTGGGCGTGGAATCTTTTGAAGATGCGAAAACATGAAAATTCAAAGGATCGTGTTTTCGTGGTTCGAGCGGCTATTATATCGAGGGTGTGGTTTGCGGGGACATTAACAGGTGTTCGACGATTGGTGGAGAATCCACAGACTCGAAAATTTATACATTCGAAGTTTGAAAATTGTTGGAGTCCGAAGGTTTGAAAAGGTTTGAATCGTGGAAACCTCGAAAGCGAAAGTTCGTAAGTTTGCGGATTTTAACGAAAGCATATTCGAAGACCAGTGAATTCGAAAGCTGTAAAATTTACAAATTGAAACGCGGCAAATTTGGAAAGCTCGAAACTTGGTAGCTTCGAAGTTTCCAAATTGACAATTTACAAATTTCACTAATAAATTCGAAAGTGTTGATAAAGTTCGTCCGACAATGGAGGATTCTGACGCGTTCGCGACTGTTTGCTGATCCGTCTGCGAATGATTAACGAATGGATCGTTTTCATGGTAAAAAATGTAAAGCGTTTTCGTGATAAATTTAGAAGCAGCAGGGATTATTATATTTCTGTTGCTCTCTGTATCGTCTCGCTGTAGCTCATAAATTTCTTAAACCGTTTTCATCCGAAGTTAATCCTGCGGGAGACTTTACAATTCCCAGAAGGTACAAAAAGGATAGAAGACTGTATATTGTGACGTTATAGTGCCTCGTAATGAGAAAAGCAGTCGGAAGAAAGGATGTTATCTGCTTAAGTTGACCGTTAATCAATTATACCAAGTACTTACTGCCTGTAAGAGTAGCCAAAGTACAAAAAGGCAAGGAACAGAAGAAGAAGGACGATCATTGGCATTCCCAAAAAGGGAACCAACGTAATGGCCAAACGATCATCCTGCACGGCAGCGCCAGTTACTTCTGTGGAGAAAACTTCGATTTCCATACCTATCGAAAAAAGAAAAGGACGATAAAGCGAGGAAGATTTAAATCTGCCGTGGTGCTACATTTTTATCTTTCAATCTCATTCTTCTCGTGAGAGGCAAACAAATTTTTGACGTTTTAAGAGATACTCTGACATATACACAACGAGTGTCGTTGCATGTTTTTCTCAGATTTCCAAAATTCGCTAGAAAAGAAACGTACGATTGAGTCGAAGACGATCGAAAGCAGATCAGAAGGCAGAGTTAATAATATTCTTTGCAATTAGAGTACTCCGTCTTTAAGGTAATTCGTAATCAATTTCAGAGCTCGTAGGTCATTGGGAAATGGTATTCTTGCGATTAATTTTGAAGAATTAATAATTGCTATTTTGCGAGAGAAAGACGATTTAAACGGACGTATTTAATGTTTCGCGACGATTTCATATTAGACTCTATTTATGTAGAAAGCGAGCAACGAGTTAATTCGTTTTATTTATCGTAAATCGAATTCTTTGGTACAAAAATGGCGGACATTGTAACGAAATAAGCTTTGAAAGTCACTTTTTAATCGCTCGTTGATTGAGAAAATATTCTGTTAGAAAGTTTCAAGGAATTTCCGACTTTCTTTGATAAAATATAAAGTTCACCTTGTCCAGAAGAAGAATAACTTTCATTAATCTAGAATGAACGAAAACTGAAATTAACGTTGTTCGAAAGTTTCTTTTTAACGACTCGCTAATTCAAGAACACTTTATACTGCTGTAACTTTCTCGCGACGGAATGTTCACAAATTCGACGGCGATTAACTTGCGACAGTTGCTGATTTAACTTGGTAGTTTTGCTTAATTTCACGTAGATGATACGTAAGGCAAACGTATTAAAAGTAAGAAGTAGAAGGATATTTCCTTATGAAAAGAACACGGGAAATAACGGCAGTGTTAAACATAGAAAGTGTTTCGAGGGGAAACGTCTTGAAAGAGCAATGATTGCGTCGTCGATGAAGCCAGAGTAGTCAGTCAGGCTAATTGTTTTCTATGTATTGGAAAATACGATAACTGATATTACCAGCCCGTGTCTCGTTAAACAACCGCGCGATTATTCGTGGAATCCATAGAAACCATTTTGAAAGTTCACTCTTTCTCGCGAGAAATAAATTATTTATTTCCTGCATCGCCCGTAACTTATTTCTCTGCATAATTTTAGGCGAAATGTTTAAAGAGGGACTTGTTCCATTCGAAATACACGTTACGATTAAAACGATTAAAACGAGAGAAAATAATGCAAGAAATGGCGACAGTTACGCGAATTTATGTTGGAATGATACTTTTAATCCGAATATTCTCCGATATTCGACAAGATTAATTCTTATATTTTTCATTCTGCTTCTAATGTACGTGGGTATGTACAGGGTGTCCCAGACAATCGATATTCGATAGAGGATAAAGGAAAGTGACGATCGATATCGCCTTGATAAGATAACGATAATAACAGAAAGCGTGACATCGTCGATGTTTAATAATACAGACACGAGCAGGAACAAAAGTTTCATAATTCGAAGCTTCCAGTTAACACGCGGCTGTTTGCACACCACTGTTTCAACTCGCTCGTTCCTTTCGAAAACGTAGCCTTAAACGAAAAAATGTTATTCTTCTTCTTCGACTCATTTTTACGCGTGGAATCACCAGCCGGCCGATTGTACGGCGAATGACAAAAAGAACGAGGAGTATATTCGATTCGCACGTTCAACGCGAAGAAGTGGCGCGTTTTTCAAGTTTCACTTGCTTCTCCTTGCGAATATTCCCACGAGAATGGACACTAGCGACACACGTTATATACATATTTTTAGAGTCAACGAAGTAACGAGAAGAATAGAAAAAGAAAAAGCTAGAGAGATGTAACGTATGGAATTTACTTTGCAAGGCTTTCTTTGCGTCTTCCGTAGCTTCCAGGATATCGATTTCCGAATAGTCGAGCTTTTTCTTTATCAGAATCTCGATAGCTCCGTTCCACGTAGGTCTTACGTGCCAAGCAAGCCTTTCAGCGTATCCTTCTAAAGCCTCGTCTGTTAGTACTTGAACCATCGACAGAGGAACTTTGTTTGTTAAAGACAGTCGACCGCCACAGTATCGACAGCAGTGACCTTCCACCTACGCTCGAATATTATTTGAAAAATGAATTTCTACAGTTTATCGTATCTATGGGAATTTCTGTAAAGGACAATAATCGTTGGCTGAATTTACCCATATGGGATATTCACAAGGCGTGAATCCACACTTTGGCCTTTCGATGGCACAAATTTCCTCCAGATAGTAACCGTTTGGATCGTCTTGGCAGGCGCACTCTTCGCAACTATAGCCCACATATCTGTAGAATTTTATCTCGGATCATCTTTGGATATCGTAGGTTTGTAACAGTCGCGACTGTTTAATTTAACGCGGCGATTCGAAAGATAATCGACGATTTACACGGAATTCACGGAGACACGAAACTCTGAAGTCTCGACGTTTCAAGATCTGGTAGTTTGGATGTTTGAATATTTGAACAGTTCCGAAGGTTTGAAAATTACAAGATTTAAAGGTTGAAAAGTTCGAAGGTTTGTGCATTTAAAAGTTGAAATGCGTTATCTGAACGTTCCAAGATTCGCGGATTCGAAAGCCGAAAGACTGGAAGATTCAAAAATTGGAAAACTCGAAAGTTGAAACGTTTCACAATTTAAGAACAAAAAAATTGAAAAGTTTGGAAATTCGAGCGTTTGACGAATTGTAAACCTTGTAATTTGAAAATTTGTTACTCCGGAACGTCGTAAATTTCTCATCAAAAACTTGTTCAGCGAGACGCACTTTACTGTGAATATTCCTTTCTCGAACTCTCTACTGTGAGCCATGTCTGCCCATTGCCACGCTCTGTAGGGTTGCTTTTCGTCCATCATTCTCACCGATTTCACTTCGATATTCTTCATTGGCAGGAGAACGCTGAAGGTTTGATTCCTTCTGGGAAGTACGATATTATCTTGGCGACACGGTACTTGCTCGAGATGCGGCGCTGCTATTGAACTTCCGCCCCAATTTTGAGGGTCAGCCCAGAATAAGTGACCCGACCTTGACCACTGGCTGATTTTCCTCGGTGATTTTCCCGCTTCACTCAGCTATTATAATTAATCGATTAATCGGCCGGTAAACTGATTAAGCATAATGATCGTTAATGATTAAGCATAATTATCTAGAAAGAAATTTTGCAACGAAAATAAACGCAGGATCTCAAAGAATGACCATTTGCGGACCTGATTGCGAACGAAAAATTTGTCAAGAATATCAAGAGCATCTGTCAAGGAACAAGAAACGTTATCGTATCCGATACGCGATAGGAAATTTAAGAAGAATTTAAGAAGAACGAGTGCGAAGATGACGAAAAAGCGGCAGAAAACGAAAGCGGCCAAACTTACCCCTGCGGTGCACTGAATCTTCATTTTCTTGAAATTCTGATCCAGCTACGGAATAATTATTCATCCATGCGGACGCGATAATTGTTCGGAAATTCTGCCGATGAATCAATCGAAGTTTCAAATCGCAGAAATCTGAATCACCGTCGGATTGCTGCTACGCGAGAGCAATAGCCAACAACGATCTTGTGGTACTTCGGATTTCCTAGATTTCAAACTTTAATTGATTCACCGGTAGGATTTCTGACGAATTATTTCGTAGACGGGTCGGCAACCGAAGCGGATGAAGATCGAGCGTGAGGTACTTTTTCAACTTTCCTCGAGAGATGCGCTCGGATGTCTCGCGAGAATTTCTCGTTCGCAACGAGGTTAAAAAATGGCTATTTCTAACATCCTCCTTCGTAGTCAATAATTTGATAATTGAAATTTTGAGAAAGATGGTTAACAGTTTCGTCAACTTTGTAATTTCACGGTAGAGTTCCACTTTCCCTCGTACTCGCTGTTTCCATTTAATTTTTACCGATTTTGAGTTTACCGAAGCAGCCGGTGAAGCATCGTGCTCGTTTTATTTCCACCATTCTGCGATATTGCTCGTTAAATCTTGCTTTCAGAGGCAGAAGAATTAGATTTACGTCTCGTTTGGCGATTCTGTTCCGCAGGCTATTGGACAATGAACGAGAAGAATACGACACAATGTCGATACGATCTTCGGACTAATCGCGTATTGCGTATGTCGTAATATATGTATTTTATTACGAGTTTTCTTAGCGTCTTAATAATCTCCATCGTGGAGGAATTAAGGAGCAATCGAAAAATCCCACTTACAATTTCATTTTAAACTTGGCATATTAATTTACCATTACTATAAATCTACCATCCGTCGATTATAAAAGCGATTATCTGCAATCACGTCTAGAATAACATTACGTTGTCAAAATATCGATACGTGAAACAACGATTATGAATTATTATCCAAATAATAATTTCATCAAAAGATTGTAAAATGAAGCTTGACAAGTGTCAGTTTCACCTTTGAATATACTGTCACGTTAATTTGTTACTGTAATATACATAATCCGCTGACCTATCAACCGAATTTATAACGTCCAATTACTAGTAATATTCATATCACGCAGCCAACCGTCGATTAATTCAAATATCATATGTCTTTAGTCAATTATTTACGTAATTATTCATTCGCGCGTGTTTATTAATTCCTACCTGCAATCTTCCGTTCCTGGGCAAGACCAGTGATCCGGATCTAGCTAAATCAATTCCAGACAGCCTTAAATCGATCGATCTTCCAATTCCCACTGCGTGTCTCATGTCCAAAGGAAATGTCACGTAGCTGTCTAATTCCGGTATCCGTTTGTCAATCCAATTTTCAGCCGTTTCCCATTCTAAATTTGGAAGCCAATGCTTCTCCACACCGAGCGCTGCTTTTGCGATTAACAAGAATTGGACAAATGTCCAAGTTTCGTACGAAACTCCACTTTTCATGATACCAAGCAATGGTTTCCTATAAATTAAAATGTTATAGCTCTCTGAAATTTGTTAGTCCTTTGAGGACACCGATTTATCGCGAGTAGCGTTAAAAGTTCTTTTAATCGATCGAAGATTTTTATTCAAAGTGAAAAGAAACGATTTTTATTAAAAAAAATTCGACTAGCGTTTAAGCGGATAGGGACGAACGATCGTCGAGTTAAACGATCGGAAACTGAAGCGAATAATCGGAGTTGAAAGGGGGCGTGCTTAGAGATTTATGGCAAGCTGCTGCAGACTCGGCCTATTTATCGCGATAATTTAAGTTTCGACGATCTTTTTACAACGACGATGTGGAAACCCATTCACATTCACAAGACATTTCTCTACTTTGTATCGTTAAGAACGGTCAGTTTTTCTATTATTAAACTTGGAATCTCAATATAACGGCGTTTCATCGCGCTATTATTTATAATCGATATATTTCAAATGCGCGGTATCTCGTAACGATCGAACATTGCGAAAGGGAAACGTAGTACGTTGATTTTTGTTAATTTTCTAGCTTTATTTTCTAGCTAATTTCCTATTACTTCGATGGAATATTCTTATTCTTTGATTGGATTTTATACGACGAACGCGATACTTTAAACGTTCTAACGATACAGTAAAACTGTCATTTGTTCGACACGGTCGGAGGACAAGACGCGTGGAATAACTGGATCGCACGGATAATAGAAGTGCACTGGTTTATCCTGTGTTTAATCATTCGTATATTCGAATTTTGTTTTTCGTAGGTGACTGAAATTCGATCGCCGCTAACTTTGAAATACGCTGGAAGACTGATTGCAAGCAGAGCTGCAATACCAAAGCCGACACGAAGTCTATCTGGAATGATTCTGCAAGCATCCGGGTTTCTGCACGCTCCGAGTCCTTCGTCTATCCTTAATAAGGTTTGTCAAGGATTTTTAAGGCATTATCACTTTTCTCTTTTTTTTCTTTTTTCTTTTTGAAGAACATTTATTGGATAAACAGCTGGGACAGAAGTTTAAACAAGGTTCATCTAGAATATTCTTAATTCTGTAAAAATAATACTTAACTACAAGTGTCTAGTATCTTTTATTCTGATGACAATCGAGACGTTAAGTAAAACGGTAACATTCATAGGGATTTTTAAAGTACAACGAACGTGTGCAATTCAGTGGATCGATGTTTTTGTGTATTTCGGTATGAACGATAGCCTTATTTAAATTCATAGTCGCAAATGGGTATGAAAAAAGGGATACAGAGCTGGGTCAATTCGATTCGCCGGCGAAACGACAAACCATTTCGCTCTTCCATCTCGCAATAACTTGTCAACCTAGATAAAATGCCAGTTTATTTGAAACAACGTTAACAAGCTCCAGGACATTGCTAGTAGTTTATAGAATTTCCTATTCGTGCAACGAATCCGCATAAATTTATTCGTTATCTTACATAAATAAAATAAAGAATACACGATACATTCCTAGGTCTAAAAATGCTTTATTTCGGAAAAATTGCGACGAGAACTGATTACTCGAAATCGTCAGAGATAAATTATTCACCAGACATTATTTTTTCAAACCACATAGTTTATGTTATTATTATTGAAATTTACATTTATTACGCGATATAGAATTAAAGATAGAAATTATTTAACAAAGATTCTCCACTGCTCGGAATCTTCGATATTATTTATTGAACAAATCTATGTACACCATATAAGGCTCCTAATAAAGCATTTTCAAATCCATATGTATAAATCTCAAGACACTCGTCGTTCGATCATTTCAAATACATTTTATTCGTACAATCAAAGTCGCCATACGAAAATAACCATCACACCAACCGGGGATCTTAGGTATTGTTTAAATAAAATATTCGAGAGTCGCTCGTTTAAATAACGCGTTCTCATATTTGATCGATTTTGCAGTCACTATTAAATAATTGCGCTTCGACGTATCTAAGGATGAATGTGATTCTTCTGCGAATTATTCGATTATACCTTGTCCCATCTTTTTTAAGTTTGAGTAAATACTTTCTAGGGTAATTTTTCGCGTGATTTCCGATTCTATTACGTAAATTCTACCAAAGACACAAACTTCCTCGCGCGCACTTCCAATTCAAGTGTACGATCAAAACGAGGACGCTTGCGAGAAGCGAAAACAAGGTGCTGTTTGTTTCGCGAAACAGTCGGGATCTATCGTTCGTATATGCGTGCAAAGATGTGATTGAAATGTATGCAGAGGCGGTATTTAAATAATTCCTCGGTACGTCCGAAAGCGTCGATTAAAACAAAATTCATTCTCATCGAAATAAGGTTGAAAGAATCAATTAAAAGCGACGCATCGCCTCAAGTTAAGCTTCTTCATTTCCGTTTCGAATCAAATTTGCCCAACTTTGACCCGTTCGACCACCGCGTAAACGACGGAACGATCCACCCAGCTGTGCGGTTACTTTTGCTCGTATAACGCGAACCAAATGAAAAACCACCACCGATATTACCAGACGTAAACGAAGAGAATTCGATAGGTAGATGAAAATGGAACACAAAGCCTGAACAAGATGTAAGAGGCGAAGAACTCGTTTAGGAGACGTTGAAACTTCCAAACGTGTCTTTATTGTTGCGTTATCGATATACTTCGTCTGACAATAAAACTCTGCGACATCGAATTAGAGCTACATTGCCATATACGTGGACGACACCGTTCGAATGGATCGTCGAGCAAGACATCCTTCGCGAACAGTCCTATTGCGACGAGTCCTCCTCGTCTTCGGGCATCCTCTTGCCAAGGCCAAAGTGATATCTCTGGCTCATCAAATCGTTCGGTCTCTTCGATCCTATCGGCTGTCCGTTGTTGGGATGAACCGTCCTCTTACCCAATCCAAAACTGTAGGGCCTGCTACGTTTCGCCTCTAAAAGATCGTCCAAATTCTCTTGCGAACGATAAGCGAGATTATCCACCGGCAGATAGTCCACGTTTAATCTGACAGGGTAGTCTGAGTTATCGTTGCGTTTCCCTAAACCGAAACTGTATTGTCTGCGTTTTCCAAGACCGAACGAGTAGTCGCGTCCTCTCTGCAATTATGCAATTATTTATTATTTCGTAGAATCGCATCATGGAAGAACGAGCGTGCGTTGGTCATACGAAGAGAAATAGAGGGCTACCGTACGATTCGCGCACGTTTATCGTATTTGTCTTTGTCGAAAGGAAACTCTTAGGGTGGAAACGTTTCGCTAGGAAAATAGATTGTTTGGTAATATGTAAAAGAATCTTCTTCTTAGGTATATTCCTACCTTGTTGTCGTTTGTGTCGATCCAACGTTTCCCAATACCAAAGTTGTACACTGGTAGTCTCTTGTATTCGGAAACGTAAGTGTAAGCTCTCTTTTCAGGCACAGATTCGTCGAATTCCATGGAATTCAACATATTATTGTAATCGTGAAGGTTCGTCGAATAAGGCGGTGCTTCTTCCATCGCCAAAGCTGGTCTTTGCACGATCGCGATCAAACAAAGGAAAGCTACGCTCGACGTTAACAAACTTGTCTTAATCTTCATTGTTAAGTTCTCCTTCCGCTTAATTCCGGCCTGAAAAAGATACAGTTGCAATTGAGCATAATATATAAGTACACGGGTTAATAAACAATTTATTGTTTCATGATATTTAATCTCGATTGATTGAAGTTCTTATCGAAAGCTGTAGGATATATTTTCTGAACGTATGTGAAACTAAGTATATCAATATTTGTCGCCCAAATATCGTTTCATCGAGAAACGTGCGAATCACGAGACATTCTACCAGAATGGAGGCAATTTGTTTCCTGGTTTCGAATTGAGTTTCAAAATTCCCAGATCATGAATGGCGAGCGACACGACACATTGCCTGGAAAATTGCTTTCCCACATATCTAATCTGTCGAGGATTTCCATTTTCCTAGTCCGAATCCAATTGTTGAAATTTCGTTGCCCGACACGATTTTATTCGAAAACTTTTCATCATAATCGCAACACAGATTTGCACGGAAAATGTCAAACTGAAACTCTTAACGAGTCCACCGCGGAAAAGTTAAGCGACCGCGTGGATTTTCGATATCTTCGTTGCCGTTATTTATTTAATTAATCATACGTTTCACAATGTGTCGTTATATCTAGCAGAAGTCGGAGAAATATAAAATGTTCAATTCGAGGAAATTCTGCTTTAAATTAAACTTTGAAAGTTCGTTTTCTCGGAAGCATTAGGTTGTAAAAATTCGGGAATTTAAAAAAAGATTCTCCGGATAAATTGTTTTTTGCATAGATTGATAAGATCGTAGATTTTTGAATAGATATTAACTTTCCACGAAGAGATGTATTTTTTAAAAAAAAATAGAAAGTTCAAATATTTTCGCGCTATACTCGTTCGTAATATTTGTACAGTACGATAGTTTCCGGTATATTCGTTTCGCGTGTCTGACCACTGTCAGTCCATTTCCATTTATATTCCTCTGCGAATTGCTCTACGTTCTTCGCTTCCACCATATTTATTCCACTCCACGCGTTACGTACTTTCAAAATACTTCATTTTCAAAAATTTGTACTTCTATCGATCAAATGATACGTTTTTCAAGTATTTTCAATTTACTTAGTTTCCAAAGAATCGCGCCTTTCTGAAACCCCAGAGAACTGAAACCCCAACGAAATAATTACTAAAGTAGTATTAAAATTTGACTAATCACATGCGAATGATACATAAAAAATGCACAGCCCAAATAAATCAATCTTGAAATTTTTACTACTAACAAACCGAAAGTAACTTTCTTTTAAGAAGCAAAGACACGACCGAAGTTCCAATAAATTTCTATCCTAACGATCGATCAAATTTTCACCGGGTAATTAATACAGGCTAGCTAGCAGATACTAAAACAATTGTTTGCGTTGACCGTTTCGTCTTTGTCTCCTTCTCCTTTTACAACAAACACGCGCAAAGTGGTAAAACGATCGCGGTTTACGATGCACGATTCAGCCGAAAAATCCGACGCTACCGACGATTCTTTCGAGAGCCGCGAACGATCGTAAATCCCGCAAATTGAACGAGATGAGCTCCGGCAACGCGTATCCTAGTTTCCCGGCGTTGGCCTTTCGTTTCACTCGGAATTGCCACTTTAAATCGAGGCCGATTTAATTTCCACCAGCATCTCACAGAAATGAAACGTCCCGGTAAACGTTAGGCAGGTGCTACTGAAATTTTCACGAGCTTCGCGAGAGATCTTGCTTCTCGGGATAAGGATCGATATTCTCAGAACTAATCTCACAAATCGACTGGCTATAACGTACAGTGGTGTTAATAACCCTTTCAGGATTTTTCTTTTTTAGAGAAAAATTGTTTTGCGGGGGACGACGACAAATTTCGCTAAAAATATGTCTGAAGGGTTTTTTTTACTAATAATAATTTACAAAACTAATAACTTACAAAATTTCATAAAAATTCAAAGACCGAATCCCTCGATATTTCGATATTCGCGAAGAAAATTTCCACGAATTAACAGAGATACAACTGTCTAAAGAACTTGGTAGGCATAATCATTGTAGTCGCATAGAAATTCGAGAGTAAACTCTGATAAGCGAGAGACCCTGTAAAATTGTCTGCATCGCAACAGGTGCCTCGACTCTCCGTCAGCCAATGAATTTAGTTTTTAATCACAGCGACGCTCGTATTTTTATTGCACGAGGAATATCACTTCGCTGGACTTTCGTCCCGCCGCGTTAATTCACCGGCGTAAATCTGGCTTTCCGATCTTCGCCGGACGAAGATCCATTAAAAGAGAAACGAACACGTAAAAAGCAAAAGAGAGCGAAGAAAAAGAGAAGCGAGAAAAACGACGAGAAATAGCAAGTTCCCATAAAATTGCAAATTTCTTTGAATAATCGTCCGTCTCGGTTCGTCAAAGTTTTTCTTTTTTTTTTTTTTATAGTTTTTTCACACGAATGTGATGAATTTCGGGTTACTGGACTGGCAAAAACGTTGAAAAGAGAGCGTGAAAGGAAGGCAAGCGGGAAGATGGAACGGATATGCCGAGATGTGATTTATCTGATTCGTTTGGGGACATCAATCACGTGTCTTGTATCGTGCTTGATATCGATTATCCAGCAGCTTTGAATCAGTCTGCTCCACGTGTTCACTGCCTGCGCTTTAAGAGATCTGGCGTGTGTTCATTTTTTTTTTTTCTTTTTTTTTAATAGACTTTCCGTAAGCAACGTTGCGCGTTACCACAGGCATTTGTGCTTCCATTAATGCTCCTTTAGAGGCGAACAATATTTCTTGCGTTCCGACTATTCTCTCTCGACACTGTGTGCTGCCATAAGCATTTGCGTTTTACGTAATTCTTAAGGTTCTTAATATTTTTAAGAAGCTTTCACTCTTACGAGATACTCGTTATAATTCCCAATTGGTAAAACGAATCTCTGTTCAAGTACCGTTTCTTTAGTCGTATCCAAAAGTATAAATCTCCGCGTCACGCAGTTTGATTTATTATTATTTATTTGAATTATTATCGATTATTGTTATATATTATTATATATTGATCATTTGAATTACTTTGATTTATTATTTACTCGTAATTTCAAAATGCACATTGTCGAAAGTAAGCAAGTGTCTGGGTACTTTCGAGCGGCAACGTAAAACGCGTTTGGTCGGGTGTTTCTCCCCCGGGGAAACCTGTACCGATGATCTTCACTGAAAAATAATTTCCTTTCCCACTATGGGAGTTCTTTAATCCGCGAAGAAACTCGTAAAAGGCTTTCGTAAATCTCGCTTACTCACAAGTTTTAAGCTCACGAGCTACGACGTCGTTAGGTGGTAATCTCCAAAGCGATAGAAGTGCAATTTTACATCCGCTGTCTTAATCTTCGAAACGTAGAATTTTGTTGTTATATATTCCGCGGCATTGGAATTTCCTTACAAATTTGGAAACAAAGTTAAGAAGTTTCCCTTCGTTGTTAAACTATCGAAAGGTACGGTTCAATTTGAAAGAAAAGAAGCAAAATATTGAACTGTGAAATTAAACGTTCGCGCGCGTAGTTCTGAACGTATTTCTTCCTCGTTTCTCGTAACGTCGAACCAGTTATTTTTCATTGCCGCGTCTCATATTCCGAAACGAACTGTTCCAACAACGTATGAAACGATAAATGCTTTCTTGCTACAATACAGTTGTTTGTCATGACAGGTTTTTCTCGCAGTAACGTAGTAACTTATCGTTGGTGCAGCAACTTCTCTTCTAAAGAGACTTCTCGCTGCTTTCTATTATACAAAGTAACACACATTCACGTACTGCCGAATGATACGCAATTTGACATACTTGCGCCTAATCAATTAGTACGTAAATACTATAATAGATACAACGGTGTACAAGTACCTTTTGCACACACTGTATATGCCTAACAAGATCGTGTCAAAGTCGATCGCAAAAGTTCCAACTTTTTATCGAGAAAGATCAAAATTTCCCTCGAAAGAATTAGAAATAAAGGCGCAAGAATCGTTCGAGTCGCCCCGAAATACGATAGATGCTTCTTCGAATTACGAAGAAAGATCAGAAACGAATATACTGAAATGAAAACACCAACTGGATACGTGTGAAAATCGCGTCAGTTGAAATCCTGCCAATCTCAAAAACGAATGGCCAATGTTCTCTCGAGTACTGTCGTATAACGTTTCCGGACCAATTTCCGCGTTTCGCCAGCAATTAAATATCGGACGGTGCAACCTAAGTGTTCAACTGTATAACGACTGTACGTGTCGGTTGAACGAAACGGACTATTATCAAGGTATGCAGACGTATGCAAACAAGTACGCATCGCTGGGTCGATAGCGCAGGAGTCGTACGGAATGTGTCTGACTGGTCTGACTCGACGACGAGCTTAATTCGATCGTCGCTTGGGAAAGTTTCTGATGGACGACAGTTGGCAGGGCAGAAACGGCGGTGATTCGACTATGCTTGGAAAATCATTGGCGAATTCGCGAGTTTCTGATCGGCGTCTGTGTCGGAGATTTGAGACGTTACGCTGCCAGGTTGTAATTTTCATTGTTGCTATTGTTGGTCATTGGTCATTTCTATACAGTTAACATACTTTTTTGGAACTTTGCTACGGATTTGTGGCCGTATTCTAGTTGGTTGGTTAGATTTCTACGATTCGGTGCTATCTTGAACTTTGAATAAATGAGAAATATTTCGTCTGTATAAAGGTTAAAAGAATTAAATATAAGGTTTTTTTTCAATTTAAAACACTTTTCTTCCAAATATTTCTGATAGTGATCGCGTCAGCTGTTCGACGCTCGTGATTTTCGTGTCTGTTACTTTGCTGGCTTTCAATTCAGTTCAGTTACAACAACTTCACTTCGATCGATCTTTTGATAATTTGGCGATATTTTTCTGTTCCTTTTCATAGAAAATTATTATGTTTCACGTATCGTGCTTTTATAGAAATTCCCGCACACATAGTTCTTCCTCGAATACAACTTCCTTACGTAAGAGAAAGATAACCGTGATCTTTGCCCTGTTACGAAAAACCTGCTTTCGCCTGAATTCATACTCATCGGACCATATTCTTTCTTCCTACTGTATCCACATGCTTACGATCCTTACGAGGAATTACTGAAATTTGTTCTCTTATCTCAGATAATTCGACGAGTGCCACTGTAACGTACCGACGTCACGAGTTTCCTCTGTCTTCCTTCAAAATTCTTGAAATATCGTTTCACAAGTACACTGTGAATTCGACGATAAAACAATTTAACGTAAATTGTTGAAACGAATGGAATGCCGCGTCAACGCAACCTCGACACTTAACGAATTAACGCGAGGCTAGTTATTTTTTTAATTAAAATAGAAAAAAGCGCGAAAAAGAAGCGCTTCGCGTAATACATCGAACGCGATATTACAGAGATGGATTTTTAGGTACGCTAAGCGGTTAATAATTATTTTAGTTACTTTCGTTTACTTTACTTTGCTCTTTTTTTTCACTTCGTCGCTTATTCATTAGCGATCTCATCTATATCACAGCAATCGTAGTTTAACCGGATGCTTTGGAAAAGCACAGTGGAAGACTGGACGCAGGATCGCTCTTTAGTTCGCGACAGGAAGCCACCCCCTATGATATACTTCGTAACCGGAAATGCGATTAACGCGTGCTCGGTGGCAAACCCAGCGACGATTCGTTAATGAAATTTTAAGTTGTCTCCGATAGACCCTTGTTGATAGACTGCCACTTTCCTTCGCCCTCTTCGTCCGATTTAATGAAATTGGTCTCGTTGACGAAATGGACGAACTATCCCGAGGGAATTCAAGATGCGATAGGGACAGGTCTTTTTTCATGCTTGAGTGCTTGTGGTTCTTTTTCTGTTCCGAAGGTACGTTATTATTATTATTTAGGAAACGTCGTTTAATTTACGAAGAAATATAATTTCATTTCATTCAGATGAAAATATTATTTATGGTGGTCGAAGAAAATCTCTGTTTCTGTCTTCGTAATTGATTTCTGTGTTCTGGTTTTCGTTTAAAATACGCGACCAAAGCACATGAAATATAATAATATAATAATAGCGCGTGAATAAGTAAAACACGTAACGCTAGTAAACTAACGAATAGTTTAATAGCCAGAAATCGTCATACATCCTTGCTCAGAAATCTTAGGATAGTTACTACAATGTTTGTAACAATTGGAAAAAGTGAATTATCGAAAGTTGGTTGCGATAATTCGTCTGACTCGATACTTTCGATACGATGGACAATATATTTCATTGATATATGATGCTCGCAATTTTATCAAACGACGAATGGCGATTTAAAATTCATAATCCACGTGAAAAAGTATCAAGGTTTTATTAAACGTAACATTTGTTTCGCGTGAGCTTCATCACATCGTTATAAGTTTTGTTCCATCCATGCACGATCATTACAAGACAAAAATACCTGCCAAAATAAATTGTGTATCTCTTATGATGTAATTCTATTACGATATAGAAACTGCATGTTCGCGTTTATTCCTTTATCGACATTTTCACCTATCAGTAGAGTCTCTGAGAATTTCCTTGTTCCACTGAATTCTTAAAAGCAATTTTTACGATCTTTCCAGGAGACAAGCGACGTAAAAACCGAAGGAGTAGCTAGTCTATGAACAATATACGAGAACTCGAGCAGAAAAGGCTTGGGACGCGTTATTGTCGCGATTATCATCGATCTCATCGACAGGCTTGTGAACAGGTACATACGTGTACGTGCTAGCTCGCCCCGGAAACGAGATTATCGTCACTTCTCGATATTTCTCCCTCGAGAGAGAGAAAACGCGCCCCATGGCGTGAAATTAAACCTTGTTAACGTGTCTTCCATATTCCACTGCTCTTTACGACGTCGCACTAGCTTCCGGTACAGCAGAGACGAATAAGTTCGACCAACTAATTCTAAAACAACGTAACAATCCCCGTTCCTTTAATTTTCCATGGCAACCTCCTCGATTCCTCCAACTTTAGATTGGAAATTCCATTTTGTAAATTCCACAAATTGTCCGAACTTTTTATTTCTCGTATCTTCGATCGATCGTTTGGATTTTTCGTTTCTAAATTGTTTTTTTTTCGCCGAAACACGCGAAAACGAAAATTCCATAGCCAGGTCTACCTACGTATTGAAGAGAAAAAAGGGAGACGATCATCGTGTGCCTTTGCAAATTTGATTGTTCCAACTATTTGATTATAATTGCGCGAGTCGCTGTATATACGCGGCACATTGCACTGCACGATAAAGAGAAGGAATAAAGCAGCAAGTTGGCGTAGACATCGGACACGGTTAGTAAATTTGACGCGAAGCACGTCATGAGAGTAACGTAAAGAAAATAGAAATACGGAAGAAAAGAAGGATGCGACGATGAAACCGCGAAGCCGAGGAATCATAAAAATCCTAATGTCACGTCGTATCGTTCTCCCACGTGCATCGAACGGCGAATTTCACGCACGGTGGATCATTATCAATGATGACATTGTCGGCGAAAGTGATAGGAATCTTGTTAACGGGTCAAACGTTGCGTCTTTCCGTACTTTTGTTCCTTTACTTTCTTCAAGGCGAAGTGTCAGCTTTGCAATTTTGTCCCGGTGATGGGATACTGTAATGTTTAGAATTTATATAGACAAATTACCATTTTAATCCATTTTTAAAAGTAACAGCACACGGCCAACTTCTTCGTACTTGGGGCGATTTCACCGGTTGACATTGAAAATTACAAGAAACTTTCGATGCTAAGCATCGATACTAAAAGGAAGATCGTTATTGGCTTATCGTGGAAACCTTCGCGACGTCTTGTATTTTCTAAATGTGAATTTATGCCTGGCGTGTGAATCCGAAGTCCTTTGTGGTCGTTGCTGAAGAGAGAGAGATTGGTTGAAAATCGAATCTTTGTTTCCGTTGTATTCGATATAACAATTCTCAATTTTTTAGTTGCGTTTTGTGGTATTTGAAAAATTTCAGCACTAGCGTTACATCACTGATGCGATTCTTACAAAAATTCGACGAGAATTAATATTTGGAAGAGTGGGAAATAAATTTCTCGTATTAAATTTTGTACTCTGCAATACTGGAAATTGCGGAAACCTTCAAGCGATGACATCCTCATCGCCGATATAGATTTTAATTATTTCGTTTAAAATGTAATTTGATATAAAACTTTTACGAGTGCCAACGTTTAGGACAATAGTTCGAAGCAGTTACATCGTATCGTTGATATAATTTTTCTAAAGTTTTATTTAGATGGTATAAAGATTCTATGAGTACTAATGTTTGGAAGGGTAGAAGAAAAATATTACAATAATTGGAAGGACACTTCTAACAAGCAGAGTTTCATCCAAGTTGCAGATTATATTATTTAAAGGAAATTACCGCTGAAAGTTTCGTCAAAGTTCCAAAATGGGATACTACGAGTAGTTTCGCCTTATTGGTATTAATAATTAAAAGTATTTATATTAGTATTTCTTAAAAGTATTTCTTAAAAGTATTAATATTTGGNAAGGGTAGAAGAAAAATATTACAATAATTGGAAGGACACTTCTAACAAGCAGAGTTTCATCCAAGTTGCAGATTATATTATTTAAAGGAAATTACCGCTGAAAGTTTCGTCAAAGTTTCAAAATGGGATACTACGAGTAGTTTCGCCTTTTCTCGGCCATCGCTTTCGCTAGTTTCCTTTCTTCTTGATGCGTTTGATGGAGATACAATACGAAGAACTGTTACATTATGGCAGAGAATTCCAAGTCGTAGCACAGTTCGAACACAAGACGAGATGCGATGAGATGAGAAAGCATGGTTTCGTATTCGAAACTGTTAGATACCCGTGTTTGTGGTCATAAATCGTGTCATCGAATTGGGTCAACCTCCCTGTTTAACGTACATTTATAGAGAGAGAGAGAGAGAGATCAGCCATAAGAACGTAGAATGCTAATAAATTACTGGTAATCCTGCGCGATAATACGGTTTACTGGACGAGAGGAAAGGGAATATCAACACGTTAAATTGAAAGACCCTTCTGCATTCAAAGTTATTTGCGGAAATTATTAAAGTATAATCCCACTCGTATGCACAATCTTTATCACTGAAATTGATGAAATTGGTAAAAGAATTATTAGGTTTGTGCGCAGAAACCTATATCGATTGATTCATACAAACGAAGGATTATTTGTTGCAAAAGATTTTCCAATGCCTTACAGTGGATCATAATATTTCTTATTTTTAGTATTATAAATTTTACTAAATAATAATAAATAAATGTGATACTGCAATATCGAAGTCGTAGAGGTATTTAATTTGCCTTGCTTTTGATATTGACAATTTGAAAATTTGATTACGAAAATAACTTATTAGACAAGAGTCTAATTGTAAGAAATATATCTCGAGAAGACCGAGGAAATTTGTACGATCTTCGGTATGATAAACTTAAATTCATAGGGTCAATTAGATATCGCTGAATCGACATGGAAAATTCAAACAATTGGCAAAACATGACCAAAGGAACATAGAAGGTGGAAATATTAAGGGATTTTTTAATAGTTGGGGTTTAATATTGGATAATATTGGAAGATTTAAGCGATAAAGGTCAACGATCGCCGCTAGCGAAGTTGCTCAATGTCGTGAAACAAATTCTATTTAATCTTTTTCAGTCCTGATACCTCGAGGTTTAAGTAGTATGGATCAAGGATCGGAGCTACTGAAGTTAGTCAATGTTACGAAGCCAATTCCACTTAATCTTCTCTAAAGAACCAAAAGATGGCCGAATGAATACAAACAGAAACCAGGAATTATTTCTTCCGAAATGATCGGTACAATGAGGTATAATTAAAACAATTAATTACATATCGTTGTAAAAATTCTGTTTCGTCGAACAAATCAACGCGAGAAATAAGACGATTGCTTATTGCAAAATAATCAATTGTATTTTATTACCTACCGCCTGAAAAGTACGTAAATTGACCAAATATCGCTAAATCAATTCCAGAGATCCAAGAATTATTCACCTAAAAACTGTAATTAATCATTTCTATTTGTAATAAAATTAGTTCACAACGTTTGAACTGATATCTGGAAAAAGATAGCTAGACTGACATATCATCGAGTAAAGTCTCAAAATCTGCGAATTATTCATCGCGAGATGAACAGCAATGCTTGCTACTTAAGTGATCGCGACAACAGAGCAATCTGCGTAATTATCAAGGGGTAACACATAGTGAAGCAGAAAGCCACGCAGCACCAAACAGAGAATCGTTATTAAAGGACTGGTAGTAAACTGAAAAGTCGTCGTGAGCCAGTGGTTCGTCATGGCAGGCTGATTAGCCCACTTTCAGATTTCATACGCGCGAGATAAGCAATAACCGTGCGCTGCACGATGCTCATAAGCTACAAAAGATCCGCTAATAACGCTGTTTTAATAACCTCGCCTGATCCGTGCTTTTCCTTTCTACTCCACCCACTGCTCTCGTTTTCTCGCCGTTTACGACACAATGTTCATGGAAACGCGCGAAAACGATCGTATTACAAGGGGATGTTATAATAGAAATTAGAAGATAAAGAAATTCTAAATTGAGGTAGCAAGTAGCAATTGACGTCGATCGGCGCATAGACGTAAACAGTTTTACGTGTTTTTGTGATATACGATCATTTTATATTGTACATGATCTATTTCGCGTTATGTTATTTCCTAGTTTATGATCATTTTATGATAATAATAAGCGTGTCTAATAAGTGTTTATGAACGGTCGTTAATACTTGTTGAAGCGTTGTATTATCGCGATGAGGGAAAACTTATCTTCGTGATTGTATCATTTTGATGAAAGTGATCTCGGAGATACAAATTAGGCACTTGTGAAACGTTTGATTTCTGAAAATTTTTTAATGTATTTAGTAGCAACAAAATAGTTAAAATATACGTATTGATATATAGATGCACAGATAGATAGATAGATATAGTATATAAGATATAGTATATAAATATTTCGAATATGCATAATTGCAGTATAGATATTTTTATCGTTGACAGTTCACGTAATTGCGTTTAGAAAAAAGTTATCTTGCTGAATACTAGCCTAGTGATTGACGAAGCCAATAAAAGATATGAAATGAATTGCAACTCGCAGAAAATTCTACAAAATTATTCAAATTATTAATGGAAGCAGATAAAAAGCACACGAATAAATATTCTTACGGTTTAAAGTATTTTTGCACTAGCTGCGACCGTTGACTCGTACTACTTAAATATTCCAATATTTCCGAATCCATCGAACTCTACACGTTATACGAATTTGTCGAGTATTCTCACAAAAAGATTGTAGATTCTCCCGAGGAAAATAAAAAAAGGAGAGAATTGGACTCTAGTAAACTTTCCGTCGCTCTGACGTTTTTCCATCGCATCACAAACTCTCTCCACATCGCGACAGATCGATCGTAACAATTTGCACGGACTTGTGAAAGATTCGCGCCGGAATCACGAAATAAATCCGCTTTCTAGATCCGTAACAGAATTTGAAGCGAGTCAAACAGCGTTCACCGTATACTTTTATCACGTGCGATCAAAGTTTCGACTGATATTCTTCTCTTAGGATCTTAACAACTCGGACAGCACGGAAGTTTCGCGTCCGATTGGGCATTCGATTATTCCGCGGCCTGGAAAGAGGAGGCGATTGCTTCCATGCAACGAAAGTTTCGATATCAATTTCTTGAGACCAGTGACGCCCGTAAATAACAACGAAGATATTACGAGGGACTCGAAGTTTTAGTCTTGTCGTCGAGATAATTAAAAAATCTTACTTTAGTCAAAGAGTTACTCGATAGTCGTGCTGGACGCTGCTAATGAATTTCCGATCCTTTTATCTTGAATTGTGTTTGAGAAAGTTTGAGCGACACTCTAAATAACGATCTTGCGAAATTTTCAAGACTTATATGTTGCTTTGTGACCTAAAAGGTTTGCGTAAAAATTTTACGTTTAGATTTAGATTTGATTACGTTTAGATACGTTTAGATTTTAGTTTATTGTTAGAAATTAGCGCGTTCATTATTTTGTTTAATTTTTCAAATAGAGGAATATCCTCCGGGCGTATCGAATTGACTTGTAGAGCTAAAAGTTTTAACGAAGGGTAACAATTTATTATAAAAGGATAGTCGTTAAGGAAAGATCCTGTACATATTAATTGGACCATTTATGGGAACATAAGTGTCTGAAAATAACGAAGGAACAAGAAATATGTTGCCACTGGCAGTGAGAGAATTTTCTTGACTGCTCTTCTTTATTTTTTAAGTAAAGAATTATTTACTATTTTCGCTTATGTAGTATTACGTTATATTTCCATCGTTATTTATTTTTTATTTATTTATTTATAGAATTTTTTACGATATATATATTTCTAATTGGTAACAAGGGTGATATGTTTTTAATAAAATTGTTCGAATTGAAGCGACACATCCGTGTGACATTTCCCAATCAATTTAACAGCTTTCGATGACCCAGCGCGGTTAAAAACATATCGCCGTAAAATTTTCCGACGGTTCGAATAGTTCGGATAATTCGAACAAAATCGTAGTTTCCAATTCTACAATATTTGTCGGGTAATTCTTTTAATCACAAGCTTTAACTTTTCAGCATAAAATTCTTCCTCGATATAGTGTCACGAAGACGTAAAGCGGTTAATAAAATTTATTAATAACAGATGTTCCTCATGAAAGAATTCTTAAACTTAAGTATCACATTACGAACTTACTTAAAAAAACCTATCAAATTGCTTCGGGGAATTATCGCTCAAGAAAACCATTTAAATTATACTTCTTCGTAAAAGTTTTAAAGCAATTTCGTTATTTCTGACACCTCGTACATAAGAATAATAATTTTATGTATCATTGCAGTTTAGGAATGCTGATGGTCAATTATCGTTCATCAACTTATTTGTACAAATGACTTAATTAATTTGTATAAATAATTAGGCAAGCAAGTAGGTATATTTCATTGCAATAACTAAAACGAGAAGTGGGATAACGATTCCTAAAAATTTTTGTGTCTCTCTCCGATTCCTATGGTAATCTATGTTTCAATTGCGTCGGAATAAAATGATTTTCCTCTTTCGTATACCAGAATAGTGCCATGTACGATGTATATACAGTGATAATTATTCGAACGATACAAATCTCGTATTTAATTTTACCGTGATTATAAAAGCTGAACGATCGTTATTTATCTATATACATTTGCGAAAATACATCGCGTTATGTATGTTTTAAAAGGAAAACTTTACGTTTCTGATTTCGGAAGGTACGTACACCCAATGACATTCGTATCTTTTTCACTCCCTTTATTTTTTGGTGAAATTCTACGCGTACGCTTGCCGCCCTTCGTGCACGTGATTTTCCACTAGCAGACTGCGAATATTTATGCAAATAAATATGCAAATAAACATGCAAACATGTACAGAATATCTATACAAAATATCAAAAAATCGTAAAAATGCCTAAAGCAGAGTATTGCTTCCATTATTTAAAAGATGAAACAGACATCTACATTTAAATACCATTTCTTTACTTGCATTCGTGAAAATATAAATTTCTATCAGGACGATGAATGTTAATTTTATTTTACGTTTGTCGCAGCTAATTGAAGCAAGATCAGGCGATTGTTTATGTCATTAGGATAATCAACAACGGTAGTCCGTGTCTCTTCTCATTACTGAATAATTCGTTTTTAAGCTCGCTATTTTCCCTGAGCAATTAATCAAGTTACTTCGACGTTGGCTGGAAAAAAGTAGGGTGATCCTGTTTCCCGTGACGTTTTTATTCAAACTCTCGTCAATGCGTGTTCACGTCGGCACAAAGCTCGAATTTAACGTTGTTACGCGTTACTAACGGGTGTCATGGAAGAAGAGATACTTTTTTGTTGTATCGTCATTTGTTTTTTACGGTTACATCAATCATTAGTTAACATTCGTATATCGTGGATCGTACAATTTTCTTATGCATCGTTTGACGCCTCCACAGGCTGTCGCCATAGCGAAAATTTATTATCCAAGTCAGTCATCTGTTATGCAAACGCAAAGTGGGTTAGGAGAAGTTTTTGTTCGTAGACGCGTCACAAGCAAATCGATCATTCCTCGCATAATTAAAAATCTTGAAACTCTTTTCACTTTTTACTGTCACTGACAGGTCAAAGAGTGGACGTGCATCGTCACGTATTTGCTCCATGTCATATTCCATATATAATATATATATATATATATATCTTATTCTATCTAAAAATAGTTTACAAACAACAAATTCCAGCACTTTTTTATGGCACCCTTTAGTCGAGAGATACTATCTGCGTGACACAAAAAAATAGTGAAATAATTACGAACGCGAGCACCAGCGTTTTCGGGTTGACGAACAATTTCCCCAACGATCGGCCAACTGTTTTTATACAAGGTAGAGAAATATTTGCTATGTTTGAAGACAATGTTTTCGCGTGGCAAACACGCAAACGGGGGAAAATGCCCTCGCGATAAATAATAAATGAAGGATCATTTTCAAGCGACGATTGAAATATCTTTTAGAAGAATAAAGTGGCGATAAGATCGAGACAGAAATTGTTATTCAGATAGAAAAGTAACATTTGACATTTCGCCCCAACTGGTTCGTATCTCACAAGCTAGTTCTGTTATAATTTGTACAATGATTTTGATAAATCTTAATAACTTCGTGAGCAATAGTTATTGCACCATAAATAATTAAATATTCGTTTCTACATTCCATTGAACATTTAGAAAATATCGATTGTTATAATATTAGACGCGTCCTTGATTGTTTATGAAAGTTCGTAGATTTGTCATCTATTTTAGGAGACCTATACCTCTGAGCCTGACAATTAACTATCTTACCCAACAAGCGATGTCAAAACGAAGAAATCAACGAGAAAAGAGAAGAATATATACGTTTAATTTTGTATGGAACGTGGTACGACGCAATTAAAATGACAAAATTTCATTCGAATGTCTTATTAAGGTAAAAAATCATTATTTCTATGTAATTTAACATTACTTTACCATATGCGGAATTTTAAACAAAACGCGTTAATTGCTCCGGTCGCAGAAAATTATCATGACCGATTATTATCTTTCGTATATTCTTCCACGGTATATTCGATGTTTTGATAAAAAGTAACTCACTGATTACGAAACTGGTAACAGAAATTAAATTATTAGGCGACCGAAAACGAGATACTTATTAGAATACGCGCGTACATCGAAGAAAATCGTGTATGTGCGAAAATAACTAATGGCAAGATTCTACGGAGGTTGAAATTCTCGAAGTGCTAGCGTTAATAAGAAATTCCTTCGCAGAAGTGTTGCGCCCCATCGTAATTTTGTAACTTGATGGAACTTGACACACAGAATAATAAGGTTTTCTATTAGAAGAATTATCTTTTTTGAAGTATCCTACGTTAAATCAAGCCAGCCGTATCTCGTACAGCCGCAATCGATTCAGTTGCAAGTGACTTAGAAAAGAAAGATTAAAAGTACAATTTATGATTTTTTCTTTGGGAGCAGTCGTTAATTGTTTTCGCCGTGTCCTCGTTTCTTCCATAAAAAGCAGGACGAGTTGTCATTTTGATTTCTTCGTCGAAAAGAGCAAACTGCTAGCATTACTTTTATACCACGCGATTTGTCACCGATGGGCACGTCCTCGCACAACTTTTCCGTAGTCTCTTTTTACAACTGTACTTTCAGAGTTCTTCCGGACTTTGTCTGACGTTTACTATGACCAGAGACATTTCGAGTCGGGCACTGCTTCTCATTCCCGTACTCCGTCCTCATCGTTTCCAACTTTTTCTACGGTTCTAATTTCTCCGTCCACTTTCCTCCGTGTTTCTTTTCTTCTTCGAACGACTTTTTCCCCGAAGGTATGGACAGTAAAAATTGACTCGACTTTTACCTGGACGTTACTTCCAAGATATGTGACGATTAACGGAGTGAAAATATACGGTATGATTTAATATTTTCAATGTCAGTGTAATAAGTTCGTTCGCGTTTCTTTAGCAGAGCATCAGAGTTTAATTACTAATTACATCGAGAACTGGAACTTAATATATTGAGAGATGATCAGATGTTTGAATCGAATTAATTTTACGAAAAATTCACTCAATAAGAAAGTATGGAAGTTCAAGGAGGAAAATGAAATATTGCAAACATTACGGAAATGAAACTTTAATACACCGAGAAATTATTGAAAAGATGAGCTTAATTTTACGAACAATTTATTGAATTCGTGCCTAACGCTGCATTCGTTAATATTTCAAGAACGTGCTTAGAACGTAGTTCCTTCTTTCGAGCAACAGGTGAGCGTTTTGTTGGTCCCATGAATAAAAAATCGCCCCTTCTCTCTTTTTCTGCCCCTCGCTGATTGATGTTACGGTTTCACCCCTTAATTTGTAAAGTCATAGGTGACTAACAACTAGGTATTTTCAATTTCTGTAGGCTTCTGTGTCCTTCGCGATACAAACCACGAATGAAATTCATCGTATTAAATGTAGAGCAGGCAAATTGAAGCAAGATAAACTAAATGATCTAAATTTAATCTAAATCAACCACACCACCATCTACAGCGATACTATTCGTTCAAACTTTGATTATTTCAGCTTTCGAGCTTCGTAATATTCCGATTTTGAATTTTCAATATTTCACTGTAAGCCTTCACGGTGCTCTATCGTAAATAAAACCACAAACAATTTCAAAGTACTGAATTTCAAAAATTCTCAAATAGAATATCTCGAGTTATCCAGAAATTGGAAATCTGAAATCGAACAATTCGCTATAAATTTTCTATAAATTCGCCGTACTATTGGCCAGAGTAAAATCATTCTTGTAAATGTCACAGGAAATTACGATTGTCAAGAGGGACAGACTTTCACTTCTCGCATTGTACTGCATTTAAAACGATTAGAGTTTCCGCTTTGCGCCATAGTCGTGCAAATTACGAGTCGTCAAATTTCTCAAAAGATTTCGTCCGCGGAATAGGAGTCTGCATTAAGCAAATTGCAAGGACGCCTCAAAAATGTCGCGAAAACGCTTCAATTGCAATTGCGTCAGACAGGTCCAATATCTCGACGTTAGTATTCGGCTGGAATGACGTCGCGTTAAGCAAGGAATATCCCTTTTATAACATCGCGCTCGATTTATTACGTGGGGATCCTAATTGTGTGGAACGGTATGGAAGTATCCATCCCATGGAATCCAATTACGTTCGAGTTTTTTCAAGAGAGAACCTGTAGATTTTTGGTGCAGCAAACTTATAGATTCGAAGATAAATAGAACGTCACGTTTGATAAAAATTTGATCGATGAAACTGGACGAAGATTAAAATTTCATTCTATCCTTTTACATTCGCGTTATTTATATTCTAAATAGGAAATATTCTTCCTTTCTGTGGTGTTTTTTACTTTTTATTATATTTACCTTCTTGTTGAACGTTCGACTCTATACTTGTTTCGTTATGCAGTTGCTTAATTTTATGGTTGATCGTGTCTATGACAGCTCAAGATTATCGTTTAATCTGTATCGCAATTAAAACGAGAACGATAAAGTCCAAACCTTCATTGTGATAAATATTCTTCAATTAGAAACGATCGTTGTACTTACATCGTATTATATATAGTTGCTTTCTAAGAGAATGAAACTACCCCTTTGAGTTCACAAGAAAGAATTTCACACTTCAGAAAATTTGTTACTATCGCTTTTGTACAAGGAACTATCATCTAAATCGTTCCGCGAAGGACTTTTTCCACGTTGAATATTATCTTGTCATTGACCGATACATCGTTGCATCTGTACTTGGTTTCTAACGCTCGGTAATTATTCTTCACAAGGCTCGCATTTTCCTTCAAACGCGTGAAACGAAATTTTATCCCAGAAATCTCAAACTTGCATTCTACGTTTGAAATTTATTCCAAATACGACGCTGAAATACAACCACCGAGAGAAACTATAGTTCATACTCTCTGTCAAAGCACCCCTCTAATCTAGAAACAAAATTCTAAGCGCTTCAAAATGGACAATTTCTACTTTTCAAGATCGAAAGCATCGAGCTACCTTGAGTATCTTCGTATCAAAATCTTCACACGAAGATTGTATCGCTTATCACAGTTTTCCATCTAAACATCCCACTACATCTCCTATAAATCACCAAACGGTCACCAGCGAGCGTTAAAAAGCCAAATTTTATATACAACTTCAAAATCATCTTACAGATGAAACGAAACACTATTAATAGAAACTGTACTTGCTATTTCTCGATTATAATATTTTGTTACAAACACGTTTGTATTTAGATTGTCAACCCAAGCCCACGGAACGAAATTCTAATTTCTCGAAACTGTCTCTCGTTGCTAATTTCGAACAAAATATCATCGAACACTTTAGACATCTTAGCCAAAGCCACCCATCGCCAATCTTTCCGATTCTTTCTCATAAAATTCAAACACTATATAACATATATACTTATACACGTCTAATATGAACTCTTAAAAAATCTTATCACCCTTTTCCCGAAAAAATTCAACTCCTACAATAACATACATACGCGCAGCTTCTACGAATTCTCAGGAAATAACACCAACATGCCCCATGAACATCAATTCCTACCAACTGTATGCCTATTCGCACCTGGACGCTTTATATCGATTCCTAAAAAATCCTAGCAATATTCTCCCACAAAATTCAACCTCCGTACTCGTATACCTATTCGTAGCTCGTCGAGTTATTTCCAAAAAGAAATGCCAACCCCAACGCTTTCCTACAAAGTTCAACCGCAACAGCTGTACACGCGTGTTCACAGCTGATGAGCTCGTAGGAATTCTCAAAAAGATCTTTGCAGCGAAGGAAATAGGAAAATAGGGAGAAAAACACAGCGGTACCGGCGATATTGAAGAAACGGTCAACTCACCTGTTGCTATAGAAGCGAAGTAGACGACGTTTCGAGGTAGATGTTCCCTTGGGAGTGGAAACCTTAGCTCCGTTTCCGTTTCACGTGGTTCACAATCGTAGGTAAGGTGATCGAGCTTGAGCGTACGGCGTCGCGAGTTTGCTGTCTACACGAGATATGACGATCAGGGCATCGCGACGCCACCCTTTATACGCGTGTCAGCCGCCTGTGTGCCGTGGGCCGCGCGTGTCGACTACCCCTCTGCTCTTCTCAGTCTCCTTCTCTCTCTGTCCAACGCTGATCGCGGTGAAGTCGTCTTTCTCGCACGCGCCGTGTGCGCATACGCGCGCTCCTCGCGATCGGCATTCAATTCTCTTGGTCGCGAGCTGCCTTCCAAGTCGGTCTGATAAAATACGCGTGAACAACTCGGTTCTATTCTATTCGTTGTATTTATTTCATCCGTTCGTTGTTCTCTGTTGCGATTTGCAGCGGCACTTTGCAAATGTCGTTTCAAGTGAACGAATAAATTTGGACGGAGAAAGTATCGAGAATAGGTACTCCGGTCAAACGCGTCTTTACATTTTTCTCAATAGATGATTTCTGGTGGAACGTAGTATTTTTCGTTGTCGCGAGCTGTCTTCGAACTCGGTGTGGTAAAACGCGTGTGAATAATTCCGTTCTATTTCGTTCCTTTTATTTTCTCTTATTGATCGTATGTATTTTATTCCTTCTTCTTTTCAGGGCTTTCGGAAATTCTTGTTTCATATGGATATTAAATTTTAATAAAACCGTCCATATGCAGGAGGAGAATTAGGAATAGGCATTCTGATAAAATACATTTTGCAATCTTCTCTGGAAGCAAGAGAGTGCGGTAAAAGGCGCGTGAATAATCCGATTCTATCTTTCCGTTTGTTCTCTTTTTATTACGGTTATCCAGGGTCTTAACGTTGTTCTAAATGAATATTAAATGCTGATGTTTCAACCATGTACGCATAACAGGTGAAATAGAGAAGTTCGTGAACTTAGGATCGTTAAAAGCCAAAGTTTTGTACGTGAATGTAACCTAATCCGTGAATTTTCCCTTCCATATAATTGTATTTTGCGATTGCTCTACTTTTCTAACAATGGAACGGAGCGTTTCTTGTGAACTCGAGATCGTGGTTCAAGAAAAGCCGCAGTTCTCTGCATTTTTACACGTTTTCCTGGTTTGATAATTATTCGAAGGAAAAAGTAAAAAATGTTGCAAATTTGCACTCGTCTAAGGGAACGTAAAATTTCGTCGCGATCGACGACCAGTTCGAATTGCCTGTTACCGTTAAAGAAATTTTAATTTAGCGGAAAAGAAGTAACTTTGTAGCTTGTACTCCAGGGAATTTGAATTTTCTGGAATCATCCGCGACAGAGTGGAGGACTTTTGCAAAAGATTTTCTAAAACTAAGAAAGATATAAGATTCTCGTCTGCATCAAGGAATTTTGACTTTCCTCCGAGCGTCCATGACGTTAGAAAATTCAGATATAGCATATCCGTCCCTTTTTGTCTCTTTGCAGCTTTCCGTTCTTTCGTCAGACGCCCACGTATAATCTCTTTCTTTATTTAATGAGTGTTTTCCTATTTTCTGGTTGCTCGCACAGGCAACAGGTTCGTCGACTCAACCTTTGCGACGTTCACGTAAGTTCAGCTGCTTTCGGCTTACGTGATGGAAATTTGGCTCAATCGAGCTGTTTTGTACATCATAGTTCTTGAAGACTATCGTGAATGAAATTGCCGCGTACGCGGATTTCCTTTTAATATCGTCCATGATAATATCACCGTAATATCTAGATAAATCTACGTGACAGGAATGATAACGAAAAAAAAAAAAGAATTAACCGAATCTTAGAATTCTCTTGCATAACTGCAACGTTGAAAAGAACAGAGTTCCATAACGTAGATTGCTCGAAACAAAAATTGCAAATGAAATGTTGCATTAATGCCACGTTGGCCCTTAATGGCTTAAGTTGTTTTATACGTATTTTGGAACGATGTGTTTTATTTACGATCGTTGCGCGAATGTAAAATTTTGTCACGCTTGACATTTATTTAAAAGAAAAGGAAAATGCGTAGGATATTAATTGTGATTTCTTTCGATGTTAGAATAATTTCATCCAATACCATGTATACAAATAATTCTAAATTTATTATATTTTCAAGACTACGATAAATCTGAACAAAAATTATCTTCGTTTAAATACCTTCATCTTCCGGGAATCTCTGTGGTTCTTGAAACTATGAAACATTTATATCCTGCTTAATACCAGAATGAATAAGGCTTCTACATTAACACTAATAAATTAACAGAAACTATCTTTATTCCAGACCTGAATAAATTGGCTGTAATATCTTCATTCAAACGCCTTTATTCTCCACGAATATTTAGAAAGTCATTGAATATTCATATTCCAGTCAAGACATAAAATTGACAAATAATTAACAACTCCGTTCGTCAGGGACTATTTTCATTCAACGAATGATCATAGATGTTAACATCAGCATGGTCTTCGTCCAAACGCCTTCGTTTTTTTTCAAATCGCTAGAATTCTTAAGACGAATAAGACGAAATAAAAATTAGTAAATTAACAGAAACTATCTGCATCGAGGATGTTGCGAACAAACGATTAGTCTTATCGAAATATTGTTATTTTCGTCAAATTCTTGGAATCATCGAACATTGGATATTCGAGTCGATCGCTTCCCTTTGACGCTGACGTCGGCGAAAAAGAGAGTCGACAAAAGAACGGCGACGAGTTTATTGGTTTTTTCGTCGGATTACACGAACGATGACAGGGTTCCTTTCACGGAAAATCGACATACGTCAACGCGCATATTTCAGGTATCGGCCAAACTAAAAACGTGGCGCTATTTGATCCGCGATTTTTCCATCTTAATTGGCTGCTTGTGAAAACACAATTGTAGGATGGTTTCGACTAAACGACACCGGCCCACGGGGAATAGATGTTTGCTTCTCACTTTATAGGGACGGTTTTAGTCGCGTGAAGAATCGAGTTATGAAGACGTAAAGTGTGCATACTTGAAATCGGGGATAGCTGGAGGGATAGGAAATCGCCGGAGATTAGATTAGATAGGGTATCCGACATTTTGCGTACACTTGATTTACAGTTCTCAACTGGAATCTGGAAATATCGCTTTAAATGAATATTAGATGTTGAACCGAAGCTTGAAACTGTACATAGTTGAATTAGCTGAAATAGATGTCTGAAACGTGGATAGTAAGCACGTGCAGAAATGAATTATTCCACCCCATGTAAATTTTGAACTGGAATTTGCAGCTATTATTTTAAATGAAATACGAGTATCTACTGAATATGAGTATTTTGAAGTTATAGATAGTTGAATTGTCGAGAATAGGTGCCTGAAGCTATGGCAATAAGCATATGGAAAAATTCATTATTTCGCGGTAATTTTGATTGGATATTATTGCCTTGTGACAATACGTTTAAATTATTAATTTTTCAATGCAAGAGAGATACGCTACGATGAACTCTCACGCGTGATAGCCTTCAAGTCGTAAAGTTTCAGGATTAGATAACGTTAAATACCTAAGCTTTTTTCAACGGTAGTGGATTGATCTGACGTCTGTGTGTTTTCTATAGCATAGTCACAGGGAATATTGAAACAAAGTAAAATGATCAAACGGTTCATACTACTTACACATAAATGGCTATTATATTAGATACATCATACTGGACATACCTAGAACTTGAAATATTTCACGTTCGACCAAGACACCCTAAATCTTTGTGAATGGACTAATTATCGAGTAATCAAATCGCCCTTTTCACAATACTTTCCAGCATTCGTTCGTCAAACGATTCATTCGACATCGAATTTCACCTTTATCCCTCCGATATAATTCCGTATACCTGATACACGTATCTGAAATATCGTTCAGGAAACCGGAAACTTAACGCAGATCATTTTCTTAATATCGTAGGAGTCGCGTAGCCGGATACAGAGATCGTATTCGCAGAACAGTTATCCGGTAATAGGCTTGCAACAAAACATCAGGCTTGCGGAAAGTGTCAAAAAGCGCGTGAAATTGGCGAATGATGAAACGGATACACTTGTCGCCATTATCGTGCGATAACATTCTCCGGAAGCTGCAGATCCGTGGTATTTACTTCGTTTTATGAAATTCTATTTTTCTCCTTTACGAAACGTGTGGCGCAGTTGGCGAGGAAGTTATTCTACGCGCATAAATAAGTTGAAAATGTAGAACAAACGGATCCCATTTGAAGCTCCGTTTTTCGAAAAATCCAATCTGAAAATTTGTCGAATTTTCTTCCGCGATATTCTTCTTCTTTTTTTTTACGCGGTGTAACGTTGGACGTGTGCCACAAATGGACAGTTTATTCTACATGAAAAGATACGCCGAAAATAGAACGAACCGTTCCCATAATAGACTAAATAATTCCCATTTGAAGCTTCGTTTGCCGGAAAATCCAATTCGAGAATTTGCCGAGCTTTCTTCCATGATATTCCTTTGTCCTTTTTTTATCCTTATCCTTTACACAGGACGTGTGCTATAATTGGACAGGAAGGTACTCTGCGTTCAAAAACAAGAAAAACATGCAGGATAAAACTCGTCGGATCTAGTTTTTGTTTTCGAGAAAATTGAGTTTGAAATCGGTGTTATTTCTCGATTAAAAAATTCTTTCATCTTATGAACGTTCAAAGACTCGTCCATCGAAATGAAAATATTTTCGATCGCCAATATGCCCGATAGTTAAAAGATAAATTACATAATACGCGGGTTCGCGAGCTCGTATTTTTCGTCTCAAAAAGCATGCAAATGCGCGTGATCTTTCTTTCCACGTTGGCTCGTGGCCGGGCATTTACGACTTTTCTCTCGGTGCACGATCTCGGAGAAATCTCGTAGCGCACAGTGTCTCGCGGAAGTATTTGAATATTTACCACAGGAAACTTTGATGCATATATGGTACGCGTTATATAAAACATTTTGAAACATCGACGTTGCAATGAGATGCGTGACTGCTATATCTATGTTGGTGAAATCTGAAAGCAGTTTAAAAATTCATATGGAAGTTACAAGATATTTATCGCAAACGTATATGTTCGGTAGAAAATTAGTACGCAGCGTGAATCTTCATCGTACAATAAGTGTTACAAATGGTCCCACTGAATATTGTGCTTTGTTAACATAATGGATACTCGACTGTTTAAATACTGGCGAGATCTTTGCGAAATGTACATTTACGTGAAAATATTAATCTCGTGATTATACTAACGAAATTGTTAAACGTTTAGTATAACGCGAGTAACATATTCGCGAAAGGTTTGCACGAGTGTTCGAGTATTTTTATGCGTCAGTGTACGTGCTTGAAAACGGCGAGCTTCCGACGGAACTGTCTGCAAACGTTTCACCGTGTTTCGCGTATTTAACTTGGATCGCCGCTGAAGCTTATGGGCAAACTTTTCTCTAACCCGCACGACAATCGCAAAGATTATTCGATTCGGTAATTTTGTCGTTCGTTTTATGTCATCTTTCCAGCGTTCTTAGGTATGGGAATTATTTGATCGAATAACAAGTTACACGGTTGTTGGGGATTCGACGAAGAAAGTTCCTTTTGAGTAAAAAGTGACGGTAAGAGAATTACATATACATTTATGAAGTTACAGCTTATTCGTTTGTCCTGTTAAAAGTAAAATCGAGGAAGTTACGTTTTCTAGAAACTAGGAAATATTCCGAAAGATTAAAACACCTATTTTTAGATATCCCTTTTACCATAGAAATGGGGTAGCTGCGGTGTAATGGGATTTGGATTTAAAACATTATTCAACTTTAAATATTCTTTATTTTTCTTTCTGCACTCGCTTAAAAAATATTAATCCGTTATGATTATCAAACAAAAAATAAAAAGAGGAAGTTTGCGAAAGTTGGGATGGCATGGATCAACAAAATCCCCTTTAGCAGCGATACCATCGCGAGACTATAGGCTTAATCGTTTGCAATCTTAGTTGGAGGAGTTCTAACGCTTCCTGAGCCACGATATGATTCTAATTAACGGTGAGAACTTCGTTAAGCGTTCTTTGCAACTCGAATGCAACCATTTAATCGAGAGTTAGGCACAACCTGATAGAAAACAAAATTTGTTGCGCGATGAATGAAAATTTGCGGGAAAAATAAAGTACATAAATTAGAAGAATCTTCATCTCATTTTCTTTTATTTTCTGAATACGACGTCGCTTGGAAAAATTTCTGATTTTATTCGAAGATCATAGTTCGTCCAAGCGACTGCTTATGGAAAAAGTTCTCCACAGCGTGGGATATACTTCTTGCGATGCATTAATGCACCGTGAGATTGCTATGCATAAGACGAGCGATCATTACAGTTACTCGCTTGTCAGTTCAAAGTCGACATCGGTCGACTTTTATTTGCGCGATGCGATCAGGTTTGCGCGACGTCTACGAGGAAGATCAAGAAAATTTGCAACTTTTTCTTTTTTCAAAATGACAATCAACGAATGTTTTAATGTTGTATTTGTATTTTATATTCGTTTATATACTTGTTTTATTTACTAACGTACTAGAATTATTCAGAATATCGTTTTAAATATGTACATTACGTTAATATTCTATAGAGTACCATTTTACAAATTCTTTGTATCTTTGGATATACTCGGAAGAAAATATTTGAGAAAATGATCACAAAATATTAGTAGGTTCTATTAAATATCGTTTAAGGAAATAAGAATACATTCTTAGGATTTTTCTGTACGTCACAAGTATTCGTTTCTTACTTGTCACTTTCTCACAGATTTAACACTAACTTTTTCCGTAACGATGAGAAACACCCTTATTTTACTTTCAACGAACACCCCCAAAACTCATCGTATTCGAAAAGAGAATGCAGACGTTCTAGAAAAGAAAGAATACGCTTGCAACTAAAACTGAAATTGGATACACGAAATTAACGAAATGAACACGAGCCATCTCTGTCGGCACTTTTTCGAACTCCACCTACCTAGTCGTTAATCACGTTGGACAACCGATCGCAATTAGGCAGCGCGTTAAAACGTTAATTAACATCGACGCAACGAAATCCTTTGTATCGCAATTATACTTCTCGGTATAATTTAGCACTGTAGCGGACGTTGACAATGAGCGTTTAATTCGTCGAATAAAATGTCTGACGTTGATCGAGACACCACACAACCGAGATGAATCGAATTTCATCGACACGTGTAAGCGGCTATCCGATGAAAAATAAACAATTCCATTTGTTCCACTCGATTCGATATGAACGTTCAATTTATTCAATTTATTCGATCGATCCGCCACCGCGGGATTTGGGAAATCCCCTCTTGCAGCCAACAACAGTGAGGCAGTCCAGCATTTTCCAAATATTCTTCTTTTTCGCTTTCGATAAAGTTTTCGTTTCCATGTACACTTTCGCTCAAAAGTTTGCTGCAACCTTGTGCTCTCCTGGACGAAGGAGATCTTTTCGTCTTTCTTTTTTTTCTTTTTTTTTTTTCTTGAGAGATAAGAACATCGTTATTGTAACTCGCATTTTTCATATACAATTACAGTTTCGGTACTGTTCGACATTGTTCAATATTTTGAAAAAAAATATTTATTCGTTTAAGACGCTAACTGCTGCGTCGAAATGATTTCCATTGCGACCGAAATATTGTTTTCTAAAATTCTTCGAGCTTTCAACGTCATTTGGAAACTACTTGTGCTTGACGCGAACGTGGCCTCATCCGTCTTCGGGAACAACCAAGCCGTGACGTCTGCGAAACGTCAACGATCAACGTGTTAATTATTTCTTTTAAATTTCTAAAGGGGTCCGCAGCGAACAATCAATAATATCGACGATATATTAAATTGTCAATCGCCTTGGAAACCTCACTGCGTGTTGTGTTGCAAAAAAAAAAAAATATACAAATTAAAAATATTGCTCCCACCGTTGAAATTGTTTATTTCAATTACGTTGGAATAAAGTGCAACACGTTTCAATGGCTTGCAAAAATAGAATATTTTTTTAAAGACACAAGATATGCACGTGCATGATGTTCCATCCATTAATCTGCGGTATCTCGCTATTGACAGAAATTTCGAAGACCTGAAATCGCAATATAAATAGCGATTTAAAATATTAAATTTCAAACATTCCCAGTCAATCGATAATTTGTGCGTTATGTTGGCTCTAGTATCGTAAAATATCTAAATTTCCATTGATATTGCACTGGAACTCTTCGGTATTTCATACGGAGAATATCGAAAAGCAAAAGTTGGCAATATCATTGACCGTATAATACGCTCCGAACTTTCCAGCGAGAGTGTAAATCGATTCGAAGAAAGAAAAAAACGGAAAGAGACACGGTGGACGCGTCCTTTACATGACAATACGTCAATGGGTTTTTGTCAGACGGACGAGTAGGCGTACGAGCTATTAAAGGAGCCAACAAAACGTGGCAGTCGATATATTCGTCTCATTAGGAGGCAATGTGGAGAGATTCGTCGGGAAAACGAAGAATCGTCGAATAAAGATGTCGTTCGTTCGATTGTTTCTTTTCTCATTTGCGTTTCTTCGTCTGGGAAGGAAATCTTTTTCGCTTTTGGCAGGATAGTTTATGCAATGCTATCGTTACTGGAACGTTTAGAATTGCGAGGCCTGTTATGGAGAAATCAGCGTGATTGCAATGGAAGAACGATAGGAAATTCTCAAAAATTGACAATACATGCAAATAATACGGCTGAATTCTTTGACTTGATTGGGGTAGTTTATAAAATGTGATATTTAAGATTCAGAAGTAGATGGCAGGAAAATCGGTGGTAATTTTGATCGAAGAATACCAGTGACTTCTTGAAACTATAAAATATAGAGAAGCGTAATAAATTTATAAAATTAGTTTTTATCCGATGAAGAATCCAAGAACTTTTGCTTGGTTCAATACAAATGATTGATAAATAGGAGTGAAAGAAACAATTTGATCGTTCGTGTTCCTATATTTAATCTTCGATCCTAGCATTCGATAGCGCGATACGAGAATACAAATAAAAAAAAGATAAAAGACTGCTGACATATTTTAATTTTCCACTCCCTCATTGAAATCTCTGCTGTAATTTTCTCGCCATTAACGATAACACAGTCAAATATGCATACGTACTTTTGAATCTTATCGCTAGCTATTGGACAAACATTAATCAACATGAATTTTTACTTTCGCACGCGTCACGGATTTCAACTAGTCAAATACCAACCGACAGATGTGCGCGATGAGAAGATATACAAAAAATAAAATCTATTAAACAGATACAACGATCGTCCGGTGGACAGTTTGAAAAAATTCCGATTCGCGTTTGACGTACGACTTGTATTCTCCAATGTCCTCATCGGTCAGCTATAATTTTCGGAAAATAGGAAGGTACGAAGATAGGAAAGTGGGAAAATGGCAATATATCAAGATAGCGAAGTAGATACACAAGAAAGTGGGAAAATAGCAAGCTAGCAAAGCAACGAAGCAGACAGGAAAATGGGAAAATAACGAAATAGCGAAGTGGCCTAACAGTGAAACGACGAGATAGAAAGATAGAAAAATAGAAAAATAGAAAATATCCGATAACAGCCTCGAAAATTGCCCTGCAATCGTCTCAAACAGCAAAGTACCAAATAAATAGGAAAATACCGCGATACCAAAATACCCAGCGTGATTCTAAAAATTCTCCTACAATCGTGCGAAATAACCATATCGTTTAAGCCTCTGGTATATTAATTACCGAAATACACGATAAATATACGATACATCTGCCATCCTAACGAAACAAATTTCACAATACTGTGCGTCATCCAGTATTAATTTCGCATTCGCGTTAACCCGCCCCGTGAGAACGGGCCAGAAATCGCGCGACATCGATCCGAGTTATCGCATAATATAGGAAAGAGATTGGTCGATAACGGTATCGTTTTTATTACCTATTGTTAATCGGAAGGCACGCGTCGAAGCATCGTTCGCGTTGTGATACGTGACGATAGCTCGATGGTACCGTGGAATAACCGGTGTTCCTTCACACGAGGCTCATCCGCGGACGTGTCGCGTGAGACCTCCTATTAATGAGCAGCGAATATCCGCGCTATTAGCGACGACCTGGCGTTGGCGTGAGTTACTTTCGAGCACAGCCTGCTAGCCTTTTATCTTATTCGAAGATGGAGCTCGATATCGGAATCGGAGATTGTAAATCACCTGTCGCTCGCATCCGCGACTATGTCAGCTGGAATGGTTCGCGCGATCTTGGTCTGCGACGACTAATAGCCCGGTGGGTCGATAGAGAAAAGATGGAAGGGAGAGTGGCGATGAGGAGATTTTGAGACGACTCGTTTCGTCCTTTAGATACACGGTAAAGTAGCTCGATGTGACGGAAGCAATTATTTTCTTGTACTTTCCAATCTTTTAAAGCGATTCGAGGACAATCTATGACTTATGAAGCTATATACCGAACATATTATGGTTGAGTGAATATCAAATGTGGATATCTTGAAAGTACGAAGAATGGAATTATCGAGAAGAAATATTTAAAACTTTTGTAATAAGTAGACAGCGGATGTTCGTGCGAATTTCAATTTTTATGTTCATCGCTAAAGAGATAGAACGTGGATGAACTTGTTATCCTTTAACTGCTATGAATAGTACTTTACTTTGAATATTTCGTACATTATACGTATTCTATACATTTCTGCACATTTCAATTTATCACAAATGCAAGACAACCGCGATCTAATAATAAAAATCTTCTAAAAAAAAAAAAAAAGGGGGAAGCCTTCTTTAACGTCAGTAAAGCATAGACATTAAAGCATTTGGAAAACTGTAAAAAAGTTCAAATATTTTGAAGAAACGCATAAGAAAGTTTGATCGATCGCTAATCGACACGACCGAGGCACTTCTCCAATTTTTCTCCAAAGTTTCGCCACGATCTATCATTCTGCACGTAGGATATTTTAGTTGACAGATATTCTATTCATTTCTTTGAAATAACGAAGCGCTTGCCTCCGTCCGTTTTATGGTTAACTTCAACGTGTCTCTTATCTTGCTTGATATCCATTCACGACGAGCCTGGTTTCGCGTGAAATATTATCCTCTTCAGCTTTTTTGTCATAGACCATTTTTAATCATCTCTCGCAGTTTCTTGCCTTTCTTTTGAATGTTCTGCCAAAGCACTTTGATATTTCGTGAAACTTCTTCGAGCTGCTTCGTAGCTGTACCTTTTGCGTCACATTTCCCAACTTTAAGCTCGTAAATAAGGCGCTACGTGAACTAGGTGTCCGACGTCACGACAAGATCTACAATTTCACTACCGCACCTTTCCGTACATAACGTCTACGTGCCTTTTTGGCTCATCAATGGCATTTTTAACATCAAGATAAATTTGGAATGTGATCTTCGAACATAACGATCGATCTATTACTATCAGGCTGCCTACGTGTTTACGCAATTCTATATCTTTACGAACGTAATTAAAGAAGCGAAACCTAAATAGTTTACTTCATCTACCAAATATCATAATAAGCCCGTCCTACCACAAATATTTATAATGTATCGTGTACATTTTGTGCCTATTTTTGCACGTTGTATGCATCCTACAGAATTTTGGAATGTTAAATTTCCCAAAAATGCATAAATGCTTCCAAACTAATTATAATAGTGTTCCTTATGCTCAAACTGGATACGAAAAGCCAACAACACTTATCCAGTAGCTGTTGATATATTTTCTATCCTTCAATACTTATTAGCACTTGTTAATACTTTTATACTCCTCGAATGTAGCAGTTAATCGATAATATTCTTCGAAGCGTGATATTTCTTCCTTAGGATTCGAAGATAATAGTAATTGTTCCTGCCACAACACGAACTTTTAACGCTTGTTAACGATTCATCCCGTAAATCACTATTGCTGCGAAATTCCAACTTTCCAAATTTCCTTCTAGAAGCCTGCCGCGAAGTCAGGAACTTTGCACGGAGTACTCCCACGCTTCCTGGCCTGTCAGACCGTCGAGAATCAACGGTTAGGAGCGCAAGGAACGTTTCCTCCCACGGAACATCTTTGCCGAGCAATTTCAGAGAACCGCGCAACAAGGTTCGTCCAACAGGGTTTCTTTCCTCTCTATGTTTCGAATGACATCGTTCTTCGTGCAGTTTCACGCAGCTGGCCATTTTTTATACACACCAGACGTTTCTTCTCATAGAGGAAATGGCGGTGACAAGAGCAACTGGCTCGAGTCGAGCAAATGAATTTCACGTCTGTGCAGCTAAAGTGAATGAAATTGAGCCTCGAGCTCGTGCGCTGGTAGGTAAACGTCAAAGTTCTACCGTTCGAGTACTTCGTTACAAGTTTAACTTAATTGATTTATTATAAGTTTAACAATCTCTGCATAAGTTTCGCGTTAAAAACAACGAGTATAACAATTTGCGCGCGTATTAGGTTCTAACGTATGAAGTTTCCGATTTTCTCGACAGCGAGTATCAGTTTGATCCTAAACCTGACTCTGAGTCTTGGTTGTCCCAAGAAATATTTTTACCTTTTTGTAAGTACCATTTTATATGTTGTTCTACAACTCTTCTAATTTCTCTTTTACACGTGTTTTTGAAACGCGTTTCATTTTTACTTTAATTTGGTGAGGTGTAACTTGTTGAACATTGGGTACTCCGTACGATGCAATTTAGTAAAAATATTTGAATCTTAATGGCATTTACAAACGTCGTAGAATAGGTACGACGATCGTGAAATTGGAAATTTAGAGTTCGTCGATTTATAGTTATTTAAATTACCTTTTGGGTTGTTTCGTCAGTAACAGGTTGTTATCGGGCCATTGTAGGTATTTCTGGGTATACTAAATGGTTACGCTATTAGTTGCTCGTCAAATCAAGTACGAAATTGCGCACAAGTATCGCAATTTTTTCGCGAGCAATGTATATTATATTACATACAAAATTATAAAAAATTTTAAGGAATCTTTTCGTATAATCAAAATTTTAGCTAGTCAGGCTAAAGACAACGTAAATCTGCAACGTAAAAATTTCTAGATAAGCCAAAATAGTCCCGTTTGATGCGTGGTTTCGTTAAAATTCTCCTGTAGTATTTTTTAAAAACGCGTGTGTATATTTGATTCTTATACAAACAACGAATTATCAACAAGAAATAACAAAAATATCTGAGGCTGTCGAAGGAAATGGACTCAGTGTCCCTTTTTATCAGCCCCATCTCCGCCATCGCCCTTCTTATACATCCATTTTTTTCCATCGTGATGATTCTTCTTCTTCCCATACATATTCTCATGTTCGTAGTGACTATCCTTGCCCTCGTTAACCTTATGACCTTTGTCATCATCGTAATGACCACCTTTCTCGTATTTGCCTTTCTTTCCGTGCATTTGTTCGTGGTCGTCTTTATTATGATGTCCCTCTTTATAGTGACCGCCTTTGGACATCTTGTGCTCGTGATAATGTTCGCCGTCGTTCTCCGTGTCACCGTCCTCGTGGAACTCGTCGAAGAACTCGGTTCGTTTCTCGAACTCATCCTGAAATAAAAATTGTGCGATAAAGAGGGAAATTGTAAAATGAAACAAAATAAGGTGAAGTAAAGAGAAAATTGAAAGATTCTAGCGACTTTGGGAATTGTCTGTAAAATAAATAAAGGATCGATCAATAACAGAGAGTACTAATAAAACAATTGTTTAAATTTAAACGCTAAATCGCCAAGCCAAGTATTGTTACGAAAAATCTTCAAATTAAGATAGTATATTAAATTAAACATAAATGCTGAAATTATTTACGATAAATCATTAGAAAATTGTATTTGGGAGAGAGGCAATAGAGGCAAAAGCGTAGTTTCTGTTTTTCTCGTTATTGATCAACCCTTTAATACTATTTAGATAAGAGCGAATAAAGGCAAAAAATAGTTTCTCCAATTTAATCAAAACAGATCAGTCCACCCCATATGAAACTTACCTTTTTGTGCACGAAGTGTTGTCCCTTCGTATTGTAACCCTTCTGATGCTCCCCATTTTCGTCGAATGCCGCCTTTTTTTCACCTTTCTCGCCCTCGTCGTGTTCCTGCTGGTATCCACCCTCCTCTTTATGATCTTTCTTTTCGCCATCCTTCTCGTCGAAATAATTGCTGTGCCGTTCCTTGTCGTGATGACCCTTATCAGCTTTCTCCTCCTCGTGCCAGCTTTTGTAACCCTACGAAAAACAAATTAGACACACGAAGACTCTATCCTAACTTCCGTATCAGTGGTAGCCCTAACGATGTAGAAACCATTTAATTAATTTTTTTTCGCAGTTCCTCGATATTCCTATTTTCGGAAACTACGAAGCGTTATTGGTTTTTGCTACTGTGAATTTGGTTATCGAGAATGTCACAAAGTTGGGAAAATCCTATCCTAAAATTTTCGCAGGAAAAGTAAAAAAAATATATGGGAACGTAATATACGCGAGGGTAGGCGTGAAAATATTGTTCGGAATTTTGAACAATCCTCGTTTCTGAGAACTCGGGGGCATTAATAATTTTTATTACGAAGGATCCAACGGAATTCACGTAATCAAATTAGTTGGAAACGCAATAGTATGACATAGATTCGCTATGTGCATCGTTAATTATGAAAATTCTGCGTAATAATTCTCTTTTTCTTTTTTTTTTAATTTCGACGACCCAGAACTTTCAGAACTCGTAATGTTGTATCGTTTAAAGCGCGGGGATAACTGTTCTTTATAATCGAAATAGTTAGAAACTTTCAGCCATTGATATAAAAAAATTCATGAAGTATAACTAATCACGTTTTCCCTCCTAATCTCCGTCCAACGTGAACTTTCGAAATTCACCAGTGACTGTAAAACACTAATTACTAATTACGAGTTAAAGCAATTAATAGTCGATCCAATCGCATTCACGTCCTACCTTCTCCCCTTTTTCATCATCGCTCTCGTGATGCTCTTGCTTGCGTTCCGTGGCTCCACCCTTCTCAAATTTCCCTTCGCCGCCCTTTCCACCTGCGTCGCCACTCGCTGCACCCTCTTTTGCGCTCTGATGACTCTCGTTATTATGCGAGCCATCGGTTGCAACATCTTCCTCCGTCCTGTCGTCATACTTCTGCGCGTATCGACCATAACTGTCTTCGTCCTTCGCAAATCCATCGGAACCATCTTTTACACCTTTGGACACACGTCCACCGTCACGAATATACTCGCGACTTTGTAAATCGTGATTCCCAGTCTGATGGCCTTCGTCTGACCTTCCGCGAATTTCATACTTCCCGCCCTTTCTCAAATTCCCGCTTTCGTCATTTGCAACGTTCGTAGCTTCCGCCACACCATCAGAAGCTCTTCTATTATCCTCCTCGTCGTTTTCTTGTATCTTTGCGTCATTTTGCTCAGGTTCGTTCACCGCTGCCAGAGTGGGTAACAATGGCGGATAGTAAACGTAGTTATTTGAATGTAAATTGGATGCTGTGTAAGGTGACAGAGTGGAGATTATGGGATTTACTGAATGAACAGTAACTGCTGGAGTTTTGATGTTTCGATGAGAATTCGAGCTCGATGAGATTACCGATGACTCTTCAGAAGACTTACCTAGATCCGACCCACTGGCGTATCGATTACTGTCATTTGTCGGTTCGTTAGTTGAACTTCCATCTTCGGAAGAACCATCTTTTTCAGAGAACTTTCTTCCAGGACTTTTGTAATGTCTGAGTCTGGCTGCATCAGGTCTAGAAAATTGGCGACGATCGCTAGAGCTTTCATCTTCGAAAGAACCATTTCTGTCGGAATATTTTCTTTCGGAATTTTTATGTCCGAGCCTGGAATCATCAGATTTGGAAGACTCGCGACGATCAACAGAAGCCTCGTCTTCCAACGAGTCATTTCTCTCAAAGATTTGCGAATTCTTATAAGGACTATGCCTATCAGCATCAGATCTAGAAGATCGCTGACGATCGCTAGAGCTTTCGTCTTCGAAAGAACCATTTCTGTCGGAATATTTTCTTTCGGAATTTTTATGTCCGAGCCTGGAATCATCAGATTTGGAAGACTCGCGACGATCAACAGAGGCCTCGTCTTCCAACGAGTCATTTCTCTCAAAGATTTGCGAATTCTTATAAGAACTATGTCTATCAGCATCAGATTTCGAAGATCGCTGACGATCGGTAGAGCTTTCATCTCCGAAAGAACCATTTTCTTCGGAGATCTGAGAATTCTCGTAAGGAACACTGACTCTGTTGGCATCAGATTTCAAAGATTTTCGAAGATCGGTAGACAGAGAATCATCTTTCACGTTGACTCGGATCGTCGAACTGCTTTTACTATCTTTCCCTTCGTACGATTTCCTATTTAATCCAGGCAAAGAATTTCTGTAGCCACTCGAGTGGCCACTGTCTATCTTCGCAGCATTCGGACGAATATTTCTATCGTCAACGTTTCGGATCTCGCCAGAGGCTATTCCTTTACCATTTATTTTTTCCAAATTGTCTTCCTGGCTTTCTTTAGAGTATCTGCTTGTGGCAAATGGTCTTGGCGCAATATCATACTTGGGTAACTTGGCTTGTTGCAAACTTAATCTCCTCGATTTATTCTTAATTTCGTTCTTTATCGACCCTCGAGCCTTCAGGAATTCTTTAGGATAATTTTCGGTATTTTCAGCGAAGCTGGACGATTCTACTTGCTGTGCAGGTTTGCTCGTCACTCGTTTGCGACTTTTCTTCCGTCTACTAACTTTTGTCGGATAAGAGTCGTTGCCGGAAGGTGTTGTAGTAATTACAAAGTCTGTGTAGTGCTTTTTCTGTGGGTCAGCGGCTAGCGTATAAGGATTGTACAAAAGAGTTGTGATATTCTGGTTAGGTACATTTCCGATTTTCGTTTCATCCGTTGGTGTAGTCGATTGAAGATTTTGCGGGGTACGAGTTCTGGAATACTTTCCTTTGATTGCTTTCGAGACTGTGACTGGATATATGTGTTCTTGGTCTCGAGATTTTGATTTCGAATCGATTTTAAGTGGTTTCTGGCTGCCTTGCTTCGGTCTGGAATAGTATTGCGGTATTGTTACGAGTTTCTTGGGTTGGTCAGTTCGTGGTACTTCGTAGTAAGTGTTTGTAGCATCTGGAGTCGCTCTTTCGCGGCTGGAAACTGTGGTATCTGAAAAATAAATAGTTTGCTTTTCGGAAATGGTATTAAAAGTTAAAGAAAGTTAAATGAATCTTTTCATGGAAAAAAGACTTCCTATATTTTGGTTTTCCTAATTCGTCGAATAAATCAGAAAGCGAATTTTATTCAGTTTTTTCTGGCTCGAGAAATGGATTGAAATGCTTCCTTTAGCTTTCAAATAAAATTTATAAAATAAATAAAACTGAACTCGTTATATATTTTTCCTTTAACTGTTTGAAGTTATTCCTTTTATTGAAAATTTGAAGTTCCAATGAAAATGTATCTCCGCTTAGATAAATCTATTTACATGCGCACACGCATACATAACTTTTTAGCTTGTATAATTTCCACTGATTACGTGTCTCTAAGAACGTAAGTGATCCTCTTTTAGACAAATAAGGATACGAAAGAAAAATCTTGCATTACAATTCGTTTAAATTTACCTTTCACTTTACTTACCAGGGTTAATGTTATAAGAGTCCACAATTTTCCTTTTTCCTATCTTACTAATTTTCTGCGGTTCGTATTCAACGACAGACAGAACATGCTTTAAATTTTCCAAGCCTCTCACATCACCAGCGTTCACCATCGCTATTCTCGATTGATCCACTCGTTGGTCCAACCTCCCTTTAAGGCTATTTTTCTCAGCAATCACGTTTTGACTCTCCGCTAACGATAAAATCTCATCGTTGATTTTTGTAGCGTTATGAACATCGAAAAGTGCCGTTTGTCTTGGATTCAAAGGGGCCGATCTTCTTATCCTGGCGACGTTCGCATTTATTATCGACGATCTTGTCCCCTGCGAAAGATACAGTTCGCGATTGAAAGAATTTGCAAGCGTGGAAATCGATTATGTCTGGTTACGGTTGAAGAATGATGCTACTTCTTTGTGTGAAACTTTTTAGTATAATCTTACGAGACAGTTGCTTGTTACGTAACGAATAAAATATATGGCTCTAATAGCGTTGCACGAGAAAGTGGATATTTTTCTGGTTTTTTTATCTAGAAAGTTTGACAACTTTTTGGAAGGAAAATTTCTGCAAAGCGCCAACGAGTTGCTATCTGAATTTATATTTTATCAATTTTATCAATTGCAATGTTGCAATATTAATTATTGTAAAGTGTATTTATTAATTTATACGTAGTCGTATTATACGCGGCTCAGTTTCTGTAACGAATCGCAATCCCATGCAGGAATAAAGCAAAGAGACTCCAATTAAAATTACGCGTTTTAACTTGCAACTCATCAGTTTCTCTGCGTTCCCGCGCTTCGTGCGTTCGTTCCCTGTTACAATAATTAGAATATACTAAAGAATATACGCGTGTACAGTATATAGAACAGTTCGTAAGACGGCTAAATGTAAAAGACGATGAAAATTCAAATACTTTCAATTAAAACTACACCTTCGAAAGCTTTAACGAAGCTCTGACAAACAAATTATATGCATTTATTCGATTGAGTTTATACTATCCTTCGATGCACCCCTTCTAAACTGATGCATATCAAAACTTGCAAATTCGCATTCAAACTCAGCAAAAAAAAAAAAAAAATCCCCAGGAGTCTTCAAAATAAGTAATCGTCGCACTGAAATTGGCACAAAGTACTCTATTTTGTATAATTTATACTACACAACCGTCTTGTACAATGTATATTTCACTTGTGTCGTTCAAATTTCAATTATCCATCAATTCTAAGATTCACTCGAATAATTAAAAACACAAACTACACGTATATTCAACAGCCTAGAAAAATTGTTGGATCGTTTAACTAATTTAGGAGTAGTATTCAAGTTTTTAAACTATAATTTACGATATCGGTGAACCTTACCAGGCAAAACAGCAAAAGCAGCAGGCCGACTGCCGATAACACACGGGATCCCATGTCTCGTTGGGCACAGAACGTAAACTGAGCTGCAATTCTACCTGGTCCAGGCAATTATATCGGGTGATTTCTCGCCACAGAAAACCATTCGCGAATGATATGACAATTTCACACCGATTAGAAGTGTCGATTTACCCGATCGAGCCAGCAAACCTGACTCCTTGTCGATCGAATCTTTCAGCTTCCTCCTTTCTCCGTTTATAAAGTTGCACAAGATGGTCGCTCGGCCGAATCGTGCTAAACATCTCAAAGTTTCGATCTCCTGTTCAACGATATTGCACAAAACTTTGCCCTCGTTGTTTCTTTTTCAACGCTTTTATCGAAAATCCATCGTATTCCCAATAATAAAACTCGCTCGTTTTTCTTTTGCATATTTTCCTTTATACTTCTTTTTATCTTTTTTTTTCTTTTTATTTTTCATTGGTCGTTCGCTAGTTGGATTTTGCTCAATTAAAACGAGCAGAATCCTCGCGAACTGGTAATTACCGGAATAATCGTAACGTGACATGCTCCTGGTTCTCGTTTGCCAGTGAAAATATAGGGAAAATTGTATTTCTAGTTTTGTTGCTTGCAGCTGGCGGTTCGTGAAAGTGGTTTAATTGCACTGTGTACGAGAATCCGATGAAATACTTTTTTCGCTTGTCGCGACATTTCGTTGCAGGATTATTACACGTGATTTTTGTTGAACTTTTTGTTCGAGAGACAAGGGACAGTTATCGTATCGTATTTCTGTTACGTATAGTTTAGAACAGAGAAAGAAACAAATTAATAATTGCAAATTTTCCTTTTCTTACTCTGCTTGGTTACTATGGTCTTTCTTACTATGGTCTTCTGGTTTTTTATGATTTAAAAACGGAGCTCCGTTTTTTTACATTATAGTTACACATACGTACATTATACATCAACGTTAAAACGTAATATAAATGTTATACTTTAACGTTGTAAATTAATATACATTGAATCTTTTCACTTAGCGATCCTTACTTTGAATTTTCTTACTTCTGTGAGTTGAAATAAAAAGAAATTATATCATAATTACGTAAGGAACTCGTATTATTTCTCTGAAACGCTTAATAACGTATATGAAACAATTACACGGAATATTTTTCTGAAACTTTCTTCCAGATCGAAAGAAAACTCTTGCGGCCTCATCTTTTGACAGAAACCAGAATTTTGTAACAATTAATTAAGTAACCATCGCTGGTGCGGTAAATCGATCGCTGTTTTGCAATCACTTGTGACGAATTTATTTTCGTCGTGCTACGTGGTTTCGTCGAAACTCTGCCTACGTATTATATACATGATATCGTTATGATTTGCCTTGCGTAAATGTATACGTTTCGAGATTAATTATGCAGAGCCGTCGTCGACGAATTGAGCGACGCGATTACCGATCACGCGATTCATTTCAATCGAGTTATCACTTCCAATCGCCCGTAACAATTATCCGAGACAAATTATTTATTAATTCAAATTACGCGACGAATTACCTTTCTGCGTGTGCTCGTTCCTGTAATTAAAATCGTACTTCGCTTCGATTACGTCAAATTTTCATGTCAATAATCAATATGCAAACAAAATTGCTTAGAAAACCGAAAATCGAAATTTTAATCGATTTACCGTGTAATAGTTGGACAAATTGACAAACGTTATGCGCAATATAATTATACGTACATCGATGAGCGTAAGCGAACGCTCTTCAAGGCAGAGTAACTTTTTTAAAATTCGACAAAAGGACCCGATCTTTCTGAGCAGTTGGAAATGTTGTAAAGAAATGTTGGAACAATTGCAGTTGGTCGCGTGTAAAAAAATATATATTACACGTAATATATTATATCGTTTTATGTGTATATTAATATATAATATAATATTACTGTATTAATCGTATTAACTAATATTTCTTTAAATTTAATATATAATGTATATATTTAGAAAGTATATACGTTACATATAAGTAACTAAACTTCTGTGTGTTGTACGTTAAAAGAAATTAACTGTTTTAAATTATTCTACTACAGAAACAGCTATATCGTGATAGTTACATATCAATTAATAACGTCTAAAAGAAGAGAATAATAATTGCGCGATAATAGCATTTTTGTTGCACAATATGAAGCGGACGAAGAGCGAGTAGGATAGGAAAAGAAAAGAAAAGAAAAGAAAAGGGAACGTCAAACATTTTATACGAAGTTACGTCCACCATACGTGCAACATATTTCTCTTCGGCATATGTATATTTCCAAGTATATTCTATTTACCAAACTCTCTAGAACTCCCATCGTATTCCACACCCTCTGGAAAACCCGCCCTTCGCGTTCATCCAGACGCACGTGCAAACGCACTCTAGACTTTCATTTTCGTGCGTGACACGGTCACGCTTTAAAGTTTCGTAGCGAAAGAGTCGTTTCCTGTTCCATCTGCTTTCCTTCTCGGATGGAAGTGTTTCGGGCTTGCGAAGACGCGCTTCGCGTGGGCAGCGAAAATGGAAAGACGGGGAAAAAGCAAAGGTTCCGAGATTACTTGCAACGTTTAATTCGCCAGTTAGCGGAAAGACGAAGATCGGCTGCGTCGGAGTTTCTGACGTTGTTCCTCCCACGAGCGCCGCCATTACGCTGGCAAAACGGTGTTCGTTAATTGTCCAGAGGTGCGCTCTTCGGCTCATCTTGGAGAATTTATTCGATTCATAGAGAACGACTGGCCTCGTTCAACGTAAAAATCTTCAAATTACCATTCGATGTGACCATCTTCTTGCCCTTCCAACGTGGTATTTAAGGAACGGCTTCACGGCATTTTTCTGTTTTTATTTCGTGCTCAGCCTTGGCTAAGAAACGATGTCTCAATACGAAGAGAAAGCTATGAAAAAAAAAAAAAAAATGGAGAGAAAAGTTCGGCAGCGGCGAGCATATAAACAGCGAAGCGCTTACTCGTAGATTTGATTAATTGTATTAAAAAAAGGATGATATCTCTGTCTTGTTTCTTCTCGTATCATACAGGATTTAAAAGTACAATTCTTGTATTTTAGAACGCTGTAAAACATCAGCAATCTAGCGATAATTATACCAAATTAAGTTGAATTTGGTAGAGGAATTTCTGCCGCTATTTAAATACTCGTCAGCGTGTTGTTGGTCAAAAGTTTTGAGAGTGAAACGATCATTTGACAAAGATTGCTTTGAGGCTCGTTGATTGTTATCAAAAATTTGATGGTGCAATTTAATTTCAACTATAATCGGATCAGTTCGAAGGATATTTTTTTTGAAAAGAAAAAGAAAGTTATTAGTTTAAGTAATAAATTGGTGAAAAATGGCAGACGAAGTAATTGTAACAGGTGACGCGCTGTGTCTGACTTTGAACGACCCTTTTCCCTTCGCATTTCCACGTTATTTCTCCGGCGCTTTACTCGTGCGAATTAAGGACTACCTTTCTTCGTTATATTCAAACACTGCGCAAACAGAGCTGTCAAATTACTTAGAAAAAATTATCCAGCCAGAGGTTTGAACGTTTTTACCAATTTCTAAAATAAACAGAGATTTCACAGCTTCGTAAAATGTCCATTCGTCTGCCAGGGTAATATTACATTGCTGTTTTATAGGTAGAAATTTTCTTACGCAACAAAAAATCATTAAGCGCTTTATTAACAAGTTTTAACAGAGCTGCGGAACGTGAAGTCCATACAGTACCTGTGTTTCTGTTTCGTATTTATTGTGTTATTAAATTTCCTCGCAATTCTGTCCAAGCTCGTTACGATTAATTCCATTATAATTACGCTGACACACTGTGATATACCAAGAAAAATAATATCCATCGACATATCGCTCATATTTTTATCGTAGCTTCTAATATTATTCGGACATTCGGACAAAAGTGGTTAACTCTTAGATTTTATAAATCTTTGATTTTAAATTTTAGCGCTGAAACGCTTGATCGATGCTTATCTTATGTAATTTCGTCAATTTTCTTCTACTTTTCGTTTTGTTACCAATTTGGCAGATAAACAGCTGGGTTGTTAATTTTCGTGGCGTTACAAAGAATTAGTTTATGAGAAAAATATGACATCGATTGCCTGAAACGAACCAGAAAATCATTCTCAGGCGAACTGATTAACTCCTGAATTCGTGAATCAACGTCGTATCTCACGGAGCAGTTTGATAACTCGACGCGCGTCTGGCTTCCTGTCGCGAGAGTAGTCGCGGTCTCTCGAGTCGATACTACGGTCGTATTCATACAACACCGCGACAATGAAGCGCTTTAGCGGACCGTGGCCAATTTCACGCCAAGATTTTCACTTTTCACGCCGGAATAACTGTCGCGAGAGATCGGCAGAGAACGAATTCTCGCTTGATCGGGCAACGTGATTTTTTGGCTTATTCTACTCGTCCAGATGTCTCGCTATATATAACTGATCGATCTGGACTCGTGGTCGAAAGATTCTTTTATGATCCTTGCAACTTTGCGATGTAGATTCCTCGTTCTTTGAAGAAGGAATGCAATTTTGCGTGCCAGCGTTTCTGTCTATTTTTCGCGCGACCAAGTACGACGTAACGATGGACTGCAGATGGTGAGAATCGAACAATTTTGAAATTTCATCGGTGCAAGTTAGGAATCAAAAATTGCAAATTGGAAAGGAGAAGTGAAGAATTAGTAATTAGGGGTTGTGAACTGAGAAAACGGGAATTGGAAATAGAAAAATAAAAGTCAGAATAGGAAAATTCAAAATACGGCGTTTAGAAACTGAAATTACGTTTTAACGGAAATTAGAAATCCGACATTTGAATATCGACGAGATTGGAAATATGAAATTTAATAGCAGTTCGAAATTTAATTCGCAAAAATAAACATAATGACGTTCAGAAGTAGAATATCCTCCTTAATCCGCTTGCATCTCATTCCCTTGCAAATATATTATACGAAAATTCCCCTCGACAATAATCTCAGTAATTCTAATTTCACAACTCAATTTTCGAAATGTGATAGCGACAGAGTCTTCTTGTTAGGATGACGATCTCTACGAATCCTTTGAGATGCAACTGCTAAATATGTATAAATGTCCAACTAGAAATATACCTATAACGATCAAAATATTCCGAAACGTTGGAGTACGCAAAGAGATATGTCTTGCAGCATATTATCAACAAGGATAATCCAGAATTATTATTATCTGGTTTCAAGCGTGTCCCATAAAGCTCATAAAGGATTTACAAAAGTTACTTCCTCGTCCCTTGCTCGTCGTACAATTTCATGTCCAAAAAGTGACGCAGATTTCTGTAGCAGGTTCCATGCATTATAATTCAAAATATTCGTATCCAATGTCGCGTATCGCATATTAATAATATTCGAAGAAACGTATCGATAAAGAAAGACAGACAAAGGAGTCATAATAATTAAATCGCGAATTATTATTCACTTGTAGAAAATTTCAAAGTGTATATAACAAATATGGGAAAATATATAACATATGCACTTTTTTCGTTGCATTTATAAAAATACCAATTTACATAAATATTCGTAGTTTGGTCGTAATGTTATGTTTGTTACTGCGTAACAATATATGATTGGATCTTAAATGATTAAACTCTTTAAAAAGTCTATTTTCGCTACAAGTTTGTAAATATTTATGTGATAAACTGGAGAAACAAAGAAGCTACTTTTTGGCATATTTTTCTAAAATTTAGTGAAATGTTATAAACGCCCAATAGAATTTAATTAAAGATTCAACCCTTGCTTTGACAGCCGAACTTCTTTGAATAAAGATAGGTTCTTGACACGTGCTCGTATATATTTCATAGAATTTACTAAAAAGAGATTAGCCGACATTCGCGTAGGCGATAAAGTTTTGTAGTTTTTCGAATAAAGACGTTCGTTTAGGAACAGCACAGACTTCATTTCCTTGCTTTCTACCGAACTTGCACTTATTACGGCTGCCACCTCGAACAGTCAACGAATATACACAATTCCACACACCTGCCTCGCTATTTACGCGCGTGCATTCCGTTTCTACGTTCGACTACTCCCTCCGAATGTTCTTATGCATTTGCACTAGAGTTCTGCGAACGATGACATGTTGGTTCCCTCGAAAGTTTCGTCACGGCGAAAGTGCACAGTGACTTTCGGCCTGCCATTTCGAATCGATAAACTTCGGTTCAGATTAAGGGCCAAAGCTACTTAATATTTCATACGTACAAATTGCGATTTTACAATGATTTCTATACACGTCTTGTATATACCGTGATCTTTAATTCGATAAATTTTAAACGGTGAATATTTTGTTGCGCCACTGATTTTTCAGTTTCCCTAATTTGTTTGAAAATTATTTCATATTTTACTGAGTAATTATCTATAATGATCTTTATGTCTAAGGATATATAATATATGTATTAACGTACCATAATCTTCAGTTCTGTTCCTTATAAATTCTAGACAATGGATACACAGCTGTGCGATAATTTTTTAAGAGTTTTCTAGATTTTCATATATCAATCGTTTTGATATTTTTTCACGAATCTTCGGATCGTTTCAAAACGCAGATATTCGCTATCATGACTAGCTGAAGAATTAATCTTTCGAAGCATAAATTCATATTAAGGAAACATACTTTATCTTCTGAGAATTTAATGACCGCTGCTGGCGAACCATTTCTTCCCAGATTCGTGTCCACCCTTCTTTCCATATTTCTTATCCTGTTGATGATGACTATCGTGGCCTTCGGCGAGCTTACGACCCTTCTGTTTACGATGATGATGACCCTCCTCGTGTTTCTTCTTTTTGCCATGCCGATGCTGATAGGTATATCGATTAGTATCAAATTTAAAAAGTTTTGGAAACGTTTGAACGTATAGAAATCAAGAAGCAATTTCTTACGATTTGGATAAATTAAAACTGATCGACGAACGAAGCAAATAAATAAACGATCAACTTATCAGAAGAGAAAGCAATTAATTTCTACGCTTAAAAAGTTGCGCAAGAGATGATCGTTTTAACAAACCTCGCGACGAGCAGAGTCCGTATGTCCTTTCTTCTCGTGTCCACCCTTCTTGCCTTCGTGTTCGTGGTGGTATCCTCCATGTTTCTCATGTTCCCCATCCTCGTGATACTCGTCGTAAAAATCGTGCTTCTTCTCATACTCGTCCTACAACGCACTCGTCTCGTTTCATAATTTCTTAATAAAACTCTCTGTGTTCAGAGAATCGCGTTTTTCTTAAGATATCCACGTATCGACTTTAGAAACTTTTATCCACTGTACGTAGAGTTTCTTGCTTGAAAAGCTTACTAGAAAATCGTGAAGGAATTTCCATCGAAAATTCTTCGGATTGATCGAACGGCGCTCGAGGTAAGAAACGTATTATTTTTGAAATAAAAACCTTCTTAGAGATACTGTGCTCTCCTTTGGTGCTGTAGCCTTTTTGGTGTTTGCCCTCCTCGTCGAATTTCGCAGCTTTCTCGCCTTCTTCGCCATGGTGACTCTCGTCGTAATGATCCGCCTCCTCGTGTTCCTTTTCCTCTTTCCCCTTTTTCTCGTCGTACTTCTGCTTGTGGCCCTCGTTGTCATGGTGGCCTTTCTCACCCTTGTCGAACTCATGGAAGACCTTGTAACCCTGTTTTCGAGCGTACGTGATCGATGAAACAGGCATCCACGGCATAAAAATATGATCGCGCGAGAAATACAGGCAAAATACGATACGGCTGGAAATTGTCAATACTCGCGTAATATGAAAAACTATACAAAATATCCAAAGTACAGTGCTTCCTATAAACTATAAAACAACTATATTCTACCGAGGATCTACTCGGTCGATCATACTCTCAAAAGATAGGAATTTGCATAAAAATCCGCGCTCTACTCGCCGCTATAAATATTATGGAAAAGAATCAGAAAAATGCAACGTTACAATTCGTAAAAGAAATTTAGACGAATTCAACGAATTTTCTCGGAATGGCCACGTTCAAAAGAGTTTTTTTCTTTGACGAGTAAGGAGTCCGTTGACGAATTAATTGCCTCGTGGTCAGCGGCCCGTGAAATGAGCGCGAGAAGCAATATCGAAGGGTGCGTGTGCCGAACAAAGGGGCGAAAATAGCGTCTCGTCGTTACGAAGAATATTTCCCGGTGAAGGAAGAAGCGCCGTTCGGTCGTTGCAAAGATGTCGTTCGTGCAACGACGACCGTATAATAAATAATCCCTTGAGAACACCGGCTGGACACTAATATTACGGGCGATAAAAAGGGAAGAGAGTCTTGGACGTGGACGATGATGCAGGAGAAGAGGAGTGTTGCATGCTGCCAGGGAAATTTGTTACAGCTGTGATATTGCAGCCAGATTATCAATTAACACGGAAATATTACGGTTTGCTGAGTTTATGACGAAATTGCGACGATATTGGACGTATTCGGAAAATTTGGAGAGAAATTTAAGGAGATTGAAAAATAATATTTCGGTATTTTGGTTGACATTAACGCGTGAATGAACGAGAAGTTGATAAATTAAAGCGACGCTCGTTATCCGTGCAACGGAACGATTATAAAAGTCAATCGTTTATTGAAAATATCAATATCGAAAGTTGTTAGTGGGAGTTTGAAGTCTTGTGGTATCGTGTCGAAGCCTGTAGTATCGAAGCATTTTACGAGTATTCTTCTATAATTCGCAATAAAGTATTTCTTTATGTATTAATAATACTCCCTGAGAAAAGATATCGAAGAAATAATGGATCTTGTTACTGCGTGTTTACGACCTCTTTTGTAACGTTGAACCATTTCAATGAGCATTCTTTCGTCATTTTCTATTTTAGAGCTATTCTTTGTATGTAAATTTATTTCCTCTGGTTCTTCAGAGAACGATAAAATTAATCGATCGTCGATAATCAATTAATTTTTATACAATAATAATATAATTTAATTTTTAAATTTTTATACAATCGATAACGATTTGTATAAAAACTGCGAGAGCTTCTATGAAATCGTTCGATAAATTTAGAAGGAATATTCCCATCTCGTTATTAGACTGCGGACATTTATGCATTTATGACAAGTGTAAATATGCAGAAATCTGCAAAAAGAAAACATACAAATGCAAAAATATGTAAAACATGGAAAGTAAAGCGCGTATTATCAAACTTGAAAAATAAAATACACACTTTATTTATCTGCGTCTATGAAGATACGAATTTGCGCAAATATCTGCAATTTATTTAACGTAAAAGCAATTCGCAATGACGTCACGCTTAAAACATCGCCTTTTCTGCTTTCTTCTTGCATCCTTCTTTTAATAAAACACTTTGCTAAGAGTTTTTACGAATATGCAATTAATAGAAACTCTCGAACAATTTTGTACGAGAGATTCGTCTGAACAATGCTGTTATACCTTGTCACCCTTCTCGTCGTCAACGGTATGATGATCTTCCTCGTATTTGGTGCCGCCGCCCTTCTCCTCTTGCCTTCCTCCACCTGTTTGAATTAATTACCGAGTAAAGCTTCTCGCCCTTTGCCGAAAATTTCTCAAGGAATTCTCGAACTCCATGAAAGGATGGTGTTAATTGGGGTTATTAAGGTTTACCGAGTAACTGGAGGCGTTCCATTTCGATATTAATTAAGTCTACCGTTTCTTGCATCGAGAAATGAATAAAACAAAGGTGACAATTACAAGGAATGATTCCTTTGATCTCTCGGTCGCTTAGAGCATAAGCCGCGAACTTTTATCTTTAATTTAACAGTTTTACGAATCAAAGAATATTTTTATTCTTAATTTACTTATTTACGTGTAAATTTACTTTCATTTGCATTGAGAAACTTGCTTTCGGAAATCGATTAATGCCTATTTTGAATGAATTCGTTGACCTTGAAAAGCGAATCTCCCTCAAATAACGATTTAACGTAGCTCAAAAAAATAATTAAACGAACTACTTCGCAAAATATGTAATAAATGCCACTTTCTGAACAACGTTTATAAAATAACAATTCGAATATCGAAGCAACTACGAACAGACTCGTTGAAAACTACTTGCCTTCGTGTTCGCTGGCAGCCATCTCAAGATCTTCCCTGTGCCGCAGGTTCACGGGAACTTTCTCATCACCAAACGAATTACCGAGCAGAATCGAACAAATTATGGAAACTAGAATGAACCTTGTAAAACGTAATATCTCGCAACGTATGGCCATCGCGTATAGAAATATACAAAAACTAAACAAGAGTCATAAAGCTCAGAGGCAAATATGTAAATTAACGATGCGAGAGAAGTGTCGTTATTTAATGGCGGGAACGAAAGCAAACACTGAAGATCGCTTGCATTCGATCGACAGATTTATTCGAGGCGTAGTTCCTCTCTCGTCTTATTTTCCTTCCCGCTCTGTGTCCGATGGTCGCGTTTTTCCGGCACGAAGAAAGTTCGCTTCCGAATGAACGATGAAAAAAGATGCTTTCACTCGATTCGCTCCGCGATACATTTCCCATCGCTTGACATCGATTGCTTGTTAAACGGAATCGTTTATCCGCTCTGTCTATTCAGAAGGTTCATCGACATAGGTATTCTTTTAACAATCGCAAACGCTTTCCCTTGCAGACAGTTCTTGAAAGAAGACCGGACAGTTTCTTTGGAATATTCGAAAGGATCCACGCGATTATTTATTTTTTCGTACTGTCTTTCCTGTCGTTTTCTATTCTTCGACAAGATCGACGCGCAGATTGCGAACTTTCATGCAAACTCGTTTTTACGTTGGCTTCGTATAATAATTTTTGTTTCGCGGATTTTGTACGAATATTCCTGTGGCCACGTGATCAAACAAGATGATACAATTAGGCGAGGATTTGTGTCACGCAGCGAATATTAAAGCGAATTTCTCTGTGCTTTTTCGTCATAAACGCAGAGATATCCAGAGTCTACCGATAAGACAACGCGAGTGATTTAATACTTTGCTCGAGTATTAAAATTTAAAAGTTTCTGAATTTTCTTACTTTCATCTGCGCGTGCATGCCGTATTGTACTTTTACTATATTATATTCTTGTTCTTATATATTCTTGTTTTTATATATTTCGTGTTATAGGACGTAACGAAGTTATGAATTTCGTTAGCAGTCAAAGTATAGTAGTCACGCTTCGAGTTTCAGGAAAATGGAACGGACGTGAATACACGCGGCCAAGGAACTAAAACCTCCGCAAAGTCATGCGAAAAGTTCGAATTTGAAAGCTCAAACCTGCCCTAAAAACGAAGCAACGAACGAATAATATGCGGAAAGGGGTACAAGAATTTAAGAAAAAAATATTAAGGACTTTTTAGATCTCTATGGGATTTTTCGATGAACAAACCGTAAAACTCGTTCGTATCGTCATTTCACGCATATATCTGTTTTTGTCTTAGGAATGTCGGTATTTTTTAATAAAAATTATCAATAATATAAATCAATACGTCACGTAGTATGATGTTTAAAAAGAAAACTGTGTTATAGCCACGATTGAACAAAATTAAATTACGAAATAATAAAAAAAAGCTTTTCACGAGCGAAAGAAAACGACGTCTTATGATTTCTACGATCATTCTCAATTAACGTAAATAAGAAATGACGTTCTTTTAGTTAACGTAGCGTAGCATGTGTATAAAGTATTACCAGAGCGTTTTCACTGGACGTCATAAGCTCTGGGTCTTTATCTTCTCGTACTAGCGTGTTATTTTTGCACCTGGGAAACGAGTTCCCAAGCTGTTGACATTTCATAGTTTCCTTGAATCAGCACCGCTGGTCCATTTATTTTTCTTGCGTTCAACAATCCTCGAATAACTTTACAACTTCGGCTGCAAGCTTCTTTTTGAATTTAACAACCGAAGAATAATAGTCGCTTAACACGTTACGTCTCGTTGCCAAACCTGTGACGATCCGTGACTTTGCGGTATCATATGCAAATCCTAGGCATAAATTGTCGTATGGTATCGATCAAGAAATGTTGAGAAATCAATATATAAATATATCAAGTTATAAGTAATAGCTTGAGCTTTATGCGAAGTAACATAGAATCGCATAAAATAATATAGAAATAGATTATGTATCAAAATTACTCTCAATGAAAATCCGATGAGCCAAGAGGCGCGTCTAAAATCAATCTTTGCTGCTGTAGACAAAGGTTTGTGTTACGTATCGTCCTGAAATATCACGTCAAACATTCGCCATCGTTGCGAAATATTATTGAAAACTCTAACGTCGAAACCAAAATTCCGAAAAGTCACGAGGAAAATGGGATTTTAAAGGCCACAAAAATGTTGTACTGCTGTAAATAGAACGCTGAAAATTACGACGAAGAATTGAAAGTAGAATCGAAGGGCGGAAAAATTCGGGTTGAAGCTAAGATTCTGAAAAGCTACGAAACGCGGATAAGCTAAATGGCTTTTGAAATCAAATGTCAAATGTGACAGAAATTTCGAAGTATACCGCGTGCAAAATTAAAGGAGATAGTCGAAGGACGCACAATTCAAAGATATCTTTCTTACCGCTGTTCTTTCGGAATAGAAAAATCCCGATGGAAAATTAAATTCTAAAAAGTCCTGTAATAGAACAAGATCTCGAATATCATAACATAATTTCGAAGTGCTTTGAGTCAAAATTCTAAAAGAGATAATAACTAAAAGATTCGCGGATGTGCAATATTTTTACCTTAAACAACAACGATAATTGGAAACCCGCTAAAATATTCTAAAAGGATTACCTCGTCAAACAGGAGTAGATGGGTGTTTTAACAACAGGAAAAAATAATTCTGAGAAAATAACCAACTGACACTGTACCGCGAGATAACAACGAGAACTACTAGACGACTAGAAAATTCCAAAGAAATCACCTCGTGAAACAAAAATTAATATTCTCGACGAAATGCCTGTTGATATCCGACTATCCGTAACGGAACAGCTCTTCCATAGTCAATAGAAAGTTCTTCGAAACAACGAGTTCGAAGTGGAAAAAAAGCATATAAACGGAAGCCGATGGATAGTCTGCGTTGGATCTATGATCGTTGAACACCCTCATGGACGCTAGCCATCGAGCAAACATCGACTGGAACGAGGGGAAAAGTGGATGAAGCCGCAGTGTAAACCGAGCTAAAAAGAGCTGGCTGGCTCTTTTTCATCCCTCGTTCCTCTGATATCTGGCGACCTGCTAAGCCATAAGAGGGAACTCTTTAATAGTCCAGTTTAATGAATTTCTGAATTTGTAACTAGCCGGGTTGCACGGATAATCGGCCTTAATGCTGTTCGAGTGTTTCGTCGCTGCTTCGAGCTATACTTTCTTCCAAGATGTCGCGGAGACTTGGATGACGTCTGCTGAGGATATCGTAAGACAGGTATTGATTAATTAATTAATGGACCGTGAATTTGTATACAAATGTACATGTTTATGGGTGAGATTGAAGATATTGAACTTAGGAAGAGATTCGCGCTGTAACTACTCTGGTTCTAAGTATTTTATGCATCCTTACGAATTACGTACGCTAAAGGGGAAAGGCTTAAAGATTATGAGAACGAAAGGAAAGGAAGGAGAACTCTGATCATTCGAAGTTGCTGGAAAATCTGAGATTCAAATCGCTTTTGTCAAGCGTACGAAGCAGATATTATACGTATTGCGAAGGACGTTATCTTAAAACTGTTTGTGGACATACAGAGACGTATTTATTTATTTATTTCGTCGATCATCAAGAGATAATTTCTTTGAAATATTGCAGTTTCTCTTTTGTCGCGTGCTAAGTTTCAGCGAGCAGCAGATGCTTGGCGGTGGACAAATCGATCCGAAAGATTCGCGAGTTAAGGGTATCGTAACTTTTAGGGGCTATTCGAGCGAACAATCCGCGTAAAAAGATCCTGTGAAAAGAATATCAAGGATGATCGTGTTGCAGGGCTATAACGACGGCGGACGCTAAAACGCGTCTAAAGAATTACATTTTTTTGGATAGTAATCTGATCATATAACTCTAACGATGCTTTATACTTCATCGTTTAATACCTAAGCCACGCAAGGCATGAAAATGAATAAATATATCCGTCGCATATTTATCTCGAGAATTTTTAAATAAATTTCCAACATTTCATACGAAGTCTTCTGAGACTTCCTCTGCTCTTCTCTTTCGCATTTTCTTACAGATTAATACGTTACTTAAAGTTATAAATAAAAAAATAAATAAAATAAATAAAAAAAATAAAAATAAATAAATAAAAATTGATAATGACGCAGAATAAAATAAAGAGTAAAACGTTTTACTGCGATATAATATCCATGAGAAAATATGAAATCGCGACGTTATACAGGGTGTAACGAAACACGTGGGATCCACATCGAGAGCTGATCGTACGTCTAAAAGCAATGAGAAAAATTTCATATTACAAACATATGTAGCATCTGTCTTCGTTTATAAGATGTAGCGAATTTTCTGTTCTGGTTTCGTGTTATCTAATTACTTTCGCAGAAGATGCTCAAAACGACCACCTTGCATTTCAAGGCAAATCTATACAAGTCCTGTCATGATCCAGTTGCACTCTGAACGGTTCCTGGCGTTTCCCGAATTTGTTGCAAAGCTCGTTCTATTCTGAACTTTGGTATCTCAACATTTTCAAATATCAAATTTGCTCAGTTTACAAAATTCGTTATATCTCATAGCTAAAGAATATGAATTTAAATGAACATTTTCAATTATTAATTTTTCATTACATACATTTTCATTAATAAGTGGAAAAATAAATTTTCTTTTACCGGGAGATGTAAAAACTTGTCGTTCCTCCTTTTTCCTGCGGATCTTTCGCGTAAAGTAACAATTGTTGCAGTTATTTTTGCATACGGTATTACTAATTATTCGTTAATTATCAATTATTTAGCAATTGTAATTGTTATTATTTTATATGGAAAAATCTGTCTATAGACACAGTATAATTGTCGGAGATGGCACTCTTCGAGAGCACAAGCCATCGTGTGGCTAACCAGATATCGATAAGCAAATTAGTCCGCGTGTGTACACCGCCTTAAGCGACCAGGCAAATAAACAGGGTCTCGGTTAATACTCGTAATTCGATTTCCATCATCCCCTATATAAGCGAAATCGACTCTCGCCAGTGTCGTTCGCTTACAAAACTTTCCTCACGAACGTGACTCTCTCCGAGCACGTCAATGGTTCTTTCGATCGTTAAGCGTTGTTGATTCTTCGTACAAAGGAATTTCGTGGAAAATTTCGTACTACTCTGTGACAGTGTGGTGCAGAAATTGGAGAATCCAATCAGGAGATTTTTTAATAAACGGCAAGGGGCGAGGGTTCGTAGATTTGAAGTGGAATAGTCGCAAGTTTGCAGGTGAATAAATCAAACATAGAGCTGTAGTTGTTTCCAGAGTTTTGGTTTGACGAAAATGTGCTAGCGGAGATTGGCGTGAATTGGAAAATTGGTGGAAATTCACTTCTTAGATAGCTCGCATTTTATTCGTATTTATAAACGAACGTGTAACTTCTGGTTGATCAAATATCGTTGCGTCGGTGTGTTGCGACTGAGGGTAAAAGTCAAGTAGCATAAATCTCTTCTTTTCCCTAAGATTTAACTCCACTATTAATTAAAATACAACGATAGCAGATGTAAAAAATATTTGTCCCTTAGAGACTAGTGTTACAAAAGATCTTCTTCGTCTTATAGAAACTCCGAAAATTGTTCTCAAAGCCGTAGTCCAGAATGGGCTTCGAGAAGACAGAGAAAGAGGTAGAAGCTCCTCCGAACGAGATGGAAAGCTACGTAGTCCATCTCCCAAGGTCTTTGAACATCGAAGAAAAGAAATATCTATTAGCGGTGGAACGAGGCGATCTAGTCAACGTCAAAAGATTCATTCAATTTGCCAATAAGGGTAGTGTCAACGTGAGTCCTTCTTCCAATCGATACTTCTTCTTAATCGACTTCGATCGACTTCTACTTGTTGAAAAGGATACAACGTATTTAAATCTTAGGGCAAGTCACTGGACGTGAATTGTGTGGATAGTCTGGGACGCGGTGCTCTGTCATTGTCCATTGATTCAGAGAATTTGGAAATGGTTGAATTGTTGGTGGTAATGGGCGTGGAGACGAAGGACGCTCTTCTCCGAGCGATCGATCAAGAATTTGTGGAAGCTGTAGAGTTGCTGCTCGAACACGAGGAATTGCTGACTGCTAATTCAATGGCCGAGGAAAACCGTGAGTGATCGATGTTCCATCCTGCTATCGAATTTTTTGAATTCGACGAGACACGTGGACGCTTGAGAAAATAGTAAACGATCGAAGCTGACGTTTCTTATAAAATATCCATGCAATCTGCATTTGTAGCGACGAGAGACGTGGTCCACAGTTGGCAGAAGATCGATCCAGCATCCGCGAGATATCCGCCAGAAATCACGCCTCTGATTTTGGCCGCACAGCGGAACAACTACGAGATTTTGAAGCTGTTGCTGGATCGCGGTGCCACTTTGCCCATGCCGCACGACATCAAATGCGGATGCGCCGATTGTCTGCGATCGACGACGGGTAAAACGCTCGAGCAAATAACTATAAAATAAGTTTCTATAAAATAATAACAAGGTTCGTTTTTATTTAAACACTTTTGCGTCTTTTTTCTATCGAGGAAAGAAGACTTCGACGAAAGTACCGTGAGGTGAAATATAAGCTGGACAAGGCTGTAGTTGTTACAATTAAACACCTCGGCTGATTGCTATTGCCGACTTCTTTTCATTGGTCGCGTGATTTATTTTTCACGCTTTCGTGTAACTTCTCCGAACGAGAAGAAGAATGAATTTTTGCAAAGATTTCTCCGAACGAATTTTAGGTTCTATATATTAAATTTAGCCGTCGTAAACATTGTCACAATTTGTTCTCGAGTAAAACGCATAACGTTAAATGTGTAGGTAATCTTCGATTAAGCTAAGTTCCATTGGGCTGCTTTGCACACCCGTTAGAGGTTTTAACGTATTTGCATTTCAGTGTAGCAATTGAGCAGCAATTAAATTCGAGAAGAAGAAAGTTAAAGGATCGCTTAAAAATTTTCCAAATGCAATTATACAAATTTCGAAGTTGTATAGATCTAGAAACTTGAATCTGATTCAAAGGGTATATTACCCTGATATTATTATTTTCTTTTTGTACCAGGCGACCCACTCAGGCTTTCGTCCACGAGGATTTCCGAGTACAAAGCATTGGCAAGTCCAAGCTTAATAGCGCTCAGCTCGCCAGATCCATTGCTAACAGCTTTTCAATTAAGCTGGGAACTTCGCGAACTGACGATTGCCGAACCGGAAAGTAGGGGCGAATATTTGAAGCTTCGACGACAGGTGGAGAGGTAAATTTCCTTCTCTTTCATTTATTTCTTACCTTGTTCGTCGATATTCCATTTTGTCGTGTGAACGAATTAAAAATGTTTAATTCGATAAAGGTAAAGTTTAAACGAGTTTTAGCACTGTAAATACCTAATAAACACAGCTTCGTTCTCCATTCTCGTCGGATTTTGGCTCGTAGAATTTGCAATTTTCGCAATGTTGATGTTTGAACGGCGCAAAGTTATACTTAAAAAATTAATACGATATAGAGCTGTCGCAGTTATAAAAAAGTAAATATAAAAAATACCACGTTTTTAAAGGTAACGAATATCAGTCTTCTCGTCAAATAATTCCCTGTTCCTCTTCAAGTTACAAAGTGTCCTTTCTAATATGTAAACCCACGAGATGTGGAAATATCCTTAAAAGCTTTCGTCGATTTCATTTCAATTAGATTCGCCGTTGATCTGCTGCAACAAGTGCGAACTACCACGGAGTTGCACACGATCCTCAACTATGATCCTGAGGACGAGGAGAACTTGGTCACCAGGAAGCAGCTGGCTAGATTAGAATTGGCCATACAATATAAGCAGAAAACTTTCGTCGCTCATTCCCACGTGCAGCAACTGTTGGCGGCGATCTGGTGAGTTCGTTACAAAGTTGCCTCGATTTTCTGCTCCTGAATTATCCGCATGAAATTGCCACTGGCTGTTTGCAAACTTTATTTCCTATACTACATTAACAATGAACTCGATTATACTCTAACTATTAGACCTTCTTGTTGCGTTTTACCGATATTAAAAGCGATTACCGATATTAAAGCGTGATTCGTACAAATCATTTTGCGAGGAGGAAATTAAACCAGAAGAAGAAGAAGAAGAAGAAGAAGAGGACATTAAGATGACGAGATTGTACTAAGAGGAACATTCAAAGATCTCTCTTAAGGATATAGCTTTCTCTTAATTACAATTTTTCAACTAGAGCAAAAGGAATCTTGGAATAGTAAAGATGATAAAGATACTTGTTCCTCGAAAAGGTCATTGAATTGAGCTTTAGAGATAGGGCGAAGTTCGTTTTCCTAAAAATCAGTTACTTGATAGATTTTTCGTTCCCTTATGGCACAAGTAGGATAATTAGCGGTTCGTTAAAATAAAAATATTAATTCTTATAAAATTACCGATTCACCTAACTGTATACAATGGGCAGACTACGGATGTTTGTACAAATTTAAGGTTCTATAAATTTATACAAATTTATGGTCCTATAAAGAAGCAAAATTTAACCAAAGACTTCGTATTCACTAAACACATACTATGTTTTGGGTATCTTGCAGATTTTTACATATCATACGCATTCTGTGCGCTAAAATGATTCGTCATAAAAATCCGCAATCTAGCAAATTATTCCATAACTTTATGATACCAGTCAATCATTAAGTTATCTAACTGAAATAATTAAATAAATATCTTAATTAATTGCATAAAAGTGTCAAGAGAATATAAATTCTAAATTAAATTATCTTCTTCTCGTTCGTCCATCAAAGGTACGACGGTCTACCTGGCTTTCGGCGTATGAGCACGTGGCAAAAGTGCGGTGTTCTTGCAAAAACTGCCCTCATGTTCCCGTTCTACTCTCTAATGTATCTGCTAGCGCCAAACTCGAAAACTGGCCAAATGATGCGAAAGCCATTCGTGAAATTTCTTGTTCACGCTGCCTCGTACGTGTTCTTTCTATGTAAGTCTCAATGATATCGATAGTTGTTGGAATGAAAGGATCAGACGATGACTAATTGTTCTTTAGTTATTTTGATGCTGGTGTCGCAACGTGCAGAAGTGGAAATAGTAAAGATATTCGGCAGCGAGAAGGCAAAAAGGGATATCGAGATGGAATTAGCAAGACAAAGAGGCGCAGCCCCTTCGTTTCTAGAGGGTGTCGTTGTTCTTTATGTTCTTGGATTCATTTGGCAAGAAATGAGAGAGGTACTTTCTACTTTCTGCTCTATTTCGTTTATTACACTATACTATACACCTTCGAGTTCATATAGAGATATATACTGTATGAAAGAGGTATACTACATTCCATCGATGATAAGATAAATGTATGTTATTTAAAAAATTGGAGACGATCTTGGAATCTTTGAAAAATATCGATCCAGAGAAAATTATACCACAGCTACTTCCATTAACTATCTTAGTCTTAAATTCTGTAGAATTCTGTGGAATTATAAGCTGGAAAATGTAAAGAATTTTATTTTTAGTGTTAGAAATACAGTTGAAGAATCTTCAAAAAGGAATACTAAGATCTCGTATGAAACTAACGCACACGATGTGAAACCGAGTTCGCTTTAGAATAGTAGATTTTAACGCGTTATGTCGTAGAATCGAATAAGAAAAATTAATACGCTACGAATTTCAAGGCCTACGTGGATGGCTTGAAGGCATATTTACGAGACATGTGGAATTTCATCGACTTCACCAAAAACTTTCTCTACATCGCAACTGCGGTCCTTAGAACCGCCGCGTACCTTCAACAAAGAGCGGAGATTAATCAGAACCCTATGGCAGCTTTGGTCCCGAGAGAAACATGGAGCGATTTCGATCCTCAGCTAATAGCGGAGGGTTTGTTTGCAGCCGCTAACATCTTCAGCGCTTTGAAACTCATCCATTTGTTCAGCATCAATCCTCATTTGGGACCTCTTCAGGTACCTGTCATCCCCGATATGGCGAACCTTTTTAATTAAAAAAGTCAATTAGAAATTGAAGAGAGAAATGCTAAGGAGAAAATATATAAAATAGATCAAGGAGACAGAGATATTTGAAAGAAAGGTAAATGGTTAGGATCGGTATAAAAATTTTGCCAAAAATTCAAAGAAAAATCTCAACAAAATTCTCCTTTTGATTCCAATTCTGGTTTTCTTTGAAGAGCTGCATCATTCTTGATCTCCAGTATCATCGATGAGAAATATGTTATCTTCCAGATATCCTTAGGTAGAATGGTGATAGACATCGTAAAGTTCTTCTTCATCTACACGTTAGTGCTTTTCGCCTTTGCTTGTGGCCTAAACCAACTGCTTTGGTACTTCGCCGAATTGGAGAGACGGAAGTGCTACGATAACATCGCGGACCCATCTTGGGATCCTGCCAGCGAGTCCTGTTTAAGATGGAGAAGGCTAGTATTCGTATATCGTAATCGACGATCATTTACTAGAAATTACTTTCGCCAATTTCTCAATTCGATCCGATAGTTACCCTTTTTATAATATTTTTTAATAGATTCAGCAATCTTTTCGAGTCGTGCCAGAGTTTATTCTGGGCTAGTTTCGGAGGAATTGGTATAGAAAGCTTCGAACTCGCAGGTAAACCGAACTTTTGTACTGTAAATCTATCTTATTGTTTCTTTTTAACGAATGAAACATTCGTAAAATCATATTTCTCGATTTTGTTCGAAAAAGCTGTTGGTTTCGTTACGTCGATTTCTGTTTTGAGGGATCAAGACTTATACTCGATTCTGGGGCCTGTTGATGTTTGGCTCGTATTCTGTGATCAACGTGATCGTTCTGCTGAATCTTCTCATCGCCATGATGAGCAACAGCTACGCCGTCATCGAGGTAAATCGCGTTTAACAAGATGACAGAACGAGAGAATTTCGATTCGTAAAATCGCGTGTAAACAGGAACGCGCGGACAAGGAATGGAAGTTCGCGAGGACGAAGCTATGGATGAGCTACTTCGAGGATGGAGACACGCTTCCGCCTCCGTTCAACATTCTCCCGCCACCGAAATTACTCTTCAGACTGTGCGGCTTGCAGAAGAAGAAATTCGAAAGAGAAGCGAGCGATCGCAAGCGGGCACACGAGTCTAAGTAACAACTTATTAGCTGAGCTTATTAGCTTTAACGAGAATTTATCGCATAATATAAATCTAATAATAATACTAAGACTTACAAGCTGTACAGTGGGCTATTTGAAAAATTCATTATTCAATTTCGGTTCATATCTCAGTTTCTGACAATCGACATAAAGCTCCGTTATGTACATATTCGGCGAAATCGAAAGAGAATAGTTTATCGAGAAGAGTTTTGGTAAAATAGCGAAATAAAATAGTTGGATGTTAAGTATGAGACTGTAGAATCTTTTGATAATCCTCCTCGATGAAAGAATCCTTAGTACGCTAAGAGTTATCGTATCCAGCATGGCGTTTTACGAATTTTACGAGGCTCTTCTTTGCTCTGATCAGGTACGGAGCCGTGATGAGAGCTCTGATATGGCGGTACGTAGTGAACTCGCATTCTGAACACGAAATGGATCCTGTTACCGAGGACGATGTTCACGAGTTAAAATCAGATTTATCATCATGGAGATGTGAACTGCTGGATATTTTACACAGGAACGGCATGGATATTGCTGGGGCTGATACTAAAGAAAGAAGTAAGTGATTTCGAGGATTTCAAGAGAAAAGAAACTTCAAAATGTTCCCTGTGGCGTACTTGATGTTTGATAAATTGGTAAATAATAAATATGGTATTGATTTCAAAAAAACGACAAATAAGGAAATAAGGGAATTCTGGAACAACAATATAAAATATAGCATACAGAATATGTGAATAAAATAATGTGAAATAATAATGAATAAAATATAAAATAGAATAATGAAAGAATATGTGAATAAACGATACGAAAGAATACGGGGTATTCGTAAGAATAAAACAATTGAAATAAATAAAGTACTTTTCCTACGATCAATTAAAATCTTCGCTAAAAACTTCAATGACTCGTTCAACTTTTTCATTAATTCTGGCAACCAACTAATTCTCATCGCTTCTGTGGACAATCAGCCGTTCTAGGCAAAAAGATGAAGGTCTGGGAGCGGCAGCTGATGAAAGACTTCCAGGTAGCAGTTCCAGTCTCGGGTACCGATTCCGAAGAACAGCCAGAATCTCTTCAGCAACCGGATGAAGACGAAGATAACATCGCCCGATGGAAAAGGATCGCCAAATTAGCTGTATTAAAATCTGCTAATCATCGTTGGAGCCAGGTGCAAATCCTATTTAAACTTACGTAATGAAATTAACATTTCATTCGTTGCTAGTGAAGAGATAATTAATGAAACATTCCAGGTCGTGGACAGCGCGATAAAAAGCTCTCAAATTGGTAAAAGTAATAGCAAAGCGTCTCTTCAAAATCAATTGAGTTTAAAAGTGGCCATGGAAGAAGCACAGAGATTGAACAATAAGAGTCCCCTGCCACCTGTGCCGCCTGTAGAGCTACCTGAAAGCACAGCCTCCACGATTCTTCATGTTCTTCAGGATATCGTCGAGACTGACGAAAAATCGCATGAAACGTTGCCCGAACCTCCGATTCTTACTCTCACGCCAGGCCACGATGAAACTGTTGTTAAAGTAAGTACCACTTTGTGTCTTAAAACTTTAAATAGATACTTTAAAAGATAAATAAAAATTTATATGCTTATATATTTATTTATGTAGAAATATCTACTATCTGTTTCTATACTTATTTATAATCTATTATATATTTATTATATAGTCGATTATAGTTAATTAAACTTTCATAAATTAAAAGCCTCTCCTGATATTTTTCAAAGACGATTTTGCTGCAAAATCCTATTAATTCTCCAATGGAAAACTTTCGATTTCACGTTTAATAAATAATTTGATTAATCCTCGTAAATTACAAATTTCGCTATTCACTAAATTTTCTTGCAAAATATCAAACCTCGATCTTTGGATATAAAGCTAAAGGAAGATTTTGTAGAAAATTATATTAGTTCTCCAAATTCAAGATTTCTTAGAAATCTTCTCCTCCCTAGTTCTTCTTATCGAAACTCGAACTAAAACCTATGAAAATTCGTAGAGCTTATTCAAAGAAAGAAGTTCTTTAAAAACCTTCGATCCTTGTTAATACGTCCTAATATTTTGTTAATATATCGTTAAAGAATTCAATACTTATAAAATACTATTTAGTTAATTACACGACACAAGTTTCTTCATTCAAAAGTTGTAATTTGTTCGTACCTCGCACCCGCGTACGTTTGTTCTCTATGGGGAATCACCTAATGGATTGCTACTTTCGTTTATAGCCGAAGCCTGTGATGTCGATGGACTATGTCGATGAGAAGCCCGCCAAGATTGCACCACCAGTACCGCTTCGTACGCCGCCGCGAGTCATCAAAAGGAAGTCCGCGAACTCTTCAACGGCGGCCTACCAACAATCGACTGGTAATAACTTTGTCATTTTTATTTAAACAGCACTGTTTTATTAGTACATTCACGGCAGAATTAATCAATACTACTTGCCTTCACAAAGCTCTTATAAATGTCTTCAATACAAGAGAACTGTTTTCTCATTCAAATAAATAATAATAATAAATCAATATAAATAAATATTTTCGTTGATCCTCTGTATAAAAAGAAATTCAGTTTAGTATCTATAATATTTGTAAATGAAACTAAGAAAATGGATATATTTTTATTCTGCGTCTCCGTGTTTGTTTTCCATTAAACTTTGTGCGTGCTTGAGCAGAAAATTTTATAAAAATTCTGCGAGCTATTTTCCTTGCGACATTAATTTCTCTATTTTTTTTCAATTTAGTAGTTCCGATTCCATTTGAAGAAATTAACTTTTTCTTTTAATAATGCTTGTGTTTACAGAAACATCGTCAGCACTCCCCATCCTCACAATGAACAATCCCAAGTCTTCATACGGTTCACCAGTGAGAGCCATGAAGAAACCTAACACTGACACGGAATCCACGTTATCTGCCCATACGGATAGCAAAACGATAAAGTCGCGATTGAAACCTACGCTGAGTCCCAAAAAGAATTTGAACATGCCAGAGGATAGAGAAAAATTAGTGGACATAACGTCTCGATCACCGCGAGTATCGAATAATAGGTCGCCCCGAAGAGGTGGTTGGCTGTGAAACGCTGAATAAATAATATAAAACAAACATAGCTTGTAAAATTTCATTTAGGCATATGAACTGAATTCTTTTATTTTATATTCTTTCAAGTGAATTGTTAAATCCAACATTTTAAAAAGACAAATTGTACACTACACATTTTTACGATATACATAGAGGAGATAATAAATCGTTATCGAGAGGACGGCGTAAAGTATTCATTTTTTATTTCTTAAAAAATATGTATATGTATTAGAAACGTCAGTTTAACGGAATAAAATACAAGCTTGTACAGATAAAGTATCGTATATGTATATATTTCTTTGCTCACGGATACAATCGGTGTCGTGGTTCGATGACGCTGGGCACGAGAAAACAAAACTGAAACAATGCATAAGTTAATGCACTAATCGTATAAAATATATCTCAACATCGTGACACTCGAAGAAACTTTGAATCATGGAATTGACGAAGGCAAATGGCTACTGCCATTTTGTCAGCATTTTATGTGTTCTTTCATCTGAACGAACTCGGTTGGCTACACGTTTTTTTCCACCTCGGGAATAACTTGAATACTGAGGATACCATAGATCAAGTATACTATACTCTCTAAGCAGCTTGCACCACTTTGCTTTGTGGGCCTTTCTGCGTAGAACTGATTTTGTCGCCTAACGACAGCGCCATGCCTTGACTCTTCGCTCTAATACGAATATGTCCGACCACTGGGGCATCTGGTTTGTTCAGTGGCTTCTCGATGGACATATTCGCCAATGCATCCTCGCCGAATATCGATTTCGCGTACATGTTCGCTGCCATGAAACCACATTGTCCAGAAAGGGCCTGAAAATATATTTTTGCCCCTATTTTTAGAAATTTGTCATTTAAGGTTTTGCTTGCCATCGTTAATGACGATGCAAATGTTTCCATTTTTTTTTTTTTTTTTTTTTTTTTAGAATCTTGCTATAATTTTTTTTTCGCTATTTTTAAAGTTGATTAAAGTTTCATGAAAAATATATACATATTTATAAAAAAATTAAATTTAAAGTACAATACCTTTTCTGGAGTGAGACAGCGCATATTTGTAGATTTAAGTAAGTGAGCAAGGTACTCCCTCAAGTCTGATAACGTCGTATTTACAGACACCTTGTTCTCCCATTCGAATTCTGCCCACATTTGTCTGAATTCCAAGTCGGTACACGTTGCTGGCACTATATAATCCATGATATCGATATGTATGTCATTCAACACCACTACGCTCCTATCAGATCCCGCGCCAGATACGTCGTATACTGAAAATCGATGACTTCGTGTTCTTATATGTCTTTGATAAACAAAGTAGCAGCGCAAATCTTTATTAACTACCTATATTTCCAAATATTATTCCATTTTCTGTGGATGCCACTTTTACATTTGCCTTAATGCTTGCGAAGTCTCGAGGAGCAAGCACAATAGGCTGTGGTCTCTCTACAAGTTTCAAGTCGCCCATCGTAGCAAGCTCTAACGTACAATTCTGCAGAGTGTCTTCGGTCTGATTAACGATTAATACATCGAGTACGATGTCGTATTGATTAACGTGAACAAGAGCTTCTGCGTAAACAGGGTCTGAGAAGCCAGTTAATTGGGTAACCTTGCTCAAAGCATTGGGAGTTGGCGCATCTCCACTAGCACCGGGTCTTCCAGCGACCGCAGCACTCAAACTTTGTTCGAATACATCGCCAGCTCCACCTGCTAGGTCCGAACCACGGCTCAATTGTAAGAATTGTATCGCGTCGTCTACTTGAACAACGCTACCTGGCTTCTCCTTTGCCTGTATGAACAAAAGAGTGTGTTTGTATTAAAAATATTTATATGGTACAAGTACTGAGACCAAGACTATAAAAGAATTAAGGAAGAATATATTAGGTAGATTTGAATGCAACCTTTTGATTCTGTGAATCTTCTTCAGCTTTTGCTGTCAGCATTCTGCCAAGAGCTTCACGACATCCCTCTGTGAAAACTTTCTGCACAAGTGGCGTCGGGCAAGCCAGTGATCTCAAGCATAAGGACAAACGTTCTGCATCATCGTGCGTAATTGCCTTAGCAGGGAGACCCGAACGGCCCAACTGCATTACGCTGGACATCACGAACATAGCTTCAGCCTGCATACGATTGCTCTTTTGCACATCTATTTCAAGACTCTTATAACGAAGCGCCAATTTGGCTAAAGTTGTAGCTAAAGACGCGCCTATGAAGAAGTCACCTTCCATCATGTATTGAACTAATGCTGGGCGTTTTTCTTCTTTCTTTCCTGTAATATTAAAAAAAATAAATGTTATATACTGTCTGAAATCAATAAATAGATCGGCTCTTCTCCTTTTTGTTGAGAAAAATCGAATATTTTAATCATTTTCTAGTGAAAAAAAAACAACATACTAAAGTACTTATGGTAAAAAGTAATTACGTGAGGACGCCGCACTAAATGCACTCTGACTAGCATATGTGCCGTCTGATGTGACCAACTGTGCTGGTGTAATTTGTGTGCTTCCATCTTCTGTTGATTTCTCACCAGCCTGACGTTTATTCTCCGCTTCCAATAATGGTAATTCTCCTAAAGCAGCCCGTATGCGACTCAGTACAGCTTCTATGTCTTCTTTCGACGTTGCATATTCGCCAAGAATCCACAACGCTGCTCTATGTACCCTTACCGATCTTATATGTGGAAATACCTGTACATAAAACGCAAGATTAAATTGATTTGTTGAAATATGAGAACGAATATTAATTTGTTAATTTTTACTTCTTTAATATGTACCTCAAGGAGTTTCTCTACAATAAGTGGTCTGAGATTTTCAAATCGCTGGATAGCTTCGCGAACAAATACAAGAACGTCAGTAGCAGCGGCCTCGTTATTCTCAGACAAGAAATCTGTTAATACTGGTATTACTGTAGCCGCCACGTCCGAGAATTTGATAGAGCAAGCATGTAGTGTTCTAACGAGTAATTGTCGATATCGACCAGCGTCTTCGTGTTCTCCGCCAGCTGTTCTAAGCACTTCTTTCTTTAGTAATTGTACCATTTCCTCGATCGTGCGGGTTGTTACCAAATCCATCGCAAGAGCTAATGTTTTTGTTCTAACTTCCAATGCTGGAGAACCTAAAATATGAATTAAAGCCTTAAGCAATTTTTTATATTTCGAGTTATTAGTTTTATTTGTCTTCAGAAATCTACCTAGAACCCTGAGTACATCCATCACCAAATCTTGAAGGACCCTCTCATAAACAGGACTATCCTTCATTGCAATCAAACGATCCAATACGATCAATTTAACATTATTATCGCTTTCTTTAACAACTAATTCGATGTAGCATGAAGCTGCAGCTTTGATCGCCGTAGGAGCATTGGAAAGTGTAACCAAAGTACCAGCTGCTTCATAACGTACAGCAGCACTGGGTGAATTCAACAAACTATAAATGCATCTGATAAAACGAGCTCTCTCTGACGGATTTGCAAGACAAACCTATAAAAATATATGTTTATGAATATTTGGGATTCGATTTTTTTACTATCAATAGCACCTTGTAATATGCACCTTGTAAATTAATTCTACAATAACCAATTGCAATATATCTCCAAAGCTGGGCACTTGATCCAAACAAGCTGCTAAATAAGCCAGTGCTCTGCTCTGATCAGCATGTAACAACATTAAAAATGCATTTCTCCTACAAGACATATCTTGTTCTCCTTCCAAATATTTTGCTATTAATTCTGGAGCATCTGGTATGAGAAATTCAAAATTTCTGTAAATAGTAAAAATAGCCAAGACTGCATTACGCCTAACGTAAGAGTGTCTATGCTCTAAACACGCAATTATTGCGGGCATCAGAGGCTCCAAAAGTTCCGGTTCCTTCAATTTGCACAAGAATCTGAAATATACAAAGGTTAAAAATATACAAGCATATTTTTAAATTAATCTAGCATTTCAATGACTAAAGTAAAGTGATCGATATATTAATACCTCAAAGTCGATCCTCTAACAAACTCATTAGGATGCTGTAAATCCTTCCTGTAAGCATCGCAAACTAAAATCATCTCCTGAAGCAATTTTCCATCGGGAGAAGTTTTTGGTACAATTTCCCAGAATATCAAAAGCAGCTTCTTTATGGTATGATCCTGTAATGGTAATACAAATCTAATGATAGTCATCAAAAGCCCAGGCAGGCGTTCTCCACTTAAGATCATGTGAATGGTTTTCTTAAGAGCATCGATCTTTGTCTGAACATCTCCTTTCTCCAGATCTTGTTTTAACTGAAGTTCGTTTAAGGGTTCAGTATCAGTTGGAACGTTTATCAAAGTATAACAAGGTTGTTCGGCAATAGTACTCATTTTTGCGGTTACTCCACACTATGTCAGAAAATTTTTTCTTCTACGACCTGCAAATTAAGAAATCTGTGTATGATTTTCGACTGAATAACCAAAATTGATTGTGTGATATATTAATCGTAAAATACATTGGAAGTGAGGTTAGGTTACCGTCCACTATACGTTTACTTTGCCACATTGAAAACAATACTATAGATTGTGTTTATTGAGCTTGACATACCTGATCAAAAGAAAGTCGTACGATAACAAAAGGCAACAATATCTTTCAATTGGTCAACTGACATTTATACGAATCCCGAAACAAGGAAAACAGCATACGTGTCAAACCCCTGCACAAGGGGACTATCCAGACTATAAATAGATAGCGCCACAGTCTACGGTTTCCACGTAGATGAAGTATTTTTGAATTTGTCATTTTATTTCTTTTTTAAAATATTCTTTATATCTCGTCTTTTTGCGAATATAAGATTTACTGTCATTCTTTCTTCTTTAATTCTATAATACTTCGATTTCAAAACAACAAAAGATCATGTTTTAATACAAATGTATGAAGAAATATCTCTATAAAACCTATATGTAAATCACACGGTAAAAAATGTTTATAATTACGTAATATTAAATTGTTCGTACTTCTTAAAAGGCTATGTCACTGATCACAGAAAATATTTAAACACATCATTTTCTTAATTGTAATTAATTTTAAAGAGGTTATTGTTTTGGATGAATTTAATTATTAATATTGTTAAGGCACATTTAAAAATTTGCATTTTAAATTCGTACGAGTTGAAATTTTACTGAAGATCTAATAATAAATTTAAAGATTTAAGAATAAATGTATCACAAATTACAAAAATTTAAATGTTTTTTCAAGATTTCTTAAATAAATTAAATAATTAATCGAACTATCTGATTAAATTACAGTTCTATTAAAAAGCAGGTATTCACTCGCACCTTGTTTTTGTTTACTCTTCACGCGAAGATTCGTAAAAAAAAAAGTTACAACTAAAATTGTTTCCACAAATAATTCCGAAATGAAAGTAAAGAAGAAAAAAAACAAGAAATAAAATCTATACTTACTAAATAAAGCGTTTAACCCATTAATCGAACGAGATACATTGTTGCTGAATATTATTAATTTATTTCCTTCAAAGATAAATCATCTCGATTAGCGAACTGCCTCAAGTGGAGCACTACTGACCTAGAAAACAAACTGAACTAAATAGATTGCAACTGCGTTCAAATAAGCGAATAACCCGTTCGCGAACTTCGCCAACGAAGTATTACACGCGATAAAAATACTTTGAACAATTCCACTATTAAGGAGAATAAAAATGAAACAATAATTTAGCGATTTAAATTTTGTAAGAAGAACGGATATTATATCGCTTTATGGCATTGGAGTCATTTTGTTGCAAATAGAATCGCTCGATGGTATTGCATAATCGCGTTATCACTTGTATAGAATATTCAAAAATAATTATGTTGCGTTTCGAGTAATTACAGCATTTTTCATTGATAAACAGGATGACCATATGACATATTACCGTATATGTATACGTGATTAGATCTCTATGATTGACAGGCGCATTTTTCTCTTTGGGTAATAAATATCCATGTGGAATTTTATTGAGCATAACATATGTCTAAAAATTTTCCATGTAACATATGCGAAACCGCTCTTTTTTATGGTTTTTTTTCACATTTTGCTGCGAATATTATCTTTGCGAAGTTGAAAGAATTAAAAAGAAGCATCAAATTGAAAGAATTACAAGTATGGAAACTTTTAATAGGTTTCCAAAAATCAACCAAATTTTATTGTAATAGAAGAACCTTGTTTCGTTATCAAAAGAATAAAAGCAAATACTCGAGCGAATTTCAATTATAATCGGATTATGATGTAGATAGAAAGAGGCTAATATATCTTCGAGCGGATTAAAAGTACACATCGGTAACAACAAATTGTGTAATATGAGATAAACTTTTTTTCAATTATTCATTATATCAATGAACATCAATATTCAGTGAGACCATATTTATCAACTATTAAAAGTTTAAGGCGTCTCTTTTTATCCTGTACTAATTTTTTATTAAATACGTATTTGGAATAAATATTTTGCAATTTCTACGTACATTTTCAGATTAGTTACAAACTTTACCAATATAGCCAGGACAATCGTGTCTGGTCACAATGCCAATGAAACTTCATAATACCTAAATATTATATAATCTTGTATTCTATCGTTACGTTATTCTATATCGTATATTACACGTCATTTCGTGAAGCAATAAAATATCTTACATAATGCATGCAATGTGGCCATACAAATTTTCTATGGTAAATGTTAAAAATTTACATAATATTTCCAGCTAGTCAGCGTGGGTATTCGGTTGCCTCGAAAGTTTCTTTCGTTTCATAAGGAAATACACAAAAGATGCACAGATGCACAACAAAAAATGCATAAGATGCATGCAAAAATGCATCTATTATTTCCTTATAAAACGAAAGAAACTTTTGGGACAACGTAATATAAACCGCTAACCCGACTAGAACCGATTAGAGAAATTCGCATTGATGGTGGCTGTTAATTTTTCGAGATTCCAACTCGATGAAGCGGTTTTATGGCGTCAGACGAAATTAGCAGCTAGATCGCGCGCGCGCCGGCTAATTGCAAGCGTCTCGACGTGACGCCGGAGCCGATCCTCAATTGCTTCTCGTCTCTGTCTTACCTACTTTTTTCGATTAACTCCTATTGCATCGGGCGTTGCACGCACGAAGGGGGTCAGACACGCGTTTAACTCGTTCTGGCCATCTCTCCGCCATAATCGGCACCGTCCTTTTTTATCTCTTATTGGCGTAGTTTCACGGAGTTTCAGCCCGATCGTCGGGAATATCACTCATTATTGCCACAAAGAGCTTCGCGTTCGTCACGCTGTCGGCGTCTCCTTTGTTGTTTCGATCGCCCGAATCATTTTCTATAGTTGAACGAGCTATTGTCTCGTTTCGAACGATTCAGTTTCCGCCGGTAATTGGTATTTCGTTCGTCGTTTTACGGTCTATGCATATAATTTAATGCCTCTGAAGCAATTTCAATTTATTCTGTAAATTGAAATGCAGAGGAGAGAGAATGTCGTAAACGTTGCTTTCGTCCAGCTTCTCTTGCAATTTTATTTAACTGCGTCTATAGAAAGACTAGCAGCTCTGATGATAATTTCTATAATAACAATCGATTCTTCCCATTAAGTACGATTTTTCGTAGAAATTTACCTTTAGACAGATGCAGTTTCACCGTATCTTCTTGCAACGAATAAACTTGTTGGAAATAAATCGGTTGCCTTTTAAGAAGTCCGACGTTGACAGCGAGATTGAGAAATTTGTGAAAGGATGAATCAACGATGAAGGTTGACCAATTTGTCCAAATTCCTATACAGTCAAATACTTTAATACGTGATCAAGCAGCTTACGATTACTTCTACATATATGTGCGACATTCTTACATCTTTTAATGACGTAATGATAAGAAACTGTATTAAGCGGCAAGAGGCAATTACATTCATCTTCAAAATTCTACCTTCCCCTGTTATAGCGAAATAATTATTACGATGTGGTAAACTTATTATCTACTACGTGTGCGAACATAAAATTCCAATCAAATTACAACTTATATTTAACTGTAGCATTCTACTTTCATCCTCGATTTAATTCTTCACTTTCCTTCTTGCAAATTCTACTTTCACCCGCTGCTTGTCCAACTTCTTTATCCAAACGTAAGAAACTCATTAATTCAGTTCCTATTCTGTGAAACTTAGTACTAAACGATATTGCAATTAACATACAAAAATTCCACCTCTAACTGAACTGAAATTGTTTCCAACATTGTTTCGACCGTATTTTATTTTTTAAATATTAATCTAGCTAAATAAACATACAATAAAATATTATTAGAGGCTATCTTATGGGAGAAGATAAACTTGGATAAAGCGAGTAAAATCTTTAGACAAGACACAACATCCTAGTTAATAAGTACTTTATTTCCTTAAAGATTCTCAACACACGCCTGAGAATTTAAGTACGATCGATTGTGTAATAACAGTCATCGTTCGGATTTTCTGCCCCAAAAAGGACCAAACTTTCTTTTGTACAAAAATTATTAAAATTACTAAAGTTCCTTGCATGGCATATTAATGATAATCTCGCGATTCATTACTAAACTCTGGAAAAAGTTGAATAACGAACCGCAAAGTTGTCGTTAATATCCCATGCAAGGAATTATTCGTGGATTGTCGTAGCATAATTTCGCATTCGGGCAGCATTTCGTGGCAACGTGTTGGAAGATCTTCTTGTTCAGACTCTTCGAACTTCTGGGCATTCTGTTGCCGATCTCATCCTGAAGTTCTTCCAATTCTTCAGAGGTTAAACTTAACCCGAGAAGATCTTGCATATTCTGTGAACCTTCCATAGTCTCTGTAAGGAAAATCAATTTTCGATTCGTTAATCTTCGATATTCCTGTTCTGGCAAGGTATTACGAGAAAATACATGTACATTGTTGTATGTGTAAATTCTTGAAAAAAAGAAGCAATTTTCAACTCGCGTATTTCCAATATTCAAAAGTGAATATTCCAAGATTTGTGTTAATAGAAAATTACAAAATTCCTACCAATACAAATATAAACAACCGTGTGGAATATTACCATCGCGTAGATAACGAACTATCAGCTGGAAATTCTCCAGGGATCGTTTTGTCCTTTCTCCCTTGCAGCTATTGATAATCACGTCCCTGGCGATGTTTTTACACTGTAGGGACTGTCGGCCTGTCGTGTCTGCTATCGAGATCTCGACAATTGCGAGCAACATCGCCGTGAATAACGCCGCTCGAATCTGACACATATCCACCAATGATACTGTGTCGACTAACTTGCAACAAATAACGAACCAGCTGTTTCCTCAGATCGAGAACGCGAGATCGTCGATTCGTCGGTCCTTCGGCTACTCCATGTATCAACCACGGTCCTTCGTACTTTTAACGAGAAAATTATCAGCTTGAACGTGTCGCCAGACCGACTTTGCAATCGGGTTTGTTTTACTCGGATAGTTGGATTTTGTGTTCGTTTTATCGTCACGAAAAATATTATTGAGGTCAAGAATGGTTAAAGATGGAATTATTATTACGTATTAATTATGACGCCATTCGAGTTTTGGATTATTGCAGTTGAAGTAACGCGTTCCTCGAGACAAGGGCGTTCATTATTAATTTATTATCATTCATTATTATTCATTACTATTAGTATTTGTTATTCGTATATTATTATTATAATTTTATATATTCATTTGCGTTTATTATTCACAGATATTAATACTCTGTAAGCTTTTAGATTCGTCGACGTTTTAAAGTAACTAAAAATAAAAATTTATTTATACAATTTACAGTAACTTATTCGTAGATCGCCGCAATGTTTAGGCTGTTTCTGATAATTCAATAAGGAAGCTCCTGAAACAAAATTTTATTAATTTCGAATGAAAAATCAATCACCATAGTTAAAGTTTCGAAAATATATTTCATTTATTTGCATCGTAATGCTTTTACGTTTACATTATAAATTGAGCTTTTGTTTGAAATATTTTGTCGTAAAATCATGGAACGCAACTGGGATATCGCAACAATGTGGATCATCCTACGTACTTATTCTTTTGCAGAAATAAGCAAAATACGCAAACTTAGACACAACGTAATTTCACGTCGAAACGTATCACGATATTACCACATCGAAATATAATTACCAATAGTCATCACTTTTCACTAGCAGGTAGGTTTCAATTGCATTTAATAAATACACTGTACATTTACAAATAAATATCGCTATCGTATCGAATCGAATAAATGTCCAATTGCATTTAAAAAGAATGCGATTAAGCTTTGCAGACACACTGGTGAATTTGTAATGAAAATTACACCATAAGATGATAGGTTTCGTAAACAGAGCAAAACTCTGCTCTGCAATATTCCGGAGTTTATAATCGAACTTGAGAAAACCATTTGTTAAGCCATGATTTTCAATTTTCCACCTTTCCATTTTCTAAACCACGTTCATAAAAATATTAATTCGCGTACAAATCCGCAGTTTAGCGACAAGTATCCAGTCCAAGCTCTTTCGAAGAGTTGCACGCTAATCATTCACACGGATAATCAAATTGAACGTCAAATTTCGCTTCTGAGAGATCCATACATCCATATATACAATATATTAGGTCGTCGATAAGTTTCTTTCGTTTTATAAGGAAATATTTGATGCACATTTGTCGTTTTATATTATTTTATCGAATTACGTACGATCCATTTTGTTCTATCAAGCTAAAGATCACAACGATCGACAGATTAGGTTTCATGTTTGAATAAAGATGCATCGTTATAAAAGACGCGTCTGTAGAAGAAAGACACTTTTCGGACAACCTAATATATTGTACATATATACACACCAATATATCTCGATGCGTGACTTCAAAATTATAATGACTCCCGGCGTTCTTTATGAAAATTGCCTTGAGACATATCCCATTAATCTCAAGGGTTAAGACACTCTAGCATTGATTCATACTCTGTTTATCTCCATTCGAATAAGAGAACACCACTTACGACTTACAAATAATCACTGCATTCAAACAAAATTAATACGTCATCGCCCATGTATGTACAAGACGCGTGTACAAGGCTAATACAAAATTTTACTTGCCAATTTCGCGACCAAAAATCCGTACGTTCGAATTGACAAAAGAAATGATCTGAGGACGATCTCTTTATAAAAGCGAGAGATTCTGGATGAAAAATCGAACGATCCTACGCGTTTCGAGATTTGGATCGTCCGTGTATTGTATCATCCGCAGCTGCTTAGCACAACGCGGCACTCCAATGACGATTGAGAACAAAAATAATTCAATAATTCGCAGGTCATACTCGCACGCTGGTAGACCACGTTCGCAGATCAGGTTCGCAGGCCATGTTCGCAGGCCAAGTTCGCAGATTAAGCATGCACGTTGGCACGTTCGCAAGGCACATTCGCACGCTCGCAGGCCACGTCCGCGGACCAGCTTCGTAGGCCATGTTCACAGACCATGTTCGCAGACTAGGTACGCACGTTCGGAGGCCGCATTCGCGGGCAACGTTCGCGGAACAGGTTCGCACGTGCTGAGGCCACTTTCGCAGGTTTGCAGGCCACGTTCTGACGTTGCGCAGTGCGACGTTTCAACGAGGATTGGGTACAAAGATCAAAAGATGCATACAATGTGTAGCTTTCCCGAAATTTGATATCGGCGGCTGCGAGGCGAGTGAGGGTCTGTTTGCCGAGTCTTTTAGTATTTTCCCTGCTCCCTGGCTCAGTCGAAACATCTTCAATGGCTATCTCTTCGCCTAACTACACGCAGTGACGTTTAAGTAAATAGCGCCGATGCCAGGAACAATCTTACCGTTCTTTCGTAAGTATCGCGTAGAACTCATTTTGTCTCCCTTCCGTTTCGTCAGATACTTCGCTGACATTTGATAAAGAACAGAATTTTTGTGTTACTTTTAAAATGTTCTTAGAATAGGGGTGGGAAATTCACTAAAAAAATTACAATACAGCGTAACAGTTTGTAGCGGAACAAAACTTACATAGCAATGTAATAGAATATCTTCTTGGCACGGAACGATAAAAATTACAGGCGTGGATTAGACCATTTTTTTTTTTTTTTTTTTTTTTAATAATTCATTAAAGAAGGGAAGAATCTTTTTAATTGAAAATTCCAATTACAGGCGTCTGTCTATTTAACGAGAATCGACAAACAAGAATATAACGATTGAGCGAGCGAATTTTCAAGCGATTAGATTCTGATGTACAAATGATTCTTACTAATCCTCTATCGATCATTGAGCGAATTATCGTTTACATTTACCATTTACTCACATACTACTTACTCAAAGACCGATGATATTCATCGACTAATAAGATCAACATCGAACGATGTTTGTTTCGTTTTCTGTCCACTGCATTCCGCACTGTGCTTCTGGCCGAAAGTGCACTCGCACGGAGGATTGCGAGAGAGAAACGATGTCCCGTAGTGGGTTTGCTACTATCATCCAATTTACAAGCGAACCGTGTGCAGCGGTTAATAGCTGTCGGAATAATGGGCATCGTGCAGGTAGTGATGGGATCGAAACGATACGGCAAACGTAAATCTTTCGGATAATAAATGTTTCTTTCACTTCTGTCGTTCGTCTAAGACGTCGTTTCTTTTGTTCCTTCTCTTTCATATCCCTATGTCGCGGACAAACAGATTTCGCGAGTAGTCGTAAAGTTTATTTCTGCGCCTAGAACGACGCGTGTCGTGTGGTCCTGCGCGCTTTCAAAGACCGTATTTTTGGATCTGCAAAGTACTCCTCCAAACGGTCGTTATACACGTCGTAATAATTAATACCGCCTTTGCTTGTTGAAGGTTATGGTTTTATAAATCCTGGTTTTATAGAGAGGAGGGCGAGTGCAGTGGGCTACGTTCTCGGGACTTACGCTTTGCAATTTGAAGAACATTTGATTTTTAACGTTTCTGGAAATCTCTCTGGGTTCTTTTATCATCGAACTGACGAAAATACTTTCTCGGTGTTTTCAACTTCTAACGTGATATTTCTATTCTGATCTAAGCGAAAAATTCTTTCAGCGCATCTTCGATTCTCTGCTTAAATTTTCTATAAATGCACAAACATCCATAGTCTGATAACGATAAATCGTCTTGTAACTTTTGAACAAATCTGTATTCGCGAAACTTTCTTCTTTTCCTCGAAGTCACTCTCTGATCCAACCGAACAAAAGTTTACGCGATATTAATATTTCACGAAGATTCAATTTTTTAAACGCCTAATATCTTGCCTTTATAGCGTGGATCTCCGTTAGGGAACGAACACGATTGGCGACTATTAAATTCTATGAATTCCAGGATTTTCTCCTTATTTTATAGGAATTCATATTTCCCGGCCAAAGTAGGTATTACAGATTCGAGTATCAAGTGGATAATAATTCTTAACTACAAGCGTGCTAACAAGAGCGATTTCTGATTTTAAAGAAGCACCACAGAGTGTCGCGAGTTATCTGTCACGAGATCGCCTAATAAAGACCGAATTCTCGAACATCTTTCTACTGGGCAGAGAACGAGGAGGCTGTGCTCGTTCACGCTCTTTGTGCGCGACTAGCGTGTTCGACACGTTGGCATCAACGTGACCTGTTAATGGTTCAATCTGCCACAAGATGCGCCAAAATACATTCTCAGAAACAATAATTCTTCTACAAAAGACGCTCGGCGAACGTTCCCTTTGGAATCTATTAATTTTTACTAGGTTTTTCAAAATTGGCCGTGTAAAAGCTAATTATTTTTTATGAAATATATTACGTTCAATGCGTTTATTAATTAACGTTATCTATAACGTTATCTCCTCAATTTCTGCGTAACAAATATCGTACAAAATATAGCTTTCGAGATTCTAAGACGTATTATGACTCCATACTAGAAATACTGATAAAAGATGAAGCGCAAAAAATTGGTAATAAAAAGAAATCAAAATGGATAGGATGAAATTATAATGCAAGGGACAAGATAAGCTTTTATTCGTATATGTTGCAAAAGAATCGTTCAAATCGTCAGAATATAGAAAATTTCTACGAAGAATTATCAATTTGTCGCTTTGACCATTCTGGTAGTTCCAGCGTTAGATAAAGGTATTGAGTTTCCTTCCAATTTCACGTACTTGAAAGATATGTCAGATTATCTATCATTAAGGGAGCCTGTTCACCGTTTATGCGATACAAAAGCCAGGAAACATTAAATCTTGTAGGGTATTCTGCGATTTAACTAAGCAAAAACATCTTTTTCTACTTTCTTTTGACTTTTACATATCAAATTCTAACTTTCCGTGTAACGGGTTAAAAGATCTTAGAATACTACGATATACGTAAAGATAATTTTTCCAGTTGTACGTATCCAAGAGAAAGATATCGAACTAACGACCGTAAAACCACGTTTTCAAATTGAACTTTGGATTTGCACCCTCGAATTTTGATTAAGGATTCGAAAAAGCACAGATTAAGAGATCACAAGAATGAAATACGTATTTCTGTTCGTTGTAAATATTATAATTATCAAATATTTTGGAGCGGGAGAAAAGGTAAAATGAGTGGGTAACACGAGTATGAAGAATCTCGAGGGGTAAAAAAAAATCGAACAAAAATGTGTCAGTTTAAGCGTTCGTGTATTTTTTATGCAAATTCTAGCAGATAGAACTGAACAACAATCTCCATGAATATTTTTTGACAGCACGCGAAAATCGATCCCATCGCTATCTGCAAGCCGGTTACGCAAGAACTCGCCACGTGTCTCGTATGAATCGCAATCTTCTATGATAGACGTGACAGAACAGGAAGGAGGAATGAGATTGCGAACAAGTAACTATTCGATTGATATAAATATGTAAATCGTTTCTCGTTATACATGACCCGTGGCGAACGTAGGATTTATTTACAGTGATTGAACATGAGTGACGAGAAAATGGGAAACTATGTACATAAATGCGCTTGTGAAATGATATTTATGAATACTTGGTGGAAGAAGTATAGTGAATTGTCTACCATTTTTACAATAGACTTATCCATGTTTTGTACGTTACATCCGGACTTTTATTATTTAAGAAAGCTCATTCGCATTTGATGCGTTTTAATACATAGGCGTGTAAATTAAATTGATGCAGTATCGGGGAAAATTCATCGAAAGCTTTATTTAGGAATAGAATACTAATTTGGTCGTCAAAATAATTTCTATATTAGTTTTTAATCTTCCGATCCGTATTCAAGATTGTCGGGAGAATTTACGGACGATGCTCGTTTAGAGGATATTTATATATTTATAAGAAATTTAAATAGCCGATGCAGAGATATCCAAAGTGTTCGAGGCACAGTATGAAACAAATTTCTATTTACGTAATAGTTTTAATGTAATACAGAAAATATGCATAAAAATCCGCAGTTTGGTCATAAAACAGGAAAATATTTAGATCTAAAATGATTACTTACAAAAAGCTATTAAATCTAGATACATCGAACTAATTTACACACCTAATATTAAAAAAAAAATATATATATATATACATTCCATAATAATAATTATTCATATTGTTCTATTTTTCATAAAAAATAATTATTACTATAGAATTTTTCCAATGTTTCGCTATACTTCTTTCGATACTTCGCTAAGTCCGTATACGCTACCCGTTACGTATACTCTCGAAACAGTAGAATTTGAAATGGCACACTCGAGCGTTCAAAGTCGAGAGTCGAATTAAATAAATTAACTAATACAACTGAAAACTAGTGGCGAATGACGTCAAACACATCTGGTGGTTCGCGACCCTCGAATTATTATGCGCCGTTCGAGCGTGCCTCGAGTATCTCACTATGCAGTACAGAGGCAAAATTGAACGCTGTTAAACAACACGGCTATTTTCTATCGCAGATATATCCGTTTATTTACACCTACATAACTATTTACTCGTGTTTCAATTTGCAATACACAACTGCGTCTCTTCTTTACTTTCTTCTTTCATCTTATCGAGTTTGTTGCTTGCGGATCGCAATATCCGCGTAATGATATTTTGTAAAACACGGCACTTTTGTTTAAACAAATTTTTAAATCGTTCAATTTTGCCTCGATTTAATTCCAATGCTGTGCAACAGTTTCTCTTCTTTTCATGCAGAACGAGAATTAACGCTGTCCAGGCTGAAAAATTCCGAGAGCTTTCCTCCTGCTCTTTTACATAATTGTATTAAGCGATTCGAACTATTCAGAAGTCAATCTGACCAACTTGATTGGAAAATTGGTTCTGCTGCTTGTAAAGTCAAGCGGTAATTGCCTGTTACGGTATTTAAATTGTGAAATTTTGGAAATTCTCGAATGGTTCGGAGTCACGCAGAATCTAAGCTCGACTCCGTAGAGGTGAATTCTTTGATTCGCGAAAGATAAAGCGCTATCGCATGTTCTTATTCGCAATAATTTACTAGTTAATGATGTTAGCGAATTGAATCGAATAGGATAATCATAGGATACGTAAATTGTAAAATTTCATTTGTTTTATTACCAAACTTATTCCATTATTCGTGTGATTCGTTTAACCCTCCTATGGAAATTCATCGAAATCAAGAAGGATACGATTAAATCGTGAAAAAATTGATTAAGCACAATCTGACATTAAAGACCGGATTGACTTCTTTCTATTCGAAAAAGACACGCAGATAAAAACGAAGCGAGAAATTTTCCACCTAAACCTCATCATCCAAAAGGGAATCGCGATTCTGACTTTGTTCTCCGAGAAAATTCCGACCGCCTCGCATGTCTCGTTTCCCTCTCGGTTGCTCGGTATTTCTTCCCATCGTCCTTAGTGACTAGTTCGTTCAGCACTAATTTATTAAATGTAGAATTCCTTAGCTCTAATACTAGTGAGATCATTGTTCGACAAGGGAGCTGAAAGTGGCCGGCAACTAAAACGAGAGGAACGAAACGGAGAAACAAAAAAGAAAAAAAAGAAAGAAAGAATCGCGAACGAGTCCGACTAAGCTTATCTCTCGTATGTACATTTGTGTGTATGTGTATGTATGCATCTCATTAAAAAAAAAAGAGAGAGAGAGAGAGAAAGACACGAAGAAAAATAATAATAATAAAGTAAAATAAAACGAAAAAATCGAGCAAAAAAATATATATACATAGACTTATTGTATAGGGATAGGTTAGACGTGTTACAACACTGGATTTAAGTCTTTCTCTAGGAGATCGCGCGCGACTGATTGCCCGGATCGGTTTTTCCAATTTATTACATACGTATAGCTTCTCCGTTTTTTCGGATTCAGCCGCGATTACTCGTGAATGTTTATGCTCCGCGTCACGAGCAGTGCTTCCAGAGACATCGAGCGTCGTTTTTCAAGCGATGCGATGGCCCATGTACGAGAAATCCACGAAAATTCACGATCTTTTTCCCATCTTTTATATCTTTTTTCCTGTTTTTTTTTTTTTTTTTTATCCATTTGGTAAAATACTCGACTAACGTGTTAAAAATTGCAGAGTAGATTAGACTGTAAATTTCCAAGTCGACGATTCGCGCCGTGGATTCGAAGGGAGAACGATCGAACGACTTACTCTTACTCGTCTCTAATCTCTTTTCCTTCTCAACTGCAGAAAATACAACGACCAATTTCTCACTATTTTATGGGACTAGACATCTTACTGATTGCACGCTCTCTTTCGTCCGCCTCTGTCCTCTTGGATCAGCTTCCTCACGCTTTCTTGTCCATTGGCCTCATCTCCCTTAGATATTTTGTTCCCTCTTGCGCTTTTGTTCTTTTTGCTCGTCTAGCTCTCTTTGTTTGTTACGATTGTTTCGAGTTCGTGGTCTCTTCGACTGTCTCGACGGGTGCACGAACGAAGTAGGAAAGAAGTTAGAACACAGAGAGTTCGATGCTAAGATGAGAGAGGTGCTTCAAAATGGCGCCTCACGGGTCGTTGCTTTTGGCTCCGTTTCTACCTCTTTTTTCAGTGGCGCACCCGCTTTCACGCCCGATGTCTTCTCTAGCATCTGCAACGAGAAATAACAACTCTTGTTAATCGCGAATTCCTTTAAATTCCTTCTTCGATTCTAAAATACAGACGTCTGGAATTCGAACGATTGGCAGTTTGCTTGATTATCGATTATTAACTAAATAACGCTCGAAACTGTTTACTTAACATTTCTGCGAGTCCGATTATTTAATCTTAGAGCACAAATATTCGTTATTTTTATGATCGACAATTTGTTCGGTTATCGGTCTGTCAATTAATTAATATTTCAAACTATTATGTAAGTAGAAATTTCTTTGATCTCGTTATTTAATCCTAGATCACAAACATTCGTAGTTTTTATAATTCGAGAATTTGTCTGATTATCAATTATTAAGTAGATAACATTTTAAACTATATCGCTCAATAAATTCTGCGATACGGTATCGCAAAGATAAAAATTTCTATCAAGTTGCAAATTTTTTATCAACATTCGTGCTTTTTAAGAACACGTTGGGTAATAAGAAGATTTTCAGCGAAAGGATGAGAAATTTAATTTTGGGTTTCCGTGTTTTTTCTCTTTTATTGGGCGTAAGATTGATTCGGGGAAAAAAATTGCTCGAGAGACTATCGCCTGATACTTATGCGGTATATCGTAATGTTGTATCGTTTGCAAAATACCATTGAGAAAAGAGTAATTTAAAAGATAAAAATATGCACGTTGCAGATAAGAACGTCAGACTGGGAAATAAATGCAAACACAGCTCGATACTCTGATCTAATCCCTTATCATCTTTGTTTACTTATTATTGGATCTCGTTTAATCTCTGTAATAATTCGATAATTCTCTAACACTATGGAAATTTTATTGTAAATCTGCTGATTAGTTAAACGGTATTCATCTGCGGAAAATATTTATTTCGCACAGATTAATTAAAACACTCAGATAGAACTGTCCGAAGGAAGAAGAGAAACGATAGTTTGCGATGGTGGTAGATACCTTGCCAAGACGACGACGCCTCTGTCGTCGATGCCTGCAGCCGCAATGGCCGGCGCGATGCCTTCTCAACGGGTTTTTCCTGTCACAGCCGCCGGCGTCGTCGTCACGGTCCGTGTTAGCCCCCTTCTTTCGTGCTCCCTTCGACCCGTGGATTTTACATTTAATTGTACCGTGGACGTAGTCGATGTCCGACCTCGATCTCTCTTCCAACGACGACGAGGTTGCCGACCTCGTGGACAGGTACGGGTATTTTTCTATCCAGACCGGGCTGTTTCTGTAAAAGTCAGAGACAAACGTGGCGAATAATGAAAATCAGCAGCGCTGTTTTTTGAACTCTTTCGTGTCTTAGCCTGGAAGTTACAAGCGAAAGCGCAGTGAGTGCAGAACATGATGGATATCGCGAGGGAAATGTGCATGCCTTTGAAGGATGCTCCGTTCTATGTGTTTGAGAAACATCGAACGTTTGGTTGTATAAGAGTTTCTGACATTTTCTTTTCAGGATTAATTTATTAAACGATATCACGTGCAATATTCTTTACTTTTTAGATTCCGCGTTAATCATAGATTGTAAATCGGATATTACAATATATCGTTGCATCGTAGAATTTTTAGATTGTTTCACATTAAACGTATAACATCCTTGAGTTACAAAACTCTATTGTAAGATCATTTTCTGAAAAGAATAATTAGATAATGTAATACAAAATCTACGACTATAAAGAAGAAGATTCGAAGGAAGACTAGAACCATCCTTTATACTGGAAGGGTTAATTAACAAGAAAGTGCAGATGTTACGGAAGATCATTTGCTTCCTTGTTTCTCCGATAAGCTTAGTTCGTTCGTGCAAGGAACCTAGCGGACATACATGAAGTACGAGTATTCGTAGTTGCAAAGGAGGAAATAGAAAGGTGTCAGTGAAGTATTTGACAGACGATTGATTAATGAATAAAGAGGTTTGTTAAGTTACTATAAATTACTCGTTGCATGAAATCTATGATTATTCTCATGCGCTGCGAAGTTGCGAATTTTTACATTCTGTAATTACTTCTTACAAAGCGTATACTCGTTAGAGTGTAAGAAATCATTCGTGAAGAGATTATCGTACTTCGATGTGTACATGTCTGACGAGAAGTCAACTGAAGTTATTCTTAATTACGATTAATGTTCTTCGTCGGTAGTTTGAAAAGTCGTTGATGAAGCCGGCCATGCAATGGAAAATAAAACGTAAGAAAATCTCTTCTGAAAGGCAGGTAGGTTGATTTTCGATACTAAATCTTATTCAGAAAGCGCAGGAAATTAAATTCGATAAAAAAAAAAGAAATTCGATATCAAGAAAATTCTATGTGCTCGCGATGGATGCATTAACGATGAGTGCAAGCGTTTATGGAAGTTCACGCTTTTGTCAGGATAAATTAAAAAAACTCGAATCTGACTGGATATCATAGCCAGTAATTTCTTTGTAATATTCCGTGTACTTTTGAATATCGTATAAAATTTTGCGCTTTTAAATGCAGTCATAAATGTACAGGCATTCGCGGTCTAACAGAGAAAACAAATTATTACATAATTATATTAAGCTTGTATTTCGAACAAAGCTAGAAATAAATGTTTCGAGCTCCTAGTAAATAGAAATGGATGTAAGAGGTTAAGAACCACGCCTGATAATGAATTACGTTAAAAAGATACTACGGGAAGATATAGATATTATATAAAAATAAAACAGTTGAAAATTGTAATGTGATGTAACGTAATGTCTTACATATTCAGATAAACTTTTAGTGTAATTATTGATATAAGCTGGTAAGTAAATATGTTACCAGTGATGAAAGACGTTGAGATTGGCGCATATCGATACTTAATTATTAATAATTGATAAGTATAACAATTATCGATGTACTTCGTGCGGCGATACACGTTTTATTTTCGTTACTTCGTAAACTGTTTATAAGGTACCGAACCTTTTAAATCCATTTATCTCGTTTGTAGGTTTAACATTCTCATTTTCCGGAACTTATGTACATATTTTTCGGTCCCCATTTTTTATTTGCTTAAAATATGATTCATGCAGCATAAAATAATTTTTCTCATATTAAAGTGATAGATAATGATAGTCATGCGATGGTGTGTTACGTCACAAGCATAAACACGATAAAATAGTAAGTAAAAAGTCGCACATTCGCTAGAAATTGTTAATGCGCCCGTTAGTTTGCCGTAGTTATCAATTAGTAGCGAGAAATTGAATGTTAAGGCTGCTGTAACGTATCTAACATCGCTCGATCGTCGATCACAGTGGAAAGTATCACCTCGTTGCCTGAAGCTTTCTCTGCGAAGTTCAACCGTAGATTTACGAGCGTCAAAACCAAGAGTAATTGCTCTAACAGATCTAACAAATAAATCAGTTCCTCGGTAAACAATTTCAAATAAATCGTAGAGTTACATATTAAATATATCAGACGGAATTTTATCTATACTAGCGTTTACTTTGTATGAAATAAATCTCAGCAATCGAAATAGCGCCAATCAGTCCTGAACTTCATCAAATTTAACAAACGAACCCGAACCAACGTAACGTTATCGATAAAAACCTCGTGTTTCCATTAATAATCCAGTCATCGAGTCATTTCTCAACCAGAACTTCTACCGCTGGAGAGTTAAAAGCGAGTAAGAAATTAACACCAGTTAAATCGATTTTAGTTCGCAGATATAAATTACGATAGACTTTACTTTGAACAGAAACGACGCGACGCGTTCAAAAGTAGAAGATCCACGAATATTACAGCGAAACTATTAAGAATCCAAAAATGACGGTTCAACAGCTGGCCGGTTAACAGGTTGATCGAAGCGACAGCTGCATTCCAACTCATTGTCCTCGGTGGTTTGGAAATAGTACTCGATTCGCGTGTACCTCGTCACATCTGCGATAAACAATAGGCGCGAAATCGACGATCCAGCTGCTTGAACGCCGCACGCATGCGCGTAAGATCTTCTGAGAAGAGTACGAGCGAGATGATATTGAAAAGGAACGAGAATAAAAAGGAGAAGAAGATTGTTTTATCGATCGTTGGAACAAGATAGACGCGAGAAAAAACTGTAGATCGAGCGACGAAAGAGATAACGCTCGATCGTCCTAGTACTTCGGACTAACCTTCCTGGCTGAGGCCACTCCACGCAACCGTGAACTTTAGGAAAAGCGACAGAGATTATCATGGAGCGGCTGATAATCGCCGTTCTCGCGCGCTCTGTCCTCGTCTCTCCCGGTTTCTCTGCGACAATTGAACCGGCCGAACCGGCTAATAACCACGGCTCCGCGAAGCCACCTACTATCGACGTGGTAAAGTCCACCGAGATGAATTCCCTTCTATCGTGAGGAACGAAAGAATAACAAGTAGCTGATTGGAAGCACAGCTCGCCGATGGCAGGCGGTTAAATAGGTGCTTCTCGCGATTCTGATCGTACTCGAGCCAATAACTGATGGCACGCCGATTGGCAGCTATGATCTGTCGATCTTAGTCTAGCGACGGAACACGTCTTTTTTTTCGATAAATTTTCACCAAGGTGTGTTAAAATCTTTGACGTGGTCGAGGAATACGAATTGCGAGCTACGGCTGCAGCTTCGAGTGCCTCTAATACGATTAGTTTGTGGATTTTTGTCAAATAAATTCTCAAGAGTATAATTTTAATAACGATCGGGGATAATTCTCGATGACGATCCTTTGGAGTAACTAGTAGATAGGAAGAGCTTTTGGGAGTAGAGTGAGTTACCTTGGATGCTGCTTTGATCTATCGAGATTCGATTGGTAATCGAATAGATATTTTTCAAAGGAATTTTTCAAAATATTTCCTAGTGATTTGAGATAATTCTTTGTTCTGCGATGCTTCTTTAAAATAAAATTAAATAATCGACACCGATTGGGTGCTCTGATTTGTCACACTTGGATGAGAAACTGAATACACTTTTGTCTCGAGTTTTTGCCAATTTATAAGGATTTGGAATAACTTTCAGTGAAGAATAATATATTGTACTTGTTCATATTGGCAGCGAGTGGATCGATGAACTGAATAGACGTTATCTGGGTGGAGATTTCGACAGCCGAGCTAAACGTTTCAAAGATGAAGTTGAAACGATGATCTGGCTTATCAAAGATCGATTTAAATATAAATATCCGAGTTACGTTCCACGTAATTCATCGTAACGTGGACTAAACTTAGAAACCGTAACGCAATCGTAAAATCGATTTTCATGGAAAAATATTGAACGTTGGTTTTCCTTAAATTCATCTGGTTGTATAAGACGATCTTTGCGAAAAACAACTTCCTTGTGTTATTAATAAATTGATAAACGAGCGCATCGAAAGAGAAATAAAACTGAAGCACGATATACGAATAAATAACAGAAGTAAAAGAAGAAATTGAGTCGCAGAAGCTATTTCGAACTTGGAATGTTAACGAGGTCGTTGGGAAATTAATCTCATGGCCGATAATTGCAGCCGAAATCAATGGAAAAAACCCAAGGCGAGTCGAAGGCTGGAGGTTGTTGCAAAAATCTTTGCATAATGGAATATTCAGACGTTGAACGGGTCAATTTAACAGTTAAATCGGCTAGATCCCGCGAAGTCGATGATTTCCGGCCAAGACAGGAAAGAAATTGATCGTCGCGTTGAATATTTAAACACGTCTGGCGAAGATTGGTCCTCAAGGTAAAGACGAGGTGTTATTCGAAATTATAGTGTTATTGGAAAGGTTAACAAAGTCTGAGGTAAGCGACCATAATCGACAACAAGAATGACGTTGATCTCCGAATTTCGTTCCATCGATCCACGAGAAGATGAAACCACGAGAAGATTTGCAAATGTCTCTTGAATTGAATTTTAATTTGATGGAAGGACGAAATTAACTGCGCCGCGGCAGATCGATCGAAGTTTCGAATGTTCAATGGAAAAAGAAAATTTGACTCGTATTGCTGTTCACCATTTCCAGGAAGATTGACATTCTCGAATCGAGAAGATCGATCAGCAAAATTCTATTAACGTTTCGAACGCTTTGTAAACAGCGGGAAAAGCAAAAGATCGTAAGAGAAATTTACTACCACTTTCTACGAAAAGATTCGTTCTCTAGTATCTGATATCGGGGATTATGAAAATACGGAAAATTACGAATAAAGAAGAAAGCGTGTGAGAAATCTAGCGATTTATACGTGAAAGACTTGACGGAAGATCAGACTGAGAAGAAAACTTCGCGTCAGAGAAAGACGCACAGTTGTCATAAACCACCTCTGAAAATAAAACCTTCGAAACCTCTGGTGACTACCAAACTTTTAATAATTCGTCCCGGTATAACCCAGAAACTCGATCAAGGGATCGATTTACCGGCGAAAACCTCGAAAATCGACGATCGATCGACGAGGAATTTCCTCCGCAATAAAGAACTATCAAACGATCGTGCAGAAGCGGCGCAACAATGAAAATAGCGTGTGCAAAGTTTCGTAGCTTAGAGAGTAGAAAAATACCAAAAGAAAAACAGGAGAAACTAACATCCACTCACACGGCGTCCACGGAACTGGACTTCTCCGGCTTGCAATATTGTTGCAGCTGGGTATAGGTGCACGTATGGTAGCAACACTCCTCTGCGAGTCCCGGGCCCACGGAATCCATAGGACTATCCTCGCTGCTGTAGGAAAACGGCTCGTTGTAACCTCGATCCTTGCACGCGAGGTACAGAGCGTCGCTGAGACTTTTCGAGCACAGCCTGAGCAAGGACCTCTTGTAAGGAGTGCTATTAACCGTGTCGAGGAGCGTGAGCAACACCAAGCCGACCAGGACTATCGTCCTCGCTCTGCTTCTTCCAAACATGGTGGTTTTCGCGCGGCAACCGCTTCGTGGCATTGCGAATGATACAACTTTCGCCTGTTCGTAAAGACAGCTACGTGTAATTCCCACTGGTAACCAGCCGAACGACACAGCGACGGATTATCGTCGTTCCTTTAATTCACGAAAGCTGCTCGAAAGCTATCGCGTTCACTGGTAAACACGGCACGTGCCTTTGATCCGTCCACTCCTCGAACTGTGCGAAACTTTTACAAATATTCTTCGGCCGATCGAATGTTCAAAGAGTTGCTCGATTCGGAGATCCTAAACTCTCGAACGACGTGAATTCTTCGCAGATACGGAGACGATGCGTTGCTGACGCGGTGTTCCGGTGGACTAGGTGTTCCAGGTGACCAGGATCGGTTTTATACGCGCACTTTTGCCGATCGTGGGGCTCGTTATCGGAGAACGTGCTCAACGTGGTCGTATCGTAAACGACGACGAAAAGAGAGGAAAAAGAAAGAGTGAGAGAGAGAGAGAGAGAAGGAGAGAGAGATAGAGAGAGAGAGAGAGAGAGAGGGAGCGCGGTTCTCGTTCCCGAAGATGAGACCTCCGTTGGTACCGAGTTCCTCGGTGCCACTGGTACCGGCTAGCCTCGCCACGCGGTTCTTGTTCTAGATTTCACGGATTAGAGGAGTGGAACAATAAGGAGGCGCAGCTCGAAGGAGGGGAAAAGATCAGCGGAGGAGTAGGTGGCGGAGCGTCAAACGCGATCATAGAGAAGGGGGAGGTCACGTCGGACTGCTGGTGGTACGCGTCCTCGTGTGTGCTTCATAGTAGATCGAGAGAAGGGGTCGATGGAGCGAGATCGCTCGATCTCTGTCACGTTTCTTTGCTCGGTACAGAGGAACCGAACGTGCCAGCCTAGTCATCTTCTCCAGGTGAACTTGGCTATCTCTAACGTCCGTTGTCCAATCGAATGTACGACCGTAAAATATCAAGTTTATCATTGATTCGCGTGAAACTGTCATAGAACGTCTGTAGTGTTTTTAGTTGCTCGAGGTCATCCTCGATTTTTCATCAGATACCTGGAACACGTGTACGTACGATCTGTGCCAGGAGACGAAGGAATAAAGTAACGCGTGAGTAGATACGAAGGTTAAGGGAAGCAGCGTGATATTATAGTTTCCTCGATGCACCGATTCGAGTTCCATTCTACGATTAAACGAGGGAAAACGAAGACACTTTGTTAGGCTCGAAGACCAGTCTTCGAAAAATGCCTGATAAGTCGACGAAGTTTTGTAGTTTTGCGTTAGTGTTTTAACATTCCGCTATTGTATTCTATATTCTGTTCATACATCGATAGTCTAATATTTCTCACAAACAAACACAATGAAATACAAGGAAATCTTAGATAAATAACGTTTATCTTCAAAATTTGTACGTTTTGTCATCCAAAATCAAATAAGGAGGCGAATTTTGTTGAAATGGCAGCGATCGACGCTATGTCGAATTTCAAAATTATCAGCCCGGAAAAGGTAGGAAAGACGATAAAATAGGAAATGTATCGCGTTCTTCTCCCGTAGTCTTCGTATGCGTTATGATTTAGAAAGAATGTGATTCTCCTCTGGTCAGTGGAAGACAAAGGGGTGGCGGTGGTCGCGGTTTGGTTAATCGCGCTGTATTTCGTCTCGAGTACGATAAATTCGATAAATACGTCCGCGTATTTTCGCGATACACGCCGAGGGGAAACAGGGGACTCTCGATCGACCTCCTACCCTCGTTTCTTTCCGACGATCGTACCAATTCCGATTATCGTCCGGCTACAGAGAGATTGTTCGACGTTTCTATTCATAGAAACCTCGTATGGGGGGTGCAAACAGCCGGGTAGATAACGACCGATGTTTCCACTCGAGATTTAGGAGGTGGCGTCCCGCTATGAACGCGATTCCTTCCATTGAACTTTGATTAGGCGATACCGGCGGAATACTCGAATATTGGACAGGTTTTTCTGCTCGTTAGATGAAAGTAAGGGAGAGATTTCTCTTTCGGTTTTTGTCATCTACTCTATGGAGGAGATTTTGTTTGTGTATCTCTGTGTGTCTTCCCTTTGATCTTTGCCAGAGAGGATTTTCTAATATTTTTATTTGTATTTACTTTTATTTTTATCCAGTTTAGTCCTCGTTATGCGATAGCTAATACTTTGTTTGCACAGTAACTTTATGCATTTCCCTTTCGTGTAATCTTCGTCGTATAGATTTTTCCATTCGCCGAAATATGCAACTGTTTCGACCCCGATTTTTACGATTCGTGCAAACCTTCCTCGAATATGGCTCTCGCCATACGCGATAATATCGCATTGTAACACAAGTAAGTTCGGTTAAACTCAATATTTTCCTTTATTTGAGCAAGTTTACCTACGTTGCAACGTAATACTCTGCCGATACGGCAATTCCACAATTTTTGTTTTCTTTCTTTTGGTTTTTGTCGATTGGTAAAGACCTACAATCTAAAATAACGAGAACGTGATTGCAGATGGTATCGACTTACGGGTCGTCAGCATTCGTATCGGTTTACTTCAAGACTGTAATTGAAACGTGTCCGGGAAAACTTTTTGTTGTTTAAGTAAAAATTCGAACGTCTGTTTTATTTCAGGCTGGTCTTTCAGCTTTCGTTGGAACTGTGAAAGATGGATGGCAACGTTGGGACAGTAAACTGATCGTTCGATGGATTCTAGTTATGATTTCCTTAATGTTCGTCTATTTCTGATCACTTTCCTGACTGGTTATGCAAACGGATGGTATTGTATTTATAAACAGACTCGTGTAACGGGTTTCGCAACATCGATACTTCGTCTATGTTCGTTGTATTACTGGTATTGCAGACAGGATAGCCAGAATAGTACAGGCTATCAGTTTTACAGCTCCTATGACTTCGACCTTGCAATATTTTCAGCTGCTTTCTTAATCGTTCCGGAAGAATCTCATTTCGCAACAGTCGCTAGAGTAATAACTTACATCCAGACATACAGTTACATTCCACATTTTGTACAGTTGATCGATTTGAAAGAATCGCTTTGAAGGATCGTTCGTAATACAATTCGCCTAATCTTTCGTAGAATGAAGCAAAGTTACGTTAGAAGCTTCCCCGTGCAATCTTATCGTTTTCCAATGATTATCAAATAATCCTGAATAATCAACGATAATCTGGAAATCTATCGTAAAGAAGAACCACGCGCTACACTGTCGTATCTCAGTTTACGAGAAACCAAATTACTTGCCCGCTCGTATCAACATGTACAAAAGCAATGACGTGTCTTCCATCTTGGCGCGAATCGTTCGAGCTCAGCAAAAAATTGCCACGTGTAATTTCTGCCTGTGATTATGGGAACAAATTGTATACGTTGCACTGGAGAGATGTTATTTTTGTGCGTTCATTGATTATCGCGATTCTCCAGGCGTCATTGCGATTCGAGTACGCCACGTGTATCAATGTACTGTACGGTATAGTCAAGCCTCCGTCATCACGTGCATTCGCACAGCTCGTGCATTCGAGCGATAATGATTTTCTCGTACGATAGTGATTTTCTCTGGCTCGTGACCGCGTTACGGGATTCTTGAAATTTCTATGTAAGCGATTGAAGAGACGAGCAAGGTGAGACACGTATCGCATGGTATATAGAGTACCGATCTATCGTTTTGTCGAGGCGACAGGTAAGGATTTGCATAATTGTAAACTGATTCGTCTACGTAGGACATTCCTTCTTATCGTCAGCGCTTATCGCTCGGCACTGATACGCGATCGTCAAGTAACTTACTCGAACGGCTGTGCGACGATAATTTTAACGATATTGTATTATCGTAACTAACGCTAGAAATATCAGAGTCCCCACTTTTTTGGTATTTTGAAAGTTTTTGTTAAGTACAGTTTCGTTATGGCTGTAATAGAAAATAACCGGAGAAGAAGAATCTGCTACTATTGTAAGCGAGACATAGAAAAACGTTAATTTTTTCTTTAAAGTCAGGACCGCGTTGCGTGTCAGTGAAAATAATAATTGAACCGCTTAGAAGGTAGAACGATCGACCCCACTTTGTGTAAGTTTCAAAATTTCACCGGATCGATGTTCTATCTTCAAAAAATAATGCTTGCAAAATTGTCACGCGTCTCTGTTTTCTGCTTTCCAATCTTGAACTTGATCTTTCTTCTTTCTTTTTTTTTTTTTTTTTTTTTTTTTTTTTGAGAAATGAAAGATTATGTTTCACTAGGATAATATTCTTGAAAACTTTGAAACGATTAGTAAATATTTTGTAGTTTAATTCCGCTTGTTTCTCCTTGTTAGAAGATAAATTAAGTAAACGTAGAATGATGTGAAAAGGAAAGATTGTGTGTTTTCGTGAGTTATTAGAAGGATTGTTACCTCTCGAGTAGTGATGGAATTTTTTGATGAAGAAATCTCTAGAGCCGGAGCAGATAATTTCTTTGGTAATGTAGATTGACGACGATTATGTGTGCGAAGTTTTTTAGGTCTTTCAAAATCGTCTGTCTGTCAGAAACTCGGTAATTTTATCACTGATAAGTAGATATTTTTATTAGGTTTGCTACGTTGGCGTTAATTTTTTTAATAGTACTTGGAGAGCACGAAAATAGCAGAATCTTGTTGATAATGTACATTTTATTTATCCATACTCTTTCTGCATTAAAACGTGTATGTTTTTCATAGATTGAAACTTGGGAATTTTTATGTCTTCGACGAAAGATACAGTATACAGAGTGTCTCGGCTAAATGAGATCGCCTAAATATTTGTCTTAATTGCGATCGTATAAAAAATTCCGATAAAACGAAGATTCAATTAAAATATGCAAACGTTTCTTAGAATTTCTAGAAAACCCGTATTAATTAGAGAAATAACACGTCGCTGCAAAAATGTTATCATCTTGTATACATGTATACAGGGTGTCTCGGTTAAACGAGATCACCTAAATATCTGTCTTATTTACGATCGTATGAAAAATCTTGTCAGGATAAACTTGAACTATTTCAAGGGACCCATATAATGACGGAAAGAACTTTTTCTCAAGTTCATTTTCTTCTTACGACATTTTAAGGTCATCGGTATATTTTTTAACGAAAGCTTATATTTTTTTATCCGTCAATTGGTGCGTCTTTTTACGTATTACGTATTTAAATATTCAGTGATTTTAATATTTAGGTGATCTCGTTTAGCTGAGACACCCTGTACACATATATACGAGATAATGACATTTTTGCAGCGATATGTTATTTCTTTAATTAATATGAATTTTCCAGAAATTCTAAGAAATGTTTGCACATTTTAATTGAATCTTCTTCCTTTTATCTTGTTATTCCGATGGAATATCGGAATTTTCATTCGTAAAAATTGCCAAGAAAATATCCACTCGAGTCACCCTTATTATCAACCATCTTCCACTTCGTTTACTCTTGAAAACATCCATCGACATCCGCGTACTTGTAAAAATTATATCTAAAACGGTGTAATACAGCCGCATATTTTACTTATTATTACAGTTATCGCCTTTTAAAAATAACTATAACAGTTATTCAACGAAGTCAGACAGTTCCAGCGAAGTCAGCAGGAGCCAGGAATGGAAATTCCACGTAGAAGACATCATTAATACCAAAACCACCGGAGATATTTTCTTCTTCCATAGAAATTTCAGAAAGTTGCGGACGTTCTCAGGTTTTGGTGTCTTGAATGATCTTTTGTAAACTTTATGAATAAATGCTCGTCTTCGTTACGTATTTTTTTCCATTTTATACCTTCCATCTTCATTTCTTTAGAAGAAATCGTATACGTATTTTAGGCGGCTGCTCAATAACGTATTTTATGACTTCGGAAAGAAAAATTTCTTACTTTACTTGACTTTTACTGATTTACTAAACAAAAGGTTGCGATAAACTAGTTTAAATTAAAAATTTCTTCGAGCAAGTGAATCGTCTGTCCCTGGAAATGGGAAATCCTTACTTCCAATTTTCTTCAAACTTTCAATCTCGTTCGATAAAAGTAGTAACATAAAATGTTTCACTTTCGCAAAAATTTTCCTCTCAAATACAGTGGCAATTTTTCAAAATTCCATTCAGCGTGTTCTAAAATGTTGCAAACAATATCTGGAGACAATCTAACTGAATCATGTAGGTAGAACTCGTCAAAGCAAGCAAACACGCCTTAACGGACACGGGTCAAAAAACTACTCGTTTCGGAGTTACGAAATGTTTTGTTAGTAAGACATTATCTCTACAACATATGTTCAACATGTCCCCGGTAGATTTCAACACGCACTTCGATACGTTTTCCCATGGAGAATTAATTTTTTCATAGAGTTAGCGAACCAACTGAATTACTATGCGCTATAGTTTTTAAATGTCACCACAGATAAGAGTGTAAGGGATTTAAATGGGGTGAACAACGGAAAACGTTGCGTGTAAATTCGACTCGAAGTAGAAAACGTCTCGTGAGTCCAAAACGAATGGTTTTTCGACTCGTGTTTGTTAAGAGACGTCTTTACTGCTAATTTTGACGAGTACTGCATTCTTCTAAAAGTTTGTCCTCGACGTTTTAGGACAATCCTGTGTACAATGGGGAAGAAAAGTAAGCGGACAGGTGGTGGAGCTATCGATGAAGTTTAATCGAACTGGCACTAGCGTTACACAGACTACGTCCGAAAGTTACGTACAAGCGGGAACGAGATGATTCCTTAGGGAAAAATAAGAAGATATTTTCCTCCGAAGCTTTATTTTCGACAAATTCGGGTTTGAAAAATTATCAGTATACTGGAACGTGGCCAATTATCGACCGGATACAAGTAAACGGCCTATTGGATGTTACCGTAGATGGGAAAATAAGTAAAAAATGATATGAAATGTGCGATACAGTTTTTGGCCGCAGTCTGTATATTAAAGTTTTATTTACTACGTGTCTCACAGTGCATAGATTATGTAACGAATAAATATTTACATTTTTGCGTAAACAAGCTGTATTTGGCAAAACATCGTCGTTATCTATTTTCACAAACTGTGCACTTATTTTTGACCCCGGCTATGTTTTTGCACTGCTGTAGTATCTGTGCGCTCTGCACATTCTTACATCCTTAACTTCGTCCAAAATACCTAAACACATAATACAATAGCAATCCACCAATCAATAATAACACTGCCGACCAGACTACACAACGTTGCATAATCGTGTTTAGACTTCGATCTGCCCCCCCGTGGAACCCACGGGCAACGGGGTTAAGTTCGCCCGCTCTTCAGCGGTATCGTTTCGCTGTCCATCATTTCCAGCTATCTGTTTTCTACTGGCTCGATTTTTCCCTAAGAAATGCTAGACCGGCGGCGTCGCGGAAACGCGGTCGTGCAGCTGTGCCGAATCTAGGTCCGATTCGACCGAGAATCACGTGCACATGCTGTTGACTGCACTTTGAAATCGGGGCTGCGTGGCTCGCGGGGGAGGGCGATAAAGCTTACACGCGCCTCCGCGTTCAGATTCGTTCGAACGAGGACGAGCCGAGGATCGGTTTGTGTATGCATCGATCACCAACGAGTACGTATTATGTATCTCGGCGATAGTTTTTCGACACGTGCGGATCGTTAGGCGCGAGACAGATTCGCGAAACGTCTTTGGAATTTCGGGCTGACCAGGCGTTGGGTTATACTACTGATATCGGCGCGACACGTGCGGAACATTCTACATATTTTCGTTTCTGCGATGTTTGCTTGAGAAACTATGTATGCGATGTATGTAATGTACAGAGTAATGAATACATAATATACAGAGCATTAATGCGGTATCAGTATACACAGTGTCTCGGGATATTGCAGGGTGTTTGTTTCTCGCAAAGTGGAAAACTGTACCAATGGTTTTATCGAATCGTGTTTCTTCAGAAAGCAATATTTATTTTTAAAAAAAAACATGTAATGTACGATTTGGTGCATGGTATTACTATACAGAGTGTCTCGATCTTTTTTTTAATACGATGTTATGGTATTTTACGAGCAACAATGAAAAAGAGAGGTTGATAACTGTTTCAATGGATTTTAATCGTTTAGGGATCAATGTTTATTTGTCAGAAATACACAATGTAACCCGTGTTTATAGTTACGATACGGACCATAATATTTGCGGTATAATGTAAATCTAATAAAATATAGATAATAATCATTTTTACATTGGAATATTATAATTTTGTATATGTATACGCAATATTGTTTATATAAATAAATAAAGGTTTATATTTGTATTGCAATTCCTCTTCCTCGTTCTTGCGTTTTGAATCTTCAATCAAAATAGAGGTTAAAATAAAAGATTAATAGCCACAGGTTGTCTACTTCTAATGAAACGTCGTTTACCGTATCGTTGGACGTTATATTTCTTATTCTACAAAATCTCAGAAGAAAATATTGTATAGAGCTGTATAGTTATTCCATGGTTTGATTTACGACCTCGCTATATCGTGGCCGTATTATACAATGAAATATTACAATAATTGTCTATGAATGAATCGCGTGGATGTGGTGTGCGCTGTTTGATAGCTTCGTTCGAACTATGTTTTCATCCCGCCTTGAGCACTTCGAGTCTAATGGAAAATGTGTTTTAAAACAGCGAAACAGAATATACGTGTAAGCGAATATCGTAACTCGGCACGCTTTATGATCGTTTTATATATAAATGGACTCCTAAATTCTACATTGTAAATATTCTTAATGGATCTAAAATTCTGCATTATGCGTGTCGTAGATGGATTCCGTGAATCCTGTATCGTAAATAAATTCTAAATTGCAAATGCATAGAATTCTAATAATTCTACGATACAAACATTGTAAATAAATTCTAGATTTATATGGTTTGAGTAAACGGTAGAGAGTTTGGATTTGCTGCGTCTGAAATTGATTAAAAATTTCTCCGACGACTGACAGAGACGATCGGACCGAAGCGAGACTTCAAGTAAGCTAGGACTCGAATAAAATGTTAAAATAATCGGACTTGGGATATAGTTTGAGCGTTTTATTATTCGAAACGTTCGATCGATCGAAGTGATTTTAATTTAATTAATCCTTTGTGCTATGATTTGAAGACGTCAGAATTATATAACGATGAAATATGAGAATCGAGATGTAAAAATTGAGAAAGATTGACAGATCGTGATATTCCGATTTGCTGACTTGTCTGGGCTCCTTGATTGATTATTAATGTAAATATTTTGCGCATATCGAACTTCCATGCTTTATATTGTAGTTCTGATAAACTTTGATTTAGAGCAGTGAAGGTCAATCAAAACAGCAACCGGTTCATACTACTTACTTTGCACTTGGCATATCGAATATTCTTAGTTTTCATCTCCCACATGTTTTGCAAAATCGTTGAAACTATCTATGATTTCATTAATTAACGATAACGTTGTTATTGCAAGTATTCTGCAAATAGCTTTTGTTCAAATTTCTATGAAAATCAACACGTACAACTGTAAATTGCTCGAATCAGGATCGATCTCTTTTCTTCATCGTTGCCTTCTTCTCGTCTCAGTTCCTACTAAGAGACATCTACTAATCTCGTTACATTGTTAATGAAATTTTTAAATGTCCCTATACAACGCACATAACATATTCATATAAAGTTTCATCGTACAAATATTCAAATACTTTCTTGATTCAATAAAAAAGGAAAAAAAAATACAAAATATAACGAAAAATTGTAATCGTAAAAATACGTTCGATGAATGGCAATCGTCAGACTGCGGATCTTTGTGCAGTCATAGGAAATTTGAAAGTGCCAGATTGCACAGAATGCGCGTAATATGAAGAAGCGTATAAAATATACAAAGTAGATATACAGTGCCTTCTATAACATACGGCGGATACAATAATTCTCTCTGATTCTAATTTTAAAATAATCACGCTCTGGAAACTACGAATTTGCGTAAAAATCCGCATTCTGGTAATCGCAGTCGGTGGAAAGTAGCCGGAGGTGCGCGGAAACTAAATTGACGAGGTTCGTATAGCGACGAACGATATTTCTTCGTTAGAGTTCCGAGGATCAAAGGAAACGTGGATGGAACAGAGTGGAGGGATCAGTGGCTAACGTTTGTGCACGATAATACCGAGTCAATTGTTATTTCCTCGATCGTCATATCGGTTCCAGGTCGTACACGAGCCGACCTTAGACCTCGCGGCACGCGTCTTGCTTCTCTTCTACCTCTTCCGTCAGCCGTCTTCCTTCATAATATCTAACGAAATTGACCTTTCGCGTTGAAAATATAGTATTAGGTTATTCGATAAATTCATCGCGAAGCTTAAGCAGAAATGGAAAAAAAATATATTTCCATGAAATTCATAGAGCGGCACCTATCGCCGTTTTGAACATTTAACAGCGAAGAAAGATGATGTCCGACTGAACAATTTCAACAAATCGAGGGGAACGGTGGTGGAGTTTTCAGAAGCTGATGAATTTTGACAATGATCGATTTCATATTGATTTTGGTATTTTCCAAGGTTTGGATTATTGTTCGGCGAACCTTGTACTTGTTTACAATTCTTCCAATCGTGTTGCGTCCCATTTGCCGCTGATATTTTTCACATTCTCTGGATCAAGGCTGAACAAGCTGAGACGCAAAAAAAGTAAGTATAACTAGAAAAGAACTTCGTCGCAGGGGAAGTAAACATGTTGGTTGGTGAGTCTGCTCGACAAACCGGAATCTTCGACGGTGATTGTTGTTCCTCTGCAGTCACCGGAAACATTTCGTACACGTATGCAATTTCTCGCGAAATTGTACGCGTTTCGGTTGGAATTTTTTTGTAGATAGATATTTTCGAAAGCTACGGAAGTGGTGTTTGCAGCGGAACAATTCTTATTCGATCCACGAGAAGTTCAAAATTCCGGAAAGCTTCGGAATCAACAAGCTTCGTCGCCGCTATTTATTTTCATCGCTGCGTTCTTAGTCTACATTAATCTATCGTCTATCTTTTATCGTATATCCAAGTCGTCACTTTGGTTCTTAGCTGTTCCAACTGCACTTTTCCAAAAAAAAGGAGAACACGTAATTAATCAAACAACAGAATATATAATAGAATGCAATATAATAGAATATATAAGAAATAATAAGAATATATAAGAAAAGAGATGTAAACAAGGAAAAGAGATTAGACAGATACAAGGTAAGAGGCAATAAGGTGATAGCGCCATAAGGTTGATAGAATGTAAAAAGCGTATTATGTAAAACCGAAAGCTCGTCCAAAGCCGAAAGGCACGGACTAAGTAATAGTAAATAAATAAATAATAATAATTAACCAAACCACGCATATCTCGTTGGTACGAAGAATACAAATTCACGATAATACGACGAAGACTCGATTTAGAAAGCAACGAATATTCAGTTCTTTCTAATCCTACAATCCGCCAAGTAGCATTAAACTTGCTAATCTTGAAACTCGGTTTGTTCAGTTCACGAACTAGTGAAGATAGAAGAACGAAGAATCGAAGCGGCGAAATGCCGATAAAACCTAACGAAATTAATTGGCAGATAATCAAAAGTTCAAATAGACAACTCTCCTGTGCGCATAGTGTTATCATAGAAGCACTGCCCGATGTAATAAAGTCGTAACGCGTGCAATAAACGCGAGCCAACGATCTAAATTGAATATGTAGGGTAAACTTCGAAGAGATCATTCGGAAGATTGGTTGTGTTGGCTAGAACGAACGCACAGTAAGTAAGAGCGTTTGTAATCGAAATCCTTTGTCGATGATACTCGCCATGATGACGCTCGTAACACAAAACTCGCGTACCGTCGTCAGCACGTCCTCGTTCGCACGTGTCGCGCATCATTGACGTAAATTGCGATACACGAAATACGATAAATTAGCTTAGGATGGAAATCGAGGAACTTTGTCTTTGAAGCAAGAGTGGGATACCAAGGTGGAGAAAAATTGTTTATTTTTGTGCAGGAAAACATTTTGATAGATTGTCACTTGTTGTTTTCGGACACGTACGTATTTCCAAATATGAGGGAGGCTGGTGAAATTTTGGAATATTCGAAGATAGAGTTCAGCCTCGCTTTCGAACGGATACCTTTGATCGGATACGAAGAAGATTCGTGAGACTTTGGAAAGTTTAAACGCGAAGTTCGGTCACGTTTTATTTAATTACATCGAGAATGTTCGCGAATATCAGGTGAATCGAGATATAAAGAAAGAATAAGAGGTATACAATATGCAAAGGTATGCATAAAATATTCTGAGCATAGCGTTCGTTGTAACATTTAGCGAAACAAATCTCCGTTTGCGAACATTAAACTCAATTTGTTTAATCACGTTTATAAAGACATGACTTTGTATAAACATGTGCAAAGCAAGACTTGTGCGACGTTCGTTGATAAATGTAACGAAGGATGATAAAATTCTTTCAACGTGAATGAATCTTTTTAATTAATTACAATTCCCTTAGTTACAGAAATCTGTGAAATAACCAGGTATTCTTAATTACGAAATACATCCAATGTCAAGTAGAAAAAGAAATTCTAAGTTCGAAATATTTTAGTGACAAAAGTTTAAAAAGTTAAAGAAATCAAAGTACTCTAATTACACTGTCAGATACAGAACGAGGATCAAAGTGGAAAATTCCAAACAAACGAAATGAGAGGGATCGAAGGAACGAATGGACGGTATTTTCGTGTATTTCGTCAAACGAGCAACGAGAACACGGTTCAGCCATACTACCATAATATCACTTCTTTATTTAGGAGGGCAGTCACGGTGAACCAGAGCGAGCACCTAACACGCAGCATTTACGATAGGCCAGACTCAATAGGTTAATAGTAGGGTTTACACTAATCGAATGGGACGGAACTCGAGCGGACCGAGAGCAGAGTGAGTGGCGAAAATAATTCAGCTTAGTGATCTAATTCACCTATTGCCTCGTTCGGTCCTGGTTAAATGATGAAACATGATTGTGCCTCTGGCTGAACCGTAATTGGCATAATTGTTTCCCAACTGGCTCGACATTTACAAGATTCTTTCTCAACTCGAGCAATTATTCGACAAAGATATCAAATATTTTCTTCAAAAATCTTACAATCCTTTACGTAATTGTTTACCAAACGTCCGAAAATTTAAAAGCTTCTTTCCTGATTCGAGAAATTATTCGCGAATTATTTATTAAAAATATGAAATATTTTCTTTAAAAACATTCCAAGCTATCATTGATATAACTGTTTCCCAAATATCTAAAAATTTTAAAAAGATTCTTTCACGAGTCAAGGAATCATTCGCGAATTATTCGATTAAAATACAAGATATTTCCTCTAAAAATGTTTTAAGTGATAATTAATATACTCGGAACATGACATAATCCCAAATGTCTCGACATTTGAAAGATTCTTTCCTAATTCAGAGAATTATTTACGAGTTATTCGATGAAACTATAAAATATTACGTTAACAAATTTTCGAAAAGAAATATATTCTTTTAAATGCGAATTGATCGTGTTATCACTTTTTCGGTCTAATCATCCGACAGAGCGATATTTCATTGAGTTAGATTTGTATTAACCTAGTGCACGGTTATTGCACAGTAACTCTATCTAATTCAGTTGATCGTTAGTCTCAATGCACGGGCTGGAATAATTTTCTGGCTGACACCAGGCCAAATTGCAATTGTCCGCCGTCGCTGCGCCTTTAATCGATGAATTTAAGAACAAGTGCCCCGGTTCTCGTTTCCATTTCGATCATAAATCATTCGCTCGTTAACCCTTCGAATTAGACCCTATAATTTATTGGCACCGATCCGTCTGCTCAACGTGTCCTCGAGTCGATTATTAAGAACGGTTAAACTTCGAATAATCGTAGAATTGAAAAAGTTACATTTACGAATTGCAAACGAGTGTCCAATTTTGCTACTTTCTAACATTCGATACTATTCATTCTTAAGATCCCACTTATCAGCTCTTTTCAAAATTTTCTTAAGATATACCGTAAGAAATACGAAGAATTCGTTTGTCTTTATAAAATTCCAGTCGTATTCAAAATCAAACAACGAATTATTTAAATCAAATCCATTCCAACTAAAAGTCGAAATCGCGTAACCCGCACCGCAATTCCTAAGGTAACATGATTTGGAACAATCGTATGAAAAATTTCAAGCAACGAGTTAAATTTCTTATTAAATTTTATACAATTCAAAGTGAAATAACGAATCACTCCAATCACATTCGTTTCGACCGCTCCTCGACCAGGCGTAATAATTATCACCGTGACTGTCAGGAAATCTGTGCTCAGGATTCCATAAAATCAACTAAGTCTCGTATTAACTTTTATTTCGTTTGAAACTAAATACCAAATTGTCCAGACCAAGCCCGTTTCGACCGAAATTCAGAGTCGAGCACGCAATTCGTACTACAACCAGAAGATCGCCAATTTTTGTTCACGCTGATAACAATATAATTTAAAAAATAGAAACTCGGTAAAACTTTGTTTTACCTACGAAATATTATAAAAAGCACTGTGCCATATTACACGTTTTCCCATCTTTTGTACGTGCGTTCCAAGCAATTTTACGCTTTCGAAATTCCCATAAACGCATAAAAATCCGCAGTCTCAATAATTAGCAAAAGTAACGTGCCTTAATTGAAAGGATGCTTTATATGCGGTTCAACTGCACGGTTCAACTAATCTACAATACAGCTGAACGATCTAAGCTTCCTGAATTGGCTCGGACGGATGCGTGCATTATGCAGAGGATGGTGGGGGAGGGTGCGTTGCTAGAAAGAGCCGCGAAAGAGACACGTGGAAGAAGTAGGTCTCCGCCAGTGTTCGTCGAGGATCATCCTAATCTGCGTTACCATCCGTACTTACCTCATTGTCGTTGACTGATCATGCACCTTGCTCATGCACATCGCCCCCCGCAGTGTGCAAGGCATTAGTGCACGCGGCCTGAACTCTGGCCAAGCTATCGTCGTCGGCCGACCGACGCTGCTCCTCTGCACGATTCACACACAACGTTATCGTGATTATCGCTAATAAGTGGCAGACACGCAAATCTGCCGAGCAAATTTTGTCACCAGGACCTGACGACTCGTTCTTGTCCCTCTTCTTTTTTTAGGCTGCGCCGAAATAATCGGTCGCGACACCTCAGACGTGGGGTCTTCGTAGGTCTTTGGTTCCTTAACCCCCGGTCAGCTGTATGATTAGGTCGTTTCAAAGTCGACTATGGCCGTGAATGAATACGGTGGTGAATGAACTAAGAACAGTTTTAGAGCATACAGCGACTATAAAACCTATGGGAACATTACCCTTAGCTTCCGACGAAGCTTCCTTTTTTTCCAATCAGAGTCTGTACACTTCATTTTCATAGCTTTCATAGATTTTTGCCGTCTTACGAAGATACTAATAAGCGAGCCACGCAAAACGATTAAGGAAGATCTTGCTATTTTCTATGTTCTCGCTGGTATTCTCTTCGCAGAAAAATGAATGTTTCTTTGTTCTGAATCATCTTTGTCTCTGTATCGATTCGAATACCGATCGTGCTGAATTTATTACTAAATTCGTGCTTCAAAACACGATCCTAGGGCTTCAGACAAATCTACAAGAACGATCGCTGATAACGCTTTTATATCAATCCCCGACGAAAGGAGAAAAAGCAATATCTATAGCGGAGGTGAGCAGCGGACGAAGATGAAAGGCAGAGTTTCCGTCGATCGCCACAGCAGACACGATAATAATTGCTCGTTATCTATTTAGAAGATTGCATTTATCGTTGTCTCGTCCGCTTTCTCTATTTGCTAACGATTCTACATACGATCAGGGAATTTCTCGGCGAGGAGGCGATACAAATTGTCTAGGGGAGCAGCGCGTGAACACCCGAGTTTAAAAATACAATTATGGATGCAATCTGCCGATAGTTGTTTTGCTGATTTACGCCGTCGAGGTCCAAGTTCAGACGCCACGATCGACCTGGCTGTGTCGATGCAACGAAGTGGTGTCGACGACACCCTTATCGTTATACCGGTCGGAAAACAT